>CM061040.1:161769792-162262292 GCA_030762985.1 Adelphocoris suturalis
ATAAACCAAAAATAATGCACGAATATTTGTCTACTAGTAGCAAAGGTGCGTCTCCGACTTGCTCAGGTGAGTCCATCCCGGTTTTTCAACAGCATCGTTTCACAAAATCCGTCACTTCACTTGAGATAGTAGGGAGTTTTGGTGACCACTAACGTGCCCTCAACGTCACCCTAACGTTACCAAGAGTACGTGACCTAGACGGGACGTTAGCATCGTCGTACGTTGGAATGGCTCAGTCAACGTCACCCGTTTGGGGAACTAAAGGCACACGACACATGCCTAACCTTCCTGTCAATGTAACACTACACACTACCGGTCACCTAAAAATTACACGAATAACAGTTTTTTCTTCAAATGCCCCATTAATTATGTTGATGCTGCTGGTAGGTTTTTTTACCTCCCTCAAACTTGGTTATTTTACGTTTCAGGTCGCGTAGAAACCGAATCTGCTATTTGAAGTCCGCCTCCGCAGTCTAGCTTTACTAGCCTTCAACTCGATCGAAAAAATCCGTTATTTTGCATAAAGCCGCTATATGGTCGATTAGATTATCATTTCACATATTTTAAATTGAGAAACCTGAGTTTTAAGACACCACTTCTTTGCAGTATTGCTCATAGTTTGCCTGATCTCTCAGCTGTTCTCTCGTGAACAGAGTAGGTAGTGATTATCAGGTAAATTTCTGGGTCATTGCCATGGAAATAGATACTTTTTCATAGGTACTTCTTGATGATTTACCCAACGGAAAACCTAAAAACATGAAATTCGTTACGACCATAATTCCCTGTAAGTAGCAACTAAACCGCGGTGTTTCCCACTGGAAGTTTTGCGTTAAATCCATGCCCTGTTTACGACTTGTAAACTAATAATGAGAAATTAGCCCGTATTTGTACTGAAACTAACATGAAATTTGAATTTAGGATTGAAAATCGGTGTTTCATATCGAAAAAAAGAAGTTGATTAGACAACCAGTAGACAACAAAACAGCTGGGGGGAAAATATCGCTTTGCCCAACCCCCGTTAACTTGACATCAAAATTAAGGCAACCATGCCCCCGGTCCCATTTTGGTTAGCATCTTCATTTGCTCCCTCAAGACTACGGTGACGGGTGACGTTGTTTAATTCACCAAAAACTCCCTTTGTTTTGCCACCTTCCACTCTTTCTGTTTGAATGGCTTCAGTTATTTCTTGCGGTTTGTGAAGTTCAGAGTTGGTTTTTGTGGTCATACATTCGGATGTATATTAAATTTACCAAATTGTACATTTCTTACTCATAAATAGATACTGTCACCTGGGGAGAGTTGGGACGATTTTCACTATATTTCGTGTTACCCAGTCTGCGCTGTTCATCGAAAAAAGAATATTGAGGGCATTTTGGAAAGAAGGGACCTCAGGGTTTATATATTTTTTTTGAAGGTCGGTCCCAACTCTCCTCAATAGTGGGACAGTTTTGGAACTTCGTACGTTTTGGCCTGTTCTCAAGTCTAAATGTTATTTGAGAGAGTTGGGACCAATGTGAACGTTTTAAAAAATGAAAATTGCCAACATATTGTTGAAAAAGTAGAATATAACCTTAAAAATAGAAGTTTCTATTAAATCAGGTAAGTCTATGACGTCTCTATCACAGTTAATATTTGCAATATCACGAGATTTGCTGGTTCAGTTCAACTTGGTTCAGAATAGGAGTGGCATTCTCGAAGAATTTATTAACAGATTCAACTGACAGTTCAGCACGTTTTGTAGAAATGTTGAAAACATTCCGAGCAGTCAAATCATTTTTGTGTCGAACCAAAAAGTTTCGCACCCACTCGACCCCGGGAGTGTTGTCTTTGAATTGAGGATGTATGATATACCTTTTTTGACGAGGTAGGTACCTCTTCGCCGAGTTTGTGCTTGTTCTTATATGTACGAGTATAGTAGTATAGAGTACATTAATTGTACATAAATAAATAGGTACCTATGTGCCATTATAAATGCATGTAAATGGGCATATTAGCCCGACATAATGCATACAGTAAAGAAGACCAAAATTTCTTATGCATTCGCCAAATGTTGATGGTTTTAGATTTCGTAACGTAGTTGGTTGGGGCGCAGCAGAGTGAGGCGTTGACCGCCCAACATTCGGCCTCCTCCGGCTCCTTAATTCCCGGGGAACTGACCTTTCGCAACTAATCGCGCATTAACCCTCGAACCCCCCGCCGGCCCGCAGGATCGGCCCCCTCGCCAGTCAGCCCTCCCAGTTTCGGCCTATCACGCCAACTCTTGCGTTTCATAACCAGCGAGAATCTCGCTCGCTCAACGGGAAACATCCGCAACGCTTACAACCTCATTCACGCTCCCATTGAATCAACTTGTTAACAATATTATCCATAATTCGTAGCATCAATTCGTTTCAGTTATAACTCGTGATAGCTGAATTACATTCCCAAATCTGTAGATAACTAAATCGACGAAAAAACACCAAGTTCACTCTTCCCGAAATTGAAACCCCTATATGTACCTCTCCTATCAGTTTCTTCCTTGTACCTACTGTAAAAAGGAAAGGGAAACTAGTCGGTTATATACCTACATTATATAGATTGAAGGTTTTTGTTACTACTTGTTTTCACTGTTAGTGAATTGTTTTTAGAAAATTAAGCTGTAGCAATGCAATTTTTAAATTCATTTTCAACAATGGAACATTGCAGGAGAAGAAAAACTATATATTGCCAACTCTCGTCTCTTCTCAAAATTTTGTACGTCTTACGCCATGTGCAGTGCGTCGCTTCTCTCCCAGTCATCGGGAACAACGGTTAAGATCTCTCGTTATCAAGAAATTATCACAATCATTACGCACCTTGGTTACT
This sequence comes from Adelphocoris suturalis, assembly GCA_030762985.1. NCBI lineage: Eukaryota > Metazoa > Arthropoda > Insecta > Hemiptera > Miridae > Adelphocoris > Adelphocoris suturalis. Next base: position 161,772,637 of record CM061040.1, read on the forward strand.
GAAGACTTGCTAATATTGCATTGATACTGTTGAAACTAGATGAATCACTAAATATACGATAAGGAGGCATTTACCCGAAAAATTAGGGTGATAACGGAATCATAGTGAGAGAACAGCTGTTACCAACCTGATATTTCGATGCTTCTTTTCTAATCTATTCTGACAGCATGATTTTGTAAACTCGTAGGCGTAGTGCGTAGTCCTTTATTTCCAAATCATTTCGAAATTAGTAGCCACTGCAGAATCCGAGATTCCAAAGTTATTTTAACTCAAAAAGCTCAGGAAACAGGTCACAATAAATTTTCTCATAATATATTATGGTCAAGTTGCACGACTGTGTATTTTTATGTTTGTATCTCCCATCATTTCAATGACAACAGCCCACGACACTTTAGGCCATCTAGGCACATTTTGCAATTTCAAATTGTAAAGAGACGTAGGCTATTTTATATTATACTCATTTACAACTTTATTTGTACATTTCATGTGTGTACCCATATTCTTACCTTTCACTTGTGTATCCGATGCTACCATCAATTCGTTCGAGGATTGGCAAAACGGTAGTTTTTAAAAGTCGGTACCTCGTCAGTAAATCGATTTCATTGGGATAGAAATCCGCCGTACTCTCTCCAATCCAACGTGGACGGCGAATAGTACAGTAAAGCAAAGTCTCCATCATCCTCGTCAAATTTGTCCTCAAAAACCAATTCTCGGTGGCTCATTTTCGTACACATAGGAAATGAAGCTAGGAAATTCCGAAAAACAGATGGGAAAACGTAAACCAAAAAATGATTTCGGTCATATAAACAAAAATGGCGAAAAGAACTGCCTACCTAGTATTTCGTTGATTGGAACGCCAACCACCCGAATTCGGATGGTTGGTTTTAAACGTTGATTTAGCACATTTGGTCATTGATTTATCTGAACCGGAACCGGAGATGGTGAAACCAAATACCGTTGTTTAACGGCTGAGATCTTCGGTTTAATGAGTAAACGTTGATTTAAAACTGGTGAAGCCGGCCCTAAGTTTGGTTACAAAGAAACGGAATCGACCTAACCTTTAGATATTAGTGGAAATTCAATCTCTCAATTTAGTGCAGTCAGCAATATCAACAAAATTTGTACATCAACATACAGACACTCTCTGGACTTTGGAAGAAATGACACAGAACTCCAATTTTTCTATTTTTCAAACTTGGCAAAATAGAAAAAGTGGAGTTCTGTGTTATTTCTAGCAAAACAGAAAAAGAGGAGTTCTGCGTTATTTCTAGCAAAATAGAAAAAGTGGAGTTTTGTGTCATTTCTAGCGCAATAGACCAATTGAAGTTCTGTGTTATTTCTAAGCAAAATAGAAAAAGTGGAGTTCTGTGTTATTTCTGGCGAAATAGACTAATTTGAGTTCTGTGTTATTTCTAACAAAATAGAAAAAGTGGAGTTCTGTGTTATTTCTTCCAAAGTCCAGAGAATATGATTAACGCAGGAAATCTTGATAATATTTTTACATGTATACGCGAATAAGCATTTAGTATTTCGATGTCAATGATTCTCTTAAATTCGAGATCGAGTAGAAGAAGTTTGAATGCATTTTACTGTCTGCTTTATTAGCTGTATACTAGGCATGAGGATAGCTAGGATTGAGTACGTTGTTATATAACTGACCTACGACCTAGGAAGAGACACCATCCTCCTAGCAACAAATTTTGCTGTCGTTTTGAGTGCCTTCCCTACTTTATAAATCGATTTTGTTGAATTGTTAAATAAGTGTACTCTATTTCAACAAGAGAAAATAGATATATTTTACAGGAGGTAGGACCGTCGGGGTTCTTGAGCGTATCAGTTGTTATATTCTCTCGAACCACCTACTGAAAGTTACGGTATAACGTCCTCCGAAAAGGAAGAGCTCTGGATTAGGAGATGTTGTCGCGAGGAGGTCCCTCAGCGAGGTCCGACACTCCTAGGACCAGCTGAGATTGGGGCTATAAAAGGCGCGGAAGTTGAAGCCCGTTTAGGCAGAGCTGGGCGGGGCCTCGCGCCTCGGACCCGTTTCGTTGGTATTTCTCAACCTTGTCCTCCCCAAATGTCACTAGAAATGTTACTAGACCGCCATCCTGATGCTAACGATACTCAAAACCCGACCTGGGTTAAGTACACAAGTATGTACGGACCTACCTCAATATTAATCGCGCCCGCTCAGGAGAATGTAAGGTGCTTGGTTTTTACAGTTTTGGATATCGCATCTAAAGAGCGTTACGAAAGTTCCCTCGCCTCAATCGTATTAATATATACTGTATATAAACTATTGAACATAATTCAGTTTAACCCCATGTTGATAGCAACTTATCAGATTTTCAACCTTTGGTAAGATGGATAATATTCAAAAATATCTTATTATGTAACCAACAGCGAGAAGATTACACTTGCTTCGCATTAATCCAACTCATTAGTGTTTATATTTATTTTCTAAATCGTATAGACTTGATAACGTTAAAGGTCCCAATCGTCCAAAGCTGGAGGAGCAAGAAATGTAATTAACAGTGTAGTCATACGACATGATTAATTAACCGAGTTTTCGTTGTTGTATTCATCCTTTTTGTTTTTCGTATTATATCTATATAATTTGTTTTCTCACTACAAAAATTATGGAAGCTTTGTGTCTATGCGAGAAGTCAAAAAACGTGTTTTACTTTGTGTTTGTACGTGAGTCTGTGTGTTGTAGTAAATTTTTGTCAAGCACAAAACTACCTACTTTACCATGTTTTACTCTGACTTATGAAGATTTCAAGGATTGTGGTAATTAGCCCCTAAAAGATGTCCTATACAGGGTGATTCCCCCGCATATGCAAAAAATGTTTTGGGTAAAACTGCATCAAAAATGGAGTAAAATGCCGCCAACCGCATATTTTTATCTCAATCCGTACTCGAGATATGATTTGTTAAAGGTTTTTCTCAGGAATATCGTGTTTTTTCATTTTAAACTCGGATTTCTCTACTTTGCCTCATTTAATTTTGACTTTCAACCTCATTTTCGGCATCAGCATTAAATTTACTATAAGAATAGTGTACTTGGGTTCTTAAAAAGTACCATCCGAAGACCCTCACATCAGCTCAAACATTGACGATTTTGAAAAAATAACATTTCTGAAAATCTTTAAAACTTTACTACTCTTTTAAAAAGAATCCTGAAAACTGGCAAATCTCATGAAAACTGCTTCATCTAATATGCTTTCCAACGGTATTATCAATTTTACTTTTATTTTGTTATTTAGGGGAGAAAATAATGTTTTAATGTTAAAAAATGTGGGTTTTTCAATGAAATTGATGGTTTTCTCGAAAGATGACCCTCCATGAACCAACGAGTATGGGGTCGGAAGAGTAGTAAAGTTTTAAAGATATTCAGAAAAATTCTTTTTTCAAAATCGTCAATGTTTGAGCTGATGTGAGGGCCTTTGGATGGTACTTTTTAAGAACTCAAGTACACTATTCTTATAGTAAATTTAATGCTGATTTCGAAAATGTGGTCGAAAATTTAAATTGAATGAAGTAAAGTGGAGAAATTTTAGTTTAAAAGGACATAAACACGGTTTTCCCGAAAAAACCTTTAAAAAATCATATCTCGAGAACGGATTAAGAAAAAAACGGAAGTTAGTGAAAAACGTTGTCTATTTCCACGAAAAATAAAGAGTTACACTGTTAAATCGATTTCGACGGTTAGGCCATCATCAGTAACAAACAATAACTGAAGATACATTAGAAAGGACACAGCTTTTATAGTAACAGGTGAAGGGAGATTGAATCCCATTGGTCAAGAGAAAGGAAAGGGGCAAGCGGTACAACCAATGAAGTGCAAACAAGGTGACGGGGGATTATAGCTAATTAGATGAAGTGAAAGGGGGAAATAACTAAATATGGTTTCAACATTGTGAAGGGATAATTCCAAGCTTTATAAAAATGGACCTAATAGTGGTGAAATATATTGAGGTATATCCTCATTTAAACATTTACCAGATCTGTCACTTTTGATAATTTCGAATTTTTCAAGTACATTCAACATACCTCCCTTCTGACAAAAATGAAGAAATTCTACAAACTGTCTATCTGTCAAATCAAAATTGTAACTATGATTGGATTCCTTAAGATGTTTTGCAAATGTAGACTTACCCTTATTTTCCCTGAAATCCTCCTGATGCTCGTCTATTCTTTCCCTGAATTTCCTACCAGTTTGACCGCAATATTCGTAGCCACAAGAACATTTTAGTTTATAAACCCCACTTTTATCCTGAACATTGATTTTGTCCTTAACGGATCCTAGTAATGCTTTAAGACTATTTTTAGTTCTAAAACCTACTTTGTAACCTCTAGATGATAGAATTTTGCCGATTTTATCCGAAATTTTCCCATAATAAGGTATACTTATCCATTGCTTTTCTTCTAAATTTACATCTTCCCTAGCCAGATTGGAAACTTTTTCCCTACTCTTTTTCCTAAGAACATTATCCCATATGGTATCAACGAGATCTCCTCCATATCCGTTACTAGCCGCTATGCTTTTGATAATGGATTTTTCTTTTGATAAATTTTGTTCACTCATTGGAATAGACAGTGCTCGGTTAATCATACTATGGAAGGCTGCATGCTTATGGACTAAAGGGTGATTTGAAGTACTATGGATAGTTATATCGCTATATGTATCTTTTCTATAAATTGAAAAATCATGCTTTTCGTTTACCAAAGAGATGGATAGATCTAAAAAATTAAGTTTATTTCCGCCGAATTCGAGGGTAAATTTGATAAAGGGATCTAATTTATTGATTTTTTCGTGAAAAGAATTTAGTTGTCTTTCTGTGCCCTTCCATAGAATGACGATATCATCGACATATCTATACCAATAGAGAAGATCATTTGTGCTACAAGTTGTGAATATTTGTTGCTCAAGATAATCCATGTAAATATCTACAAGCAGAAGAGATAACGGAGAACCCATAGCAACCCCTGGCTGTGTATAACATTTCCCCTCAAATAAAAAGTAATTTTGATCCATACAGACATACTTCAAATTAAATAGCTCGTCCTTTTCGAAAATATTAAGTTTAGAGGCGTGAATCAGCCTGCACACCACATCTTTGCATCTAGCTACATCGATATTGGTGAACAGACTAACCACGTCAAAAGATGCAAGTTTAGCATTTGGAGGCATCTGAATGTCCTTAATTTTGGAGACCAAATCATAGGAATTTAGTACAGTATGTTGAGGTCGAAAGTTGATTTTGTTTCTAAATAAAATATTGAGTTTTTTAGCCAATTTGGATTTGGAAAGGAACATTTGGTTCAATCAACAGTGTATTTCTAAACGTGTGATTCCAAATTTTGTACGAATCCAAATGTAAGCACCCTTCAGGTGCTGCAGTCCGAATTATTAATGAGGCACAAATCAAGCTTGTGAGAAGTGAACTCCATCGTTGGTATAGTGTTCGTGATACTGCCCGGGAGAAACTGTACTATATGTTTCAAGAACTCACCGCCCGCTACACTTCCGCTGAATGGGAACTTATTGAGCAGTATTCAGTCGAAGCCGCATGGAAGAAAGGATCGGCAAAAAAGAAGATTCTGCAAGGTAAATTAGAACAACTTTTGAAGACTAAAAAGCCAGTCCCTAAGACTCCAACTCCACTAACAAGGTCTCACCCATTCTTCAAGAAAGTGGAGAACCTGTCTGATGTCGTATTTTCTCCGGCAGAAGTATCCCTTCTTGAGAAAGGGTTGAAGCATAACCCATGTTTCTCCCTTGGAACTCCTGCGACTCGGGACTTAGCATTCTCCGTCAAGGCTACGAATGGACCATCTGTCACCAAGACCCTATGTGCAGAAGAGATCCAGTCCTCGTCGAGATCACCAGGACCACCACCCGGGAAGGAGGAAACAGTTGCAGCTGGTCTAAAGAAGAAGTTTTCCCAGAAAAATATTGTGGCCCTCAAAGCAGATAAAGGTAATACAACTGTCATCTTAAATAAGCAAGATTATGTTTCGAAAACTGTAAAATTTCTAGAAGATAATAATTGTTCAAATCTTTCATCTGACCCAACTTCAAAATTTCAAAGATTAATTCGAAAAGTAGTTCACCAATCAGAAGATAGTTTACTAAAAAATATGTACATTCCAAGTTTTGTAGAAATGAACCCTCATGCGCCTAGGTTATCTTGTCTCCCTAAAATTCATAAGGAAGGAGTGCCGATGAGACCGGTGGTGTCTTATATCGGAGCTCCCGCTTACAAATTGGCTAAAAAACTCAATATTTTATTTAGAAACAAAATCAACTTTCGACCTCAACATACTGTACTAAATTCCTATGATTTGGTCTCCAAAATTAAGGACATTCGGATGCCTCCAAATGCTAAACTTGCATCTTTTGACGTGGTTAGTCTGTTCACCAATATCGATGTAGCTAGATGCAAAGATGTGGTGTGCAGGCTGATTCACGCCTCTAAACTTAATATTTTCGAAAAGGACGATTTATTTAATTTCATGTCTATTTGTATGGATCAAAATTACTTTTTATTTGAGGGGAAATGTTATACACAGCCAGGGGTTCCTATGGGTTCTCCGTTATCTCCTCTGCTTGTAGATATTTACATGGATTATCTTGAGCAACAAATATTAACAACTTGTAACTCAAATAATCTTCTCTATTGGTATAGATAGGTCGATGATATCGTCATTCTATGGAAGGGCACAGAAAGACAACTAAATTCTTTTCACGAAAAGAATCAATAAATTAGATCCCTTTATCAAATTTACCCTCGAATTCGGCGGAAATAAACTTAATTTTTTAGATCTATCCATCTCTTTGGTAAACGAAAAGCATGATTTTTCAATTTATAGAAAAGATACATATAGCGATATAACTATCCATAGTACTTCAAATCACCCTTTAGTCCATAAGCATGCAGCCTTCCATAGTATGATTAACCGAGCACTGTCTATTCCAATGAGTGAACAAAATTTATCAAAAGAAAAATCCATTATCAAAAGCATAGCGGCTAGTAACGGATATGGAGGAGATCTCGTTGATACCATATGGGATAATGTTCTTAGGAAAAAGAGTAGGGAAAAAGTTTCCAATCTGGCTAGGGAAGATGTAAATTTAGAAGAAAAGCAATGGATAAGTATACCTTATTATGGGAAAATTTCGGATAAAATCGGCAAAATTCTATCATCTAGAGGTTACAAAGTAGGTTTTAGAACTAAAAATAGTCTTAAAGCATTACTAGGATCCGTTAAGGACAAAATCAATGTTCAGGATAAAAGTGGGGTTTATAAACTAAAATGTTCTTGTGGCTACGAATATTGCGGTCAAACTGGTAGGAAATTCAGGGAAAGAATAGACGAGCATCAGGAGGATTTCAGGGAAAATAAGGGTAAGTCTACATTTGCAAAACATCTTAAGGAATCCAATCATAGTTACAATTTTGATTTGACAGATAGACAGTTTGTAGAATTTCTTCATTTTTGTCAAAAGGGAGGTATGTTGAATGTACTTGAAAAATTCGAAATTTTCAAAAGTGACAGATCTGGTAAATGTTTAAATGAGGATATACCTCAATATATTTCACCACTATTAGGTCCATTTTTATAAAGCTTGGAATTATCCCTTCACAATGTTGAAACCATATTTAGTTATTTCCCCCTTTCACTTCATCTAATTAGCTATAATCCCCCGTCACCTTGTTTGCACTTCATTGGTTGTACCGCTTGCCCCTTTCCTTTCTCTTGACCAATGGGATTCAATCTCCCTTCACCTGTTACTATAAAAGCTGTGTCCTTTCTAATGTATCTTCAGTTATTGTTTGTTACTGATGATGGCCTAACCGTCGAAATCGATTTAACAGTGTAACTCTTTATTTTTCGTGGAAATAGACAACGTTTTTCACTAACTTCCGTTTTTTAAATGGGTTTCCACAACTTCGTCGCGAGTGATTTAGTTCGTAACGGATTGAGATAAAAATATGCGGTTGGCAGTATTTTACTCCATTTTTGGTATAGTTCACCCAAATTTTTTTTTTGCATCTGCGAGGGAATCACCCTGTATACGCCATGCCGTTGGATCAATACTATTCGTGCGCATGTGCAAACGTGCATTCCTTATAAAGTTGATTTCTCTTGATCTATGAGTCCGATTTCGTTCAAACTCGGGAAGGGGGGTCCAGGATGGTGACCTATGTATTTTACCGCGATTGGTTGAGCGATAAATATTGTGCTTGCAAAAATTTATATACAAATAATATTGGTTGACATTCCGATACTAATGGATCGATTCTATCAAGGATTGTACGAGTTAACCTTATTACAATATCCAACCAATTTCATCGCCTTGTATCGAACTTTGAAAGGCGAATTCCATCGGATTGCTGGTACGGTATGCGCATGCGCGAACATGAGTTATAGCCATGTTTTGTATATTAGCATTCTACATGTCTGTGTGTTGGTGTATTTATAATAGATATATGTCTACATGTATGTTCTATTTTACATTCAATAATTTCGACTCGCACTTTGTTCCTTAACAAGTTGAGTGCCATGTTTATCTGTGCGATACACACCATTAACTGTCCCAGCATGCCAGGTGTATCTGGGTGATACACAATCCTGGTTCGCTTCAAAAGCTCGTGTATCTCCCAGATTCACACTTAAGGCGTTCCTCTCTTCTTCTTTGGCCTTGAGAAACCCTTCGGAAAGGTGGAACATTGTTGGCCACAACAAACTGGCCAAAACACATTCGGTACAAACGGAAGAAGAATAAGTTTTTGTCAGATGTCACTTGTATCATTTCAGCTATCTGGCACTTTATTTTCCTACTAGTTTTCGTTTTTAACGCAAGAGTGTTTTTTGTTTACTCACGTATACAGGCGTGAGGAAAATCGTCAAGAAGTTCAAATAGGGATCTATCAGAGTGGTACTCAATTTTCTGTTCCACCACTTGAAGTCCCAAATCGCCGCTCACAGGCCACGTGTATCACACGTATACACGCGGTTTTTTCAATGAAATTGGTGTAATACCACTAAAATAACTCTTTTATGGAAAATACCAGTGGGGGAAAATGATTTTGATGGAAAATCATTTTTATGGAAAATACCAGTGGGGAAAATCGTCAAGAAGTTCGAATAGGGGTGTATCAGAGTGATACACAATTTTCTGTTCCACCACTTGAAGTCCCAAATCGTCACTCACAGGCCACGTGTATCACACGTATACACGCGGTTTTTTCAATGAAAATAGGTGAAATACCACTAAATAACTCTTTTACCATCAAAAGCAAGGTCTTCTGAAGCGAAAAAAATAAAAAAGCACACGGCATCTGAGGACATTTTTTTTTAGTTGAGAGCGGACAGCTGTGGCACTCAACTTGTTAAGTAATTCTATATACGTTCATGTAACAATACGCAAGGAAGCTATATACTGCACACTCAATTTGGCAGCCCCCCCCTCCATTTGGGCAGTTGCAGTGCAAGAGAAATAAAATGATATATTTATTATCATTTAATAATGATTAACAGGACATTTCCTTTTGTTTTCGTCACGTCACGAGCGTCACGTCACGGTGGGGTTTTCTGTTAATTTTCACGTGCAACCAATGCGTTTCTAGGGAAGTGTAACTCCCTTAGTTTTCATAGCAGGAAAACCGTTAGCCACTTTTTGGAATGCTCTCATTTTATCACAGCATCTCATAATCCCTAAGGCTCTGCAGTGTCAAGGAAAGCTGATTTATTACGCTCAGTTATAAACTAATATTGCTAAGTAACCATAATGAACTAATAATGTGTAAAATCATCATTATTAAATGATCTGACTGTAGAACCGTCGGTCAAATGTCCGTTTTTTTTTCTTTCATAATTTGAAGAATATCATGATATCGATTGATTGATTATTAGACTTTAAGACCTCGATCGAACGTTCGACGGCGCTCTCCCAGTAAAACTTCTACAAAATTAAACCTATGGAATGTGGATCGCCCGGATATTGGGCCAACCTCACCCAATACCCAGATTTATTCCACCCGATAGTTCGCGCTCGAACCCCTCATGTTGACCGAGGAAATCGAGATTTCGTTTCCTTTTTTATCTCCCTTCCTTTTTTCTCTATACATATACAGATTCGCGTCCTGGAGTCTTTAAATCTAGATGCAGGTGTCCGTGAAGCGTTTATAATCCCCGGGTCCAATGCATTTTTTTTTTTTTTTTTTCAACCCTCCCGTCGCATGCGAATTGCACTCCGTTCACGCGCCGAGCCCTCGATCTATACATTTAAACCGAAATTGTTCTATAAATTCCGAAGATTCCTAGGTTTTTATTCCGCTCAAAAGTTTTTTCGCCCCGCTTCCCCGCACTGTTTCAGTAATTGGAAAACCTCTTTCGCGGGCAAGGGGTGGAAACGGTTCGAGTATTAGCCTCCCCTCTCCATCTCCCCCAGGACGTTCCATTAAATGCATTTCAGATGAAACGGATAGCTGGTAGGTAAATACATTGCTGCGAGAGACTACCCCTACAGGAAAAAGGTTTTTTTTTTTTTTAAATAAATAAAACTGGGTTTCATGCCATCGAATTTGTATTTATTTTACTTTTTTGTCGGAGTAACTACCTGAAATTTTAAAATTTTAATGTAATAAAAAACTCACTATCATGTCTAGTTTTTATATGTGTCAAATAAAAAATGTCTGCCAGGTTGGGTGTGGCACATAGCTTCCTCGTTTACCTATCATCTTCTTCCAACAATCATCCGAATTTAAGCGAACCCGAACAACTAGAAAGTGAAAAGATGGGTGGAATTTGATTTTGCGCACGCGCAGAATAAAATATTGATCTGGCAACAATGAAACTGATGGGGGACCATCTATAACCTAACCCGCCCATTCTCTGACAATTTTAACGAAATCGGATGAAAAAAGTGGAAATTAAGGTAGGTAGTTACAAGGAGTTCACATAGACGCATGCTTAGTAGCTATTATGGTACAATCATGTTGAAATTGATATGGGATGATCAAATCGTCATCCCCCAACTATCATCCGAATTTGAGCGAGATCGGACGACTAGGGCGTGAGAAATGGAGCATAATGGAATTTATGTTTGCGCATGCGCAGAATGAAGTATTGATTTCGTAACAATGAAAATGATAGGGGACCGTATACACCCTAGCCCGCACATTCCCTGAAAATTTCATCCAGATCGGATGAAAACTGTGGAAAATAAGCTTGTTACAAGGATTTCACATTGGCGTATGAGCAGTAGTTATTAATAATACAATCATGTTAAATTGATATGATCAAATTTTCATTCCTAACTATCATCCGAATTTGAGCGAGATCGGACGACTAGGGCGTATGAAAATGATGCGTGGTAGAATTTACGTTTGCGCATGCGCAGAGAGAAGTATTGGGTCAGGAACAATGAAACTGATAGAAGACCGTCTACACTTCAGCCCGCACATTCCCTGAAAACTTCATTAAAATCGGATGGATTTGCGGAAACACGACAGACAGACAGATAGACAGACAGACACATACATACACACACACACACACACTTTTTTTTCTCTTTTTTTTTAAAGTGGGGAGAACGCCCAGGTTTACCCGACGCCGGCTCTCGGGATAAGGGAAGTTGCAGGATGAGGAGGAAGAATGGGATGAAAGGAAGTGCCCCTATAAAATGACCACCAGTTCAAGTAAGAACCCCTCAGGACGCGGGTGGTGATACCACGGAGTACTCCTGCCGAGATGCCCAACTCGAGTAACTCCGTGGCGCTTTTCCCGCACCACGCCCCGCGCCATGACACGGTCGCAGCCATGAAACACACACACACACACACACGGAACCAAAGTTGTTCAGAATGGTATAAACCGTAAAGAAATTTTGATTTTGAAGACCAAAAATTGTTATTCTCCTAAAAAAGAAAAAACAATGCTTCCGCTACTTTTAGGTAGACCCGGAAAAAAAATTATTGTGGTTTATATTTTTATACCTAATGTTCAGACGTTTATTCTCTGCAGGAGGATATTTTACTAGTAATTATTATGAAATTATTGATAAATAATTGTAAGAGATAATTTAGGTGTAGGTGTAGATAATGATTAGGCATTTGTGTGTGACTTAATATGTTATTGTTATAGTTTGATTACTCCATGGTTCTATGTGCCGAAATTAGTTAATGAGGAATTTAAAACGAAAGGGCACGGGCCACACACATTGCCCTATGATATTATGGAGGTAGAAAATTGTACAAAAAGAGACCTTCCTGTCCTTAAATTGGTTTCTTAATGATCTCCAATACCCCATGAAAGTGGTAGACCAATCTATACATAGTATACTTCAAAGAAACACTCAGGACAGTATACCTTCAACTCAACAACAACAACCAGTCTACTATTATTCCATCTTTTACATAATATTATTGCCCGGCCTACCTATCGGAAAAACCGTCCACCCAGACTCCACGGTCTGGTAACCTGTTTCATAGCAAATAGAAATTAGATAATGATGTCAGATTTCACCCAGCTGCAAACTACCTACACACCTTCATATTGTCGCAAATCATTTCTGAAGAAGCTTTCAGTGGAAGTGGATGAAATTTCAGCATCATAAGATAGGAAGGAAGAATATCCTGGCCAGTCAATCAGCTTGGCTGACCTTCACATAGTTTTCCGAAAGTTCCACTTTACACACCATAGTGTTCGTCACTACTTTAGTTGGATCATTTGGCATCCCGTTACAATCGACGCAACAACTGTATTATACGTCATTTATCTGATTAATTTATTAAATGTTTCTGTTTTTGACATGGATATGTCTTTGCTCTGGGGGGTCAACCAAAAATTTCCGTCACGCAAAATTGATGTCACAATTTCAGTGTTTTTCACGTACTACCCAGCCGTTGCTAGGAGAATGGAACTTCCGCAGTTTTCATCGCACAAAAATCGTTCGCCACTCGTTGGAAAACGCTTGATTTATGTGATAAATGTTCACATCTCAAGCTACCAATTTCCCCCTCCTTACGTACCTGGCTACATTCCTAAACTAAGTTGATTGGACTATAAACAATTTTAATAAGCCGGTTACAATATTCTTAACGTAAAGCAATAGCATCATTTAGGTACTCCACCCCATGGGAAACATTTTCATCCCCTGACAACAGTTGACTGTTAACAACAACTCATTGCGTCTGTATTGGAGAAATAACTTTAATTTATTGCATGCTTTTTGTGCCTCCAAGAATGATAAAATAAATTCATTATCCTACATTTCGTCACCTACAGTCCTAAGTTAAAGGATTTGTTTACAACTCTCGAGGCCGATCGTTATGAAATCCCATGGTATCTGCTTATAAAGCAGATAGTGGAACTCGTTTACGAGTTTCGATACGGTTTTGTGGTATGGCTTCTTTGCAAGCAGCCTCTAACACATCGATGATTTCTTTAGTTAACAAACTAGGTCACAATTGATTAGTTAGCTAATAACATAACACACAGTGAACTGCCAAAAGGAAAAGAAGCAAAATTAAAAGTGTGTGTGTGTGTTTAAATCGTAAAAGTATGTATAAGAAATTCATTAGGCTCGTTGTTGCTAAAGTTATTCGATCTACACTATATCTGTCTCGATCGGTTTTGTATTAAAATAACATTCATGGTTTCTTGGATGAATAGAATATTCGTAAGTCGTTCGAGGAATCAGCGATTTTGGCACTAACTGAACTAGAGACACATACCTACATCATACGGCAAACGGTTACCTTGTTTCGCCCAGCTTTCGCTTGAGAGCACAGCAATTAATATCCCATTTCATATGGAAATAGTTTTGTAATTATTTATCCTGTGTAGCATAAAAAGCTGATAGGCAAATGTACACTGTAGATTTTCAAATCTCCATTACATTTGTGATAAGGCTCGAACTTCCAACGGACAGTTTCAAAACCAAGCCTTAATGTTTATCAGTTGAAGTATTTGATTTTGTACGAGATATGCTTTTTTCCTGCAATAAACTATTTCTGCTTCTTCATACAACTCTTGTTTCTCACGCCAAAATCACTCATTTGGGCTTTTGACGCGATTAATGCAATCGAATGAGAAAGAACGCATTTCCGCGCATTATGGACGTCTAACCCAGATTACGAAGTGTTTTGCTCATTTCACATTCTACACCTGCCAATGCTGGTGAGACAATACACGGCAAGAGATGGCTGGGTAAACAATGGAATTATGAAAATGAGGAGTTCCTAATAATCCTGTCACCCTCCCAACCTTTCGTAACGATCATTCGATTGACCTTTAGACTCTAAATGTCGCCATGCCGGCACTCTCCTTGTTATCGAATTTCATTTTCGTACTAGATACTCACCTATGACTGTAACCAGTCAGATTCACATCTAAAAACATTAATTTTTATTATTAAGGGCCGGTTCATCAATTACATACGTTATCTGCAAGATAGCTATACCACGTATTGCGCTATTCTCTAGATAAAGAATGTGAGTGTCTTTATCAATTCCGAGTTACCGCGCGGATAAAATTATCTCTCAGATAAATACTGTCTCACAGATAGCGCCGTTAGCATCCTCAGCGGTGCCCGTAGGCAACAAAATACGGCCGATTCACTCATGGAGCTACATTTTCTTCATGGATCTACAATTAAATAAACCGGGTTTGAAGTTATTTCCACAACAGTGCCCATCATATAATCAAACACGGCAAATAAGAAACCACCACCATTTTGCCGTTTGCTTCATGCCTAGAGAGAGAAATTGAGAAATAAATTTTACATTTACTAATTGTGACAACCCTTGAGAAATAAATTTTACATTTACTAATTGTGACAACCCTTCGAGGTCACGCTGGGGTCAAAATTGACCCCACCGAATATATTTCGTATGATTTTTGGGCTTTACCAATTTTTTTTAGCCAAAAGGGATATTTTGTAAATTTGCTTGGTAGCATTGACTAGGCGAGGAAGTGATAACATCTGGCAGTATTCGTTGTGACCTCGAGCCAGAGGGTTGTGAATCTCTTGTGGGACACTTTTGACCCCAGTGTGTCTTCTGCGTTTCTATTTTTGTTCTGTTGGGGTAGCCATTGACCCCAGTGTGTATTTTGGATTTCCTCACAAGGGAAGTCAGATAATATCATAATTCACTTAAGTTTCTCATAGAAAATAAGTATTTTTATAATCTGCTACTCAGTAGGTATTTATTTTTCTCGTCCACTCCTACTAGGTGACTCAGGTGAAGATTCTCAACTGGGTAAATGTGTCTAGTTGATGGGCTATCATAGGTCAGGGTATATTTTGGTTCAAAAAATGGGTTGGGTTTTGCATTTTATGTACCCTGAAGAGCCAGGGTACATCCCCAGGCAGGGGATCAGGGGTCCTCGAGACCTGCTGAACAAGTTGTACGTGGGCGATGCTACATTTGCCCAAGATCTAACGATAAAAAGACGAGTCGGCCGTGCACAGAGTGCAACCGTCTCGTGTGTAAAGTGAACAGTCATACCGAAACGACGTGTGAAAAATCCAATTACTTATAACAAATAGGTAATGATACTACCTACTACCTAATTCCGTCGTGTTTTTAAAAACAACTTGTAAACATACATTCATATTTCGTTTTTTATGTGTGTTGCTTAAATATAATCCTGCAATTACCTTTAATTATTTTGTTATGAAAAAGTTAAAAAAATGATATGATAAAAAATTGAATGGGGAATAAAAACAGTGTATCAGTTTAGGTTAGAAAAAAGGAAGAGATGTGAAAAATGGGGTAAGTTTAAGGTATCGTGAAAACTTTACTATTTAACTTACAAAGTTACAGTTTTTTCTGACCATTCGACAGATAGTCAACTTTGATAATTTGCTTTTAATTATTGTGTATCTTCAGAACTGAATTTTTAATATTCATATGCCCGAAATTTCGATTTTTGAACATTTTAGTAAGAATGGTTCCAAGAAACCACGAATAAAATATTCAATTCTAACATATTCAATTCTATTTCTTGTTTCTTTGCGTAGGTAGGTTAATTTTTGATTTTTTTAAATAGTTAGTTATTGTGAAACTATTTATTGAGTATAATATATAAATTAAAATACATTTGGGGTCAATTTTGACCCCAGAGTGTCTACCGTGTCACAAAAAATAAGGTGTGACCTAGGAGGGTTAAGACCTGAATTATTATGAATGAATTAGGTCTGAATGAATTATTGCGATCAGTAAGTTGTGGACTCAATTTCATCTTTTATTCCCGTTGGAATGTGAAGAACGGTATCTTTGTCCAACCGAAACCTCAAAAAAATTACGCTCTCGTCCCATTTTAGTAGATGATCTAGATGGGCAATTACTGTAGAGTGTAGACGGTCTTCTTTCCCATTCAACGAATTCTGCTACGATGGAATCTTCGTCACCGCTGTTATTTGAAGACAAATTCCAAAATTTATCCATTGGAAGGTATAAACAACCAAACTTGTGATTCGAACAACTTTTTAAACAAATTAACTTAATCATGGTTAGAAAGCTCTAGATAACTCATTCACTTCCAGTTATAATTGTTATCCAGCCGTCCAAGGACCAGATAAATTAAAACTCTAGATAGGGTTTAACTAGGGATGGATCAACACTCCCAATTGTTTTAATTGGAGGAAATCGCTACCCCTCAGATTAATCTCCCTTATTCATTGGATAAAAGTGATCGATAAACTGGCCAAAAATACAGTTTTCCACCCAAAAAAAAAAAAAAAAAAAAAAAAAGCTAGCAAAGTTGAATGTTCCTTACAACCATTCTCCAAACATTGAAAAATTAAAGAAAACCTGTCATGCAGCTGGGTGGTTGTCAACTGATAAGTGGAAGCCAAATATTCAGACGACTGAAAGTTGACCATCTGCCAGCTCGATGACAACTGATGGGCGATGAAAAGATTTATGAACACAGAAATCTGAAAGAGTCATATATTCATACCATAAATAAACCCATTTTTGAACAAATTAAAATAAAACATTACAATTAAGATTAAACATTGAAATAAATTAATAAGACCATTAGTAGACTCTGAAAATCACATAAAAACTAGAAATTTATATAATGATGTGATGATGATAGGAACTATAATAAAAAATCACATTCGTTGGTTCCAAAGAGTCATCAACATAAGATGTTAAAGTGAAGGGTTTTCATGTACAAAACGATCAATGCAAAACTCCATGGCCATCAGAGTTCAATTGGTAACTAAGAAAAATCAAAATAATTTATTAGTGAGTGTTGCCTAACAAAAAAGTATCAATTTGTTACACTGGTTAAAAAAGGATGAACTCAAATCAATACGGAAGGTTTACTTACCCCGAAATATAATGTTATTGGGTGAAAAATTAGTAATAATAAAATATTGAATAGCCTTTTAATAGTTTTTATAGCTTTTCGGAACCATTGTGATTTCATTTCGGTGTGGATCTTTGTCGATTTAATATTTTCAATAAAGAACCATTGTAATTGATATCAGAAAATTACAGTTATCTATCGTCAGTCAGTCGAGTATGTGACTTTTTTCGTTTTAACAGATGCTAAGGCCAAGATTTGGAATTGAAAAGTGGGACTGGGTAGACTAACAATAATTGCCCACTCCAGAGTTACACACTGATCTCTCTACCATTTTGGGCTTAATAATGTGAACAATAAAATTTGTAACTGAAGAAGAAAAATAGAAAAGAATCCAAAAAACGAATCAAAATTGTCTGTCCACTGGACGCCGCTCCGCCACCATCCTGTGCTTTTCTCCCTAACTGCAGGACTGAAGTTGATGAAACTTAGGTCGAACACCACAAAGTTGGCCAACAAATCACTTGTTATCCCTGAATCCACGATATGGGTAGTCGAACTAAAGTACAAGTCAGGGTCTATAGTCTCGTGTTTCGTCTTGATTTCGAGAACGTCTCAAAAAGCTTTTTTTTTTTTCTTTTTTTTTATTGAGTTATTGGGTTTATCGAGGCAGGGAGGTTTCCTTTACGTGATTTTTTTCTCTTTCGTTGTTTCGAAATCCCTCTCCTCTTCAGTCTTCCATGTAGGGAATTCTAGCTCCGCCCTCCAATCCAAGAGATCAAATAACCTTTCTTGTGCCCCTTAGTCGAAGAGACACAGCTCTGATTATTGATACTTGGGTTCGTACCTCAACCCATCCAAACACCTGGGTGTACGGCTTGCCCCATTTCTCAGCTAGCGTACTTGCTTTCTTTTGAGAAATATTGCATACTCCCGATGAACTGCACCGTCGCACGAACAAATAAGTGGCGTGAACGAACCTCGAAGGTGCTCAGCTGCTGTGTCATATTTTTCATGTTTTTTTTTTTTTTTTTTTTCTTGCTGCAGACTGTGCCGTTGAGTCCCACGTCTGGGAAAGGTACGAGGCAGCGTCAGCATTTATAATGCTCGTAAAGTAATTGGATAATTAACCATTTCAGCCATTGAATGTCGCATCGAACCAACTTTTCTTGTGATCATTGCCATTATGAGTCAAATAATGATTGTTGGCTCAAGTATTACCCACCCGTAGTTTAGTTGAAAGGCGGTAGAAGACGCGCACCGTCTGCAACTCTGATGAGGAGGAGTCACAGCCTTAGGGCTAAGGCGGCTCTGCCAGTTCCCGAGTGTTCCGTTTCCAACATCCATTGGAGTTATATACCACGGTTTCTGCTGGAGGAAGCGGGGAGGTCTGATGCGATCCTTGTGTCAAATTCAAAGCATCAATTGTTGAATCGAAAGAAACTATGAAAAATCGATGAGACATTCCACACAACGGGCGCGAATGTGACCTCCTTTTTATCATTTTATTTTCAGAACTTATCGACCCAGCCATAATTTGTTTTATGTCAAACATAAGGTACTTCAAATTTCCAATGATAGAATGATACCCTTTAAGGTAAAACTTGCGTCTCTTTGCTGTGATGTAGGGATTTTTAGGAGAGGCTGGAGCTCGACCTTCTCGGCCCTACAAGCGCTCCGAACGGGCAATGCTTCAAACCTCGATCACACGATGAGTGATATACTGACATTGCTCGTATTCCGATAAAGTACACCGCGTTGTGGATAGCATTAATAGAGAGCTTTCGGTGACCACTAACGTGTCCTTAACGTCACCCTAACGTACCCAAGAGTACGTGATCTTGAGGGGACGTTAGCAACGTCGTTCATTAGAATGGCTCATTTAACGTCACCCGTTTGGGGACTTGAAGGCACACAACACCTGCCTAACCTTCCTGTAAATGTAACACTACTGGGTACCTCAAAATTACTCGAATCCTGGAGAAGTAAATAATAATAGCTTTTCTTTTCAAATGCCTCATTACTAACTATTTATGTTGATGTAGCGGGTAGGTTTTTGAACACTCCTCAATGTTGGTTATTTAATGTTTCAAGTCACGTAGAAACCGAATGTGCCATCTGATGTACACCTCCACTGTCTAGCTTTACTAGCCTTCAACTCGATCGAGAAAAATCCTTTCTTTTACGCACAGGCTCTATTTGGTCGATTAGAGCCTTGTTTTCATTATTATTTCATTTTAAGACACTACTTCTTTGCAGTATTGATCATAGTTTGCCTGATCCCTCAGCTATTTTCTCGTGAACATTGCGTGAAGTACTGCCTCCACTGATGATTGTTTCAGATCATTGTTCCTGGTTCATTGTCATAGAGATAAATACTTTTTAATACTTGTTGATAATTTACCCAACAGAAAACCCAAAAACATGAAGTTCTTAACGACTAATGACCTATAAGTGCAACTAAACCGCGGTGTTAACCACTTGGGGCTTTCTATCATTGCGTCAAATCCATGCCCCTCTTACGAAATGAAAACTAAAAATGAGAAATTAGCCCGTATTTGTACTGGAAGAAACATGAAATTTGAATTTAGGATTGAAAATCTGCGTTTTGTATCGAAATAAAGAAGTCGAGGCAGCAGGGGGAAAATATCGCGTTGCCCAACCACCGTTAACGTGACATCAAAATTAAAGCAACTGTGCCTCCGGTTCCATTTGGGTTAGCATCTTCATTTGCTCTCTCAAGACTATGGTGACGGGTGACGTTGAGGTCGCCTAAAACTCTCTATTGATAACTGAGGGGTAGGTCCCGCGTTCGAGGCCTCTGCGGGACCTAGAATATAATACTCTGTATTTTAATTTCGGTAACATATTTTTGAATGTCATTTTGATCTATTTGCTCAATTAATCTGTATTTGGCTAAAATTGATTTAGGGTTTCTATTTATTTTTGTCCACCAAACTATACAAATCATTCTGATCTATTTGTCCAACTAATCTTAATTTTTACTAAGGGATGGACTATTTGATGTTACGTATTTTTGATATGCGAGCTTGCGAGTATCCAAACCACCAAACTATACTCAGCATTCTGATCTATTTCCAACTATTCTATATTTTTCATTTTACTTGAAGAATGTTTGGTTACGGAGGGTGAAAGAATCAAACAATAATTTTCCGGTATTGCACATTGTTATGGGTTACGAACTAGTTTGACTAATATAAGAATATAATTATTTGTAATCAAACTATTATCATTTGTGAGTACACTAATATAAGAATAGAATCAATTTTAACCAAACTATAATCATTTGAAAATAGAAGAGAGAAGGTTTGAACGAGAGTTAGCTATCGAGAAATGATGTTACTGCCATCTGACAGAACTTTCAGAGCTACCGCAAGAGCGCTCTGAAATTCCCTACATCGCAGCAAAGAGACGCAAGTTTTACCTTAAAGGGTATCATAAGAAATTTTAAGTACCTTATGTTTTGATATAATACGAATTATTGCTGGGTCCATACGTTCTGAAAATAAAATTATAAAAAGGAGTTCAAATTCGCGCCCGTTGTGTGGAAATGTCTCATCGATTTTTCATAGTTACTTTCGACTCAACAACTGATGTTATGAATTTGACACAAGGATCGCATCAGACCTCCTCACTATCTCCAGCAGAAACCGCGGTATATAACTCCAATGGATGTTGGAAACGGAACACTCGGGAACTGACTGACTCGGCTGCCTTAGCCCTACGCTGTGACTCTTCCTCATCAGAGTTGCAGACGGTGCGCGCCTTCTACCGCCTTTCAACTAAACTACGGGTCGGTACTTGAGCTGACAATCATTATTTGACTCATAATGGCAATGATGAAAAGAAAAGTTGGTTCGATGCGACATTTAATGGCTGAAATGGTTAAATATCTAATTACTTTACGAGACGTTCTCGAACAACCAAGTCGAAACACGAGACCCTAGACCAGGGATGCTCAAACGGTCGATCGCGATCGACCAGTCGATAGCGAGTGCTTTTTGAGTAGATCTCGAGAAGAAAAAATTTTTTAATAAGTAGGTAACTAAACTACAAAAATTTATTACGTAATAACACTGCTTGCGGCAAAAGGCGGCTTTATCAAAGGAACGCGCGGTACTTGTCAAAGAAAAGCATACCTACATCAACAAGTTTTGTGTTCAAAAGTTTTAAACACGGAGGAAATTATGGGCATTGCAACAAAAATTGTGAATTCCATCCGTGCACGTAGCTTGCAACGGCGGTTGCAGTTGGAAGATAGGGAGTCAGCTGAACACACTGATTTAGTTCTTCACACGGACGTCAGGTGGCTGAGTCGCGGAAAATTCCTAGAAAGGTTTCAAGAAATAATTGAAATGCGTTTTTATGATTGCAGTAAATTGGCAAATATAGCATCATTTATGAGTTATCCTTTTTCATGTAAAAACATTGAGGAATTAGCTACTGAAGTAGCAAGTCAGTTTAATATGAACTCATGTTCTGTTGAAAATGAGTTGGTGCAGATTATATCAGATATACATCTCAAAGCTACAGCATATGATACAAATTTCTGGTGTTTCATATCTGAAGATAAATATCCGAATCTAAGGCAAATCCCCCTTCAACTGACGGCAATGTTTGGGTCAACTTACTTGTGAGAGTCTGCATTTTCTGAAATGAAGATAATTAAGTCAAAATATCGCAATCGACTAACTGACGATCATATGTCATCATGCTTGCGATTGGCACTCAGTGGTTACGCACCATCTTATGAAAAGTATGCTGAGGACATGCAGTGCCACGCTTCAACATCCAAAGTCACTCCTTAGTTGAGTTTAACACCATATGTAACTCTTTTGTTTTGTAACAACGAATAAACTCGCAATTTTGAATAACTAGGAGTTTTTTCATTGATATTGTAGAGAAAAACTTAAGTACCTAAACCTAACCCAAACCTTGACTAAAAAATAATGTAAATTGTGCGGAAAGCTAATATCTATATATGCTACGGTACACCCTACCTAGGTAGGTAGGGTGTATCGTGTATGTACGACAACCCTGCATCACACATACTTGCAGCCTCTCAGAGTCGATCGCAAGTAGTCTAAAAATATTGAGGTAGATCGCCAGCAGTTCAAGTTTGAGCACCCCTGCCCTAGACCCTGACTTGCACTTATGTTCGACTACCTACCCCGTGGCAATCCCAGCTCTCCAGTCGTCGCATGAGATTTCACACATATCTGTTTCTGCTCAGATCTGTAAGCTGGATACTCGCTACGCTCGCATCTATAAAATTCATAACATCAATCGATATGTAAAAATTCAGATTAGTTGGTCATGGTCTAGATTGATTGTTCGAGAGCGTCTCGTAGTACTTTTTTGCTTCCTCACTACTGACGGTTGGGAAGCTTTGTGTTAGTGATTGAAGTCAAAAACATTTTTGCCCCCCAAAATCAAAATTTTTACTTGATTTTTGAGTTTCAGAGCTTGCTGATCAATTTTGCTTCCTCACTACCGAAACCAGAATTGATTATTCATATCAACCTAGATCGAAACAATCGCTTCAAAAAATTCCTATAAATGGAATAACAACTTGAATAATTCTGATATTATTGGGCTGACCATCTATTTGGCAGGTGAAGGAGATGAAATGTGTGACTCAGTTTTGTGAAGGAGTTGGCTGAATTTGAAGAGTCACCTTTCACATCACTGGTAAAATAGTACTTCCTTCATCACTAGCAGTACTCGTAACTACCTTCAATTAAGATGGTCTGCAGACCCTCAACATCTAAAGGTTGAAATTATGTAAATTATATCTCTGCTTGAACAATGGTTGCAAATCATGTTGCTACAATCTGACAGAAGCTTACAGAGCAACCGCAAGAGCGCTCTAAAATACATACAGTACATCGCAGTTTTACCTAAAAGGGTATCATTGGAAATTTAGTACCTTATGTTTTGACATAATACGAATTATGGCTGGGTCGATACGTTCTGAAAATAAAATTATAAAAAGGAGTTCACATTCGCGCCCGTTGTGTGGAAATGTCTCATCGATTTTTCATAGTTGCATTCGACTCAACAATTGATGTTATGAATTTGACACAAGGATCGCATCAGACCTCCTTACTATCTCCAGCAGAAACCGCGGTATATAACTCCAATGGATGTAAGAAACGGAACACTCGGGAACTGGCAGAGCTGCCTTAGCCCTAAGCTGTGACTCTTCCTCATCAGAGTTGCAGACGGTGCGCGCCTTCTACCGCCTTTCAACTAAACTACGGGTGGGTACTTGAGCCAACAATCATTATTTGACTCATAATGGCAATGATGAAAAGAAAAGTTGGTTCGATGCGACATTTAATGGCTGAAATGGTTAAATATCCAATTACTTTACGAGACGTTCTCGAACAATCAAGTCGAAAAACGAGACTCTAGACCCTGACTTGCACTTTAGTTCGACTACCCACCGCGTGGCAATCCCAGCACTCCAGTCGCCGCATGAGATTTCACGCATATCTGTTTCTGCTCAGATCTGTGAGCTAGATACTCGCTACGCTCACATCTATAAAATGCATAACATCAATCCCTTAAATTGATGTGGTTAAGGTGATTTTTCACCTCTGGTTTACCTTTGGTTAGTTCCTATGTGTACAACTCTCTGCAGTTTAAGCATGACTTGGGCCTCACCAAAGTGAGGTTAAAACGTTTCAATAAAACCAATTAAAAAAAAAAAAAAAAAAAAAAAAAAAAAAAAAAAAAAAAAAAAAAAAAACTGGCTGTGTACCGTCATTCCTAACAAGATAAACACCTACACTACATCAATCCCTTAGTAAAAATTCAGATTAGTTGGTCAGGGTCTAGAGTCTCGTGACTCGACTTGATTGTTCGAGAGCGTCTCGTAGTTCTTTTTGCTTCCTCACTACTGACGGTAGTGAAGCTTTGTGTTCGTGATTGAAGTCAAAAACATTTTTGCCCCCCAAAATCAAAATTTTTACTTGCTTTTTGCGTTTCAGAGCTTGCTGATCAATTTTGCTTCCTCACTACCGAAACTAGAATTGATAATTCATATCAACCTAGACCGAAACAATCGCTTCAGAAAATTCCTATAAATGGAATAACAACTTGAATAATTCTGATATTATTGGACTGACCATCCATTTGGCAGGTGAGGGATATGAAATGTGTGACTCAGTATTGTGAAGGAGTTGGCTGTGACCTTTCACATCACCGGTAAAATAGTACCTACTTCCTTCATCACCAGCAGTACTAGTAACTACCTTCAATTAAGATGGTCTGCAGACCCTCAACATCTAAAGGTTGAAATAACGTAAATTATATAGGTATCTCAGCTTGAACAATGGTTGCAAATCAGTCTATTTGCATGCCTATGACTTAAAAACTCCTATTATGTGATCTTGTAATCATATCACGAATTCTGTCAAAACAAATTTCATCGAATTCTTTCAAACGTAGGGATCATGTCCAAATGTGCAAGAAAAACGTAATGGTATAGCTTTTATCTGTTCTGCTCATTTGAATAGCCGTTTGAGACAGAAATGTGTATACAAATAATCACATTCTAGTGAGTAATGATGGCACTTTGGCCAAAATAGAATCAGATTAAGAGAAATTAGGATTCCTTGTGTTAAAACGATCCGATAACATTTCAAAGTTAACTAAAGGCTTAGGTCGAGACACGTATTCTGTCTTCTTTTCTGTGGGATCAATGTGCTGAATAGAGGATGTGATTTTTAAGCAACTATTTTATTCTTTTTAAAGGAAAATATTCAAAACTTTTGTTTCACAATCTCAATGAACTATTGCCCACAAAAAAGGTGAGTAGACTAATGGTGTTACTGACGTGGAACGGGGAAACAAACAAAAAATCTACAATAATTGAAAGAAAAATTTACAGACCGGCCTAACTGACATCATTAAGGTTTCGACAGCCTGATGATGATGATGTCCTTAGATCAAAAGCTGAATCAGTTCTTTCTCCGACCTCACTGATTATTCATATCAACCAAGATCGAAACAATCGCTTCAGAAAATTCCTATAAACAAAATAACAACTTGAATAATTCTGATATTATTGGGCTGACCATCTATTTGGCAGGTGAGGGAGATGAAATGTGAGGCTCAGTTTTGTGAAGGGGTTGGCTGAATTTCAAGAGTCACCTTTCACATCACTGGTAAAATAGTACTTCTTCCATCACCAGCAGTACTCGTTACTAGAAAAAAATTAAGATGGTCTACAGATTTTTTCTATGGTTTTTTCTACCTTCAATTAAGATGGTCTGCAGACCCTCAACATCCTAAGGTTGAAATTATGTAAATTATATCTCTGCTTGAAAAATGGTTGCAAATCAGTCTATTTGCTTGCCTATGATTTACAAACTCCTATTATGTGATCTTAAAGTCATATCATGATCTCTGTCCAAACGAATTTCATCGAATTCTTTCAAACGTAGGGACCCCTAAACGTGAAAGGAAACTGTAATAGTATAGGTTTTATCTGTTCTGCTCAGTTTAGTAACTATTGGAGACAGAAATGTGTACACAAATAAATATATTTTGGTAGGTGATGACGACACTTGGGCCGAAATAGAATTAGATTGAGAGAAGATTCCTCATGTTGAAACGATCCGTTAACTATCCCAAGCTAACTAATGCTTAGATCGAGACACGTATTCTATCTTCTTTTCAGTGGGAGCAATGTACTGAATAAAGAATGTGATAACTAAGCGATTATTTTATAATTTTTAATAGAAAATAACCAAAGTTTTTGTTTCACAATCTCAATGAACTTGCTCACAAGAAAAGTGAGCAGACTAATGGTGTTACTGACGTGGAAAGGAACGAAAAAAATCTACAATAATCGGCAGAAAAAAAACCCCTTCCTTCCTTGGATGCCGGTAATTATGCGTATAAAGAGCGTAGTGCTGGTAATTTCGCGGAGAGGTAATTTTCGACCGATTATTAGGAGCCGTTGGGCGTGAGAGTTGCAAGCGGGCCCCCTCTTCACGCGATTTCGGTTCCCAAAACTTTCTCCGCATTCTTCTACAATTATCCTCCTCCCTCCCTTAGCAGATAGCCCGTTGTTGGCGGCGGGGAAGGGGTGAAGAGGGGGGTTAACCGCTTCGTTTTTATTTTTCGGGTAGGTCAGGATAGGAATAAGTTACCCCGGGGTCAAGGAACCCCAAGTGTTCCACCCATTGCCGAACCAGCTCGGTAACCGATTCTTTCCAGAACGTCTCGCTCTGATCCGCATTTCGGGGCTGGAGAAAGCCGTTTTGGCAACATCTTTCTTAAACTATACGTCAATAATCATCATCATAATATACTGACAGATACATAGATAATCTTTATTGGTTAAAGGGATATACATCCATGGTCCAATGGAGGCAGTATAGTTAGAAAAACAACGTCTGCCAAGTTGTGCGTGGCACACAGCTTCCACGTTTACCTATATCAAATGTATAGTTCATCGCAAAGTTTTAAATGATCATGAAAAATTCCAAAGCGGAAATGAGTGATTCAAAAAGTAGCGTGAAATGTCATACCTAATTGGTCAATTAAGAAACAAAAAAATGATACTCAATGTAATTTACGTTTGTACAAGCGCAGAATGAACTGATGAGTTGAAAACAATGAAATAGGCAAGGGACCATATATACAATCTAAACCGCGCATTCGCTGACAATTTCATCAAAATCGGGTGAAAACTATGGAAATTAAGGTCATTGTTTAAGCATTTCACATTGGCGCACGCGCAGTAGCTATTAACCAATTACATTACGATTATCATTCACGTACCTTTTGGAGGAATCCGTCGTACGGACGACTGATCATATTTAAATTGATCAATCCTGTCACTGATCGAATTTTCAGAGTCCGCAAATTGAATGTTAGGTACATGTGGGTTCGCTAGATAACTTTCTTTTTTCCAACTTTTATTGGGCCAAGTACTTAATAACAACTTATAAGCAGTATTCATGTGATAAATTATTAAGTAAACTAGGTAACGTGAAACACCAACTATTTCGACCTTTACACGAAGTGGGATACTTCATGCGTTAGGCAACTGTTCAACAGAGAGTTCTGAGATGCCATTGTAATTTTGACATACATACCGTAAAACTTCACTTTCTTATGATTTATTATAATTTATTTTTATTCATTTATTATTTTTTGTCTGAGAAGGAAGGAGGGCATTTAAATTCTAGAAACAACTTGTCTGGAAAATGCATGTTATCAACAGGTTTTGCAAAAAGCATGAAGTGAAAGCATGCAACTGTTGATGTGCACGTTCATTCAAACACGAATAATTACATATTAGCTGTACACTTCTTTTAGACAAGGGCAAATAACAGAATTAATACATTTTACCTTCAGAGTGTACAAGTAGAGTTAGTCATTCTAGTAACCAATTCACTTGCATATATTAGCTGTATTTGTTCGTTTATTGATTTACGGACGCAATCCTTGACGACGTTCGGCAACAGCTCAGATTGAAGTAAGTTCGTGGTTTCCTATTTATCATTTCTAGTTTTGAGGTAATTTCTCACACCTGCTAGCCAATAACCACGTATTTCGCACTTCCCGGTGTCTTTGGGATGCGCTAATGGGCCGTGGAGGTTGACAAAACTATAAAACTTGCAACGAGCGCTAAGTGATGGGTAGGCTTGTCTACCTCACCTTTCAATACGCTGAGTTTCACCTGACAATAAACATGTCAACTACTTTGTTTGGTTTCTATGCGTAAGTTTTAAAGCTTTGTGGTGTCCAAGCACCCATGTGAGTAATCTCAGGATGGAGAATAGACTGAAGGCTCAGCTTGAAGCTCTCCAAGAATAAGTTCTAAAGATTTCATTATCGCCCGAGATGTACAGTGACAATTTCAGTTCATCTTTAATTCAAAAAAATCTTCACATTCAATGTGCACCAAGTTATTTCCATGTATACAGATGGGTTAAAGCTGTTTTTACTTCATAAAGCAAAGAAGTTTCGTGCTTGTATAACGAATTCTACTCTTAATGTATGCGAGTAATCATGGCAGGACAATAAAATCGTACATCAAACTTGAAATAGTTTTGGTTAAAAGTAAATTTGAACAATTTGATAGATGCCACTGATTAATCATCATTGAGGTTTACAAACTTGGCATTCAGTTTACTGATGTCAGACGAATTAAAAACGCTGCAAATTATCACACAATGGTTTATTGCTTCTGCGTTAGATAGCCCTTCTACGCAGATCATTGGTCTATAATTATTAAACCCCGTCTGTATTATATGATCAGAACATGGCGAATCGCTCCTCCACTGAGAAGAGAATTCCGCATCGTGCCTCGGAGAGTTCCCAGAAAATGTAATTAAAATCAGATGAAAACTAGATTTTGTTCCTCGGAGTGCACATTCGCGCTTACGCTGAAGCTAATAATGATGCAATCATGTTGAAATTAACATGGAATAATTAAACGTTTATCTCCCAACTATGCACCAATTTTGAGCGGGATTGGACGACTAGGGCGTTAAAAAACAATGCTTGAAGGAATTTACGTTTGCGCATGCCCGAAATGGAGTAATGATTTGAGAAGTATGGAATTGATAGTAGAGCATTCACAGCCTAACCCGCAAATTCTCTGAAAATTTCATCAAAATCAGATGAAAACTGTTGAAATTAGGATCGTTTGAAAAGGAATACATATTCGCGTATATGCGATAGCGAGAAGAATTCCGCATCGTGCATGGGGGAATTCCGAGAAAATGTAATTAGAATCAGATGAAAACTAGACTTTGTTCCTCGGAGTACACATTCGCGCATGCGTAGAACCCAATAATGATGAAATCATGTTGAAATTACCATGAAATAATTAAGCCATTTTCCCCCAACTATGCACCAAATTTGAGCGGGATTGGACGACTAGGGCGTAAAAAAACAATGCTTGAAGGAATTTAAGTTTGCGCATGCGCAAAATGGAGTAATGATTTGAGAAGTATGGAATTGATAGTAGAGCATTCACAGCCTAACCCGCAAATTCTCTGAAAATTTCATCAAAATTAGATAAAAACTGTTGAAATTAGGATCGTTTGAAAAGGAATACATATTTGCGCATGTGCGATAGCTACTAATGATAGCATTACGTTGAAATTGCTAGGAAATGCTCAAATCAACCTCATACACCTATAATCCAAATTTGAGCGAGATCGGACAACGAGGGCGTGAGAAAATGATGGTTGATGGAATTTACGTTTGCGCATGCGCGGAGTGAAGTAGGTAATAATTTGGGAACAACGAAACTCGTAAGGGACTATCTTCACCCTGACCTACACATTCCATGAAAATTTCATAAGAACCGGTTGAATATCGTGGAAATTAAGCCTGTTACAAGGATTTGCGGACAAACACACACAGAGATACAGAAAGAAATACACGGAACAGATGTTGTTCAGAATAGTCAAACATATAATGCGAGTGGAAATTTTACCACTGTAAAAAAACGACAGTGGAGATCAATCTGAATTCTCCTCCGTCCCAACTTCATATTATGTTAACTGTGCAGTGCTCATTCATTATACGTAAATTATGAAGACCTATATAAGTAATTATTTGATAAATCATACGTAAAAGTCTTATGATTGTTGGTGTTGTAAAAGTCGTCGTATTGTTTGTTGAGGCAGAAAAGAAGGCAAGATATCATGTGCTATTTTAATATGTATTTAAGGAACTCCTTCTAATACCTACGGGTTATACAATAAAATTTAATTTAATTGATTGATTGATTCACCTTGAACGGGTATGAACTCTGTATGTATAAACAATTCCCTATAGCACGTGATGACTTTATCCACCTAACCGCCGTTTCGGTTACAAGCGACCCTAATACCCGGCTCATTCAACGCCAATTTGACTGATCCCAATGGTGGAGAAAAGTGACGTGTTGGAGCGGAAGGGAACAAACACCAGCCCTGAGTAAAGCAAACAGACCATCGGCTAAACCGCAATGTCATCGCATCAATTTCGCCATTACCTCTCCACCTATAGGCCTGTCTGCTAACCCTCTTTTGCAACATCACGACCGATTTGTGAATGACGGACGGGCAATTGAGGTGCGGCGATGCGTTCACACCTGGCGATCTCCCTCCATTATCCCGGCGGTTACGTCCCGCGGAAGATGAGAAGTTTGTGAAACAAAACCAATAGAATGAAGTTATCGTGTGGGCACCAAAATGACCGCTGAAACTGGGATCGTTGTTGAGAGTTTTTTCTCATTGATTTTATTGTGCACTGATGTGTGGAACCAAAACAACTTTTGAAATCCTTTTTTTTTTTTTTTTTTTTTTTTAAGGTTTAAGCCGCACTTCAACCAGAAGGGTCATTAGTGGCATTGAACAAGGTGTCTAAAGGGACACTGGAAGTGGCACGATTCTAAGGGGAGCCATGTTGTCTTCAGAACGTTCCGAAGAACACCGAGTGAACCGAACGTGGTTTTCAACCGATTTCTCAAGAATAGGCAATCCTCAAGATATAGGAACATAGGTATGTGCATAAATTACAATATTAACATATTCACAACTAGACAAAGTTTATTTTTAAGTAGAGGGAGAGATAATTTATTCTTGAATTGAATGAGAGGGGTACCAACGGGGCAGACCACCATCTGATGGGGATTGAAAATAATATGATTGTATGCTTTTTTTTCAAAGTTTAAGCCAGAAGGGTCATTAGCGGCATTGAACAAGGTGTCTAAAGGGACACGAGGCGGGCACGATGCTAAGGGGAGCCATGTTGCCACACTTGACTAAAACGAAGCGCCATCATAGACTCCACAGGCAACTCGGAGGGGGGAAGAAAATGAGGGGTACAGTGGTGAACTCTGTTTAGCCCCCAAAGTGGATATAAAAAAACCCAAAAATAAAGTAATACAACAAAGGCTAGATGTAAAATAGGCTAATAACTATATACATGCTACTGTATACAATCAGCAAAGTGAATTAAAACTACGACTAGATATATATAAATATATCACAGATCAGATATCAAAGTTCGTAGTAGAGCTCAGCGGCTCTCAGTTACAACAGCAGGGATCGGACCTTGTCTGATCCTAATAAAACGTCAACCCAATGAGGGGGCTGATGCAGGGCTCGGAGGACCTCCAGAAAGTGGTGGATGGACAGATCACCTCCTGAAATCTTTTGCTGCGTCTTCCTTATGTTCAAAATATACATGTTAAGGAGGCCAATTAACTTACTCGTTCGAAGTTACTCGATTTAAGTTAGGTACCAATTCCCTGTGACGATCCTATTGGATCAACAGTATAAGCGTTGATAGGCTATTTTTAGTTCTAATACACATATATATATATATATGCTTAAAGATAATAATTAAATTTACCTTAAAGGAGAAAACATATTTTGTTTCACTTAAAACAAAGTTGAATGCATTTAATTGTATTAATAATTATTTGTGTACGTACTTGTATGTTCTGCTTTATTAAAAATAAACGCTTTCACTCTCTCTCTCTCATATTCAATTCGATTTCTTCCAGATATACTTTTAAAAGTTCCTGTATTGTAGCATGTTTGTATGAGCGAATTTTCTTAATAATATGTTAAGTTGTATACCAATTTGAGTACAACGGAATTGTTGAAAACTAAACTTATGGCAATAAAAACTCAAACTAAAAAATTCAGGAAAATTTTTGGATACATAGATTTTTAACATGGAATCATGTTTTAGCGATGGATCCCCCGCCGAAAAGTGAGATGAAAGTAGCGCCAATAATTGTGATGATTTCCGCTTACAACCGAGTCGTTGCTAGGGATATGATACTTCGTCGTTTTTCATCCCACAAAATTCGTTGACCATTCTTTCGAAAGCTCTCGATTTATCCAACCATACTATATTAACTACTGCGAAGTGCGTGGCCAACAAGCTGAGTTATGAGCATGGTTATATGAATAATTGTTTACACACAGGTGATTATTCTCAATTATTGATATTGTGAACATGATTGCAACCGCTTGTTAATTTCTGATGATTTCATTGAGCTGGTGTTTCGATTATGTGATTCATAGCAGTTGATCCGAATATTGCGAGAACGGTTTGATTTGTGAAGCGGTGGTTAAATCATTTTAATAGGTAATTTCTCTACTTTACACTATAGGAAGCTGTAATTTCGTATGTAGCCTCTTTAGCCTCTTTCTATAATAAAGTGAATGTTTACTCGCGAGTTTCTATTAGGAATCATCATCTCACAAGAGCTCAATCGTCGTGATCATTTCTATAATAAAGTGAATGTTTACTCGCGAGTTTCTATTAGGAGATCATCATCTCACAAGAGCTCAATCGTCGTGATCATTTCTATAATAAAGTGAGAGCGAGGAGCTAAAACATGATTCCATGTTTTTTACATTTTAGCAGTCAGGCTCAAAGTAATAACATCCGGGGGGGTCAAGGGGCGGAGCCCCTAAGTGAGATGAAAGTAGCGCCAATAATTGTGATGATTTCCGCTTACAACCGAGTCGTTGCTAGGGATATGATACTTTTTTTTGTACGGTAAAGTGGGGTAAGAGATTCACTGGGTAATGGTGTCCCACAGAATTTCAAGAAATCTGAAGTCTTCTTCAGCGATCCAGCTGGATCTGAACTTTGTTTGGAAGCAAAGGGCCTAATTTTATGAACAATTTCACAACTGATTAAGCAAATGCCGAACATACAGCGTTTCCATGTTTTGAAGGTGTTTCCTTATTATTTTTGTTACCTCTCCAAAACGTTGTAAATATCTCATTTTTTCGAATTTCAATATTTTATTCTATTCAAACGTTAGAATTACTCTCTATTTTTCGAATCGTTTATAGATTTTCAAAATCCCTTCAGAAAAATATGGTGTCAGCCTCCATTTCACTAAAGTGTAAACGAGAGGGGTATTGAGATCCTCGGTTCTGGGGAAATGGGACCCCTTTTGGTTTATTATTAATTTCCAATAATAAGCCTATGTGATCGTATAGCAAAAAATTTGTATAACCCCCCCTCAAACTTTGTCACTTTACGTATCAGGGTGCGTAGAATCCAAATTTGAAATGTCCGTCCGCCGTCCGCCGTTCGCCGTCCGGGCCATAAAAGGCCTTAGAATTGACTTAAAAAATCTGTTCTTTCGCACATATACTCCACTTGGGGTCTAGTTGGTCCTAACTTCTCGCCAGCTTGATCGCTCCACACCCATGGGTGCTATGAGCCAAAAATAGGTGAAAAAGTGTCTTTTTTGTGTATATATTTCAAGTTGTATAGAAATTGGAGATTCATGAGTGAAAAGAAAATGTTAGCTATTAATTTTATGGAAAAAAAGTATTCTAAATGATACTCTTCTATTCAAAAAGAGATTTTGGATTTTAGGCTATTTTTTGCAATTTTATAGATTTTTTAAAACAAAATTTAATGATGTTCAAGTTTTTAGAATAATTTCGTACATAAATTGTTGAATGTTCTATTTCATAGTTGATAAACTTTATTTGACCAATCTTATGCTAAAAAATATCAATTTAACGATTCTTAGCCATTTTCAGTGATGATTACAGCGCTGCTGTAATGTATTGAACCCATTTGTGAGGTCCGAAGCTCCGAGTTCCGATACTAAATATACTATAAGCGGCGTTTAATAATTATGGGCCAGAAATCTACGTAGAAGGGCTGTCTATTACATAAATAATAAACCTTCTCCTAAGAAGATTTATCGTCTAGAATGACATAACTATATGTACACATATATGAAAAGCGCAAACGCTAGGAATCGTTTCAGAATGCTTCAAAATGGATTTCAACAAGGAAATTTTTCGAAAATTTAGATTTTTTTAAATTTTTTGAGCCGTTGCCATTTTTCCGAAAAAATTTGCTAACAAAAAAGTTATGTTTTTAATAATCAACAGTTGTCTAATCACAGTTTTCGAACTCACCCCTGTGTATTTATTCTCTAGTTTTCTCATTTCAACCAATAGTAGTCTAGCTGCATGAAAATCCGATCTCTTGTCATAAATAAATAAGTTCTTCTCTTTCCAAATCGAATAACGTTTAGTTTGTATAAACATATGTGACGTTCATCCTTGGTAGATTAGTTGTCTTAGTCACTACAAACTCACTTGCAGTTAAGCAAGTCAGTTTCTAGGGAAATGAGCCCACCAATGTTCGGAGTCAGCGCGCACGCCTTCGGAGATTACTGGTGGGAAAGAGAGTCCCAACCTTTTGTGTCCTTATCGGGGAAGACCTTGCAAACGGAAGATAAAAAAGGGTCCTTGGAAAAAATAACGTTTTAATCTTCTCTGATAATTCAGACACCAGTCCTTAGGCGAGGAGAAGCTAGGTGTCAGTAACGTGGAAAATTTCAAGAAAAGATGAACTCATAGGTAATCTGTAAGTTGAGCGCATCTCTTTCGCGAATGTTTTTATGAGAGGAAATGCACATTAGGTAGCGAGGAATCCAGTTTTACAAGGTTATATGCCCCATGAAATCTCAATACACCAGGGGCCCGTTTGACAAAACTTGGAAACTTCGAGTTTCCTTTAACCCCGATTGATCGAAATTCTGGATATCCCAAAAATGCGTTCGACTAAGTCGATATCGGGATGAGTTACGGAGAGAATTGTAGTTTTTGCATGGATATACGAATAATTCCATGAGAATAAGCAATCTTGCCGACAATTTTTGAATGTAAGTTTTTTTAGATTTTGCAGTAGTCTGGTTCGCATTTCATCGCCACTGAAACCCCTAACAAACTGAGCTCACAGATATAAGTATATCAGAAATTCTTCTTTCATATACTCATTTAAAATAATGACGAGCTCTGATTATTCTGAAGTTATCGGCAATTTTTAACACTTTTTCACGGTTATTTTGTAATGTACTCAAAAATGTATATGGTGTTGCTCATATTCACTCGGTTTTGGATACTGAAGTAGTTTTTTTTTTTTTTTTTTTTTTTGTTTTAAATAAATGTAAACTTTATTTGTACAATGTACATTTTAGTTTTTCTCATATCGCATATAAGTAGACGAAGTCTAATTCACTCGGAACGTGGCGAGAGGTAAGTGTCCATCGATACGCCTCCCAAAAATCAGGTACATTATGAGTTAACAGACTTAACAATCTTAAAACTAATAATAAATAGGTAATAAATTAGATGTTTAACAATTATGGTAGTTTGATTAACAATTAGATTATTAGCAAGTATGATAGTTAACTGAGTATAGTAAGGTCACTGATAATTGTATCACATGGAATATTGCACAGATCAAGTATTAATCAGATCAATAGTTCTTTTTCTCTCAACCTTCTTTGGTCTCGAACAGGTGGTTGATTTTTTATTAGATGTTGGAGTTCCACGTTATGGTGAGACTGGAAAGACTCAAATTGGCGACGGCTATTTCCCTGAGAACCTCAGTTACCGTTGGCATATCAAGATCAGAGTGAAGGGTCGAGTTTCGGATGTACCAAGGAGCTTTTGTAATTATTCTGAGGATTCGATTTTGGAATGTCTGGACCTTTTTTATTTGGCTATCTGAGGCTGATCCCCAGATTTGGCATCCATATTGCCAAATGGGCTTGATAAGAGAGAGGTACAGCAATCGCTTCGTGTGATGGGTTAGAGCAGTGCTAGCGAGTAGAGGCGTGAGGACGTCCATCCTAGTGCGAGCTTTCTTGATGATTGCGTTCAGATGCTCGTGCCAGATGAGTTTCTTGTCGAGGATCAGACCCAAATATCTAACACTAACATGGTCAGCCTCAGGTACATTTGTTGAATATGTAGAAGCATTTTTGATAATTCAACAAAATATTACATTTTTGGGTCCTCCGGGGCAACCACTCACACAATTTTCCATGAACCTGTGGGGGCAATTCATTAAGTTGAATTTTTAATTGCAATTGTCGGGTCAAAAGTAAAGTGCCATAATTTAGTGTAAGTATGTTAAGCCTTTATTAAAATCGCTGTAAGTTTCAATAGCTGGGTTGAACGGCGTTAGTTTAAGCCCTGTCAGTACCTACATTATATTTATTACTAGCCGCTCCGGCTCGCTACGCTCGCCTCCACGTCCAGCCGGGGGGCAAGCCCCCCGGACCCCCCATTAAATTGCTCGCTTCGCTCGCAACGTGTGGCGTGTAGGGAATATTGCTCGCTTCGCTCGCAAAGTCTGGCATGTACTATATGTTGCTCGCTTCGCTCGCAAAGTCTGGCATGTAGAAAATGTTGCTCGCTTCGCTCGCAAAGTATGGCATTTAGGGAATTTTACTCGCTTTGCTCGCAAATGGTAGATCCCTAAGGGTAGGTTTAACTTCTGTAGGGGATGCTGCTCGCTACGCTCGCTTGAGGAAGTTATACTGCCCACCCAACTTGGCAGACGTTTTTTTCTGTTGGGGAATTCTTACTTACAAATTAAATCTTATAAAACTACGTGGAACCACGAAAAGTTTATTAGGGGATGTTGCTCGCTTCGCTCGCAAGTCCGTATTTATTCTGTAGGGGATGCTGCTCGCTTCGCTCGCTTGAAGAAGTTATACTGCCCACCCAA
The DNA here is from genome assembly GCA_030762985.1 of Adelphocoris suturalis. NCBI lineage: Eukaryota > Metazoa > Arthropoda > Insecta > Hemiptera > Miridae > Adelphocoris > Adelphocoris suturalis. The sequence goes on from CM061040.1 coordinate 161,809,537, forward strand.
CTTGGCAGACGTTTTTTTCTGTTGGAAATTCTTACAAACAAATTAATTCTTATAAAACTACGTGGAACCACGAAAAGTTTATTAGGGAATGTTGTACTGCCCACCCAACTTGGCAGACGTTTTTTTCAGTTGGGAATTCTTACAAACAAAATAAATCTTATGAAACTACGTGGAACCACAAAAACGTTTATTTGGGGATGTTGCTCGCTTCGCTCGCAATTGAAACATGTAGGGGATGTTGCTTGCTTCGCTCGCAAACGGTAGATCTCTAAGGGTAGGTTTAACTTCTGTAGGGGATGCTGCTCGCTTCGCTCGCTTGAGGAAGTTATACTGCCCACCCAACATGTAGGGAATGATGCTCGCTTCGCTCGCAAACGGTAGATCCCTAAGGGTAGGTTTAACTTCTGTAGGGGATGCTGCTCGCTTCGCTCGCTTGAGGAAGTTATACTGCCCACCCAACATGTAGGGGATGTTGCTCGCATCGCTCGCAAACGGTAGGTCTCTAAGGGTAGATTTAACTTCTGTAGGGGATGCTGCTCGCTTTGCTCGCTTGAGGAAGTTATACTGCCCACCCAACTTGGCAGACGTTTTTTTCTGTTGGAAATTCTTACAAACAAATTAAATCTTATAAAACTAAAACGAAAAGTTTATTAGTGGATGTTGCTCGCTTCGCTCGCAAGGTATACCTGTATATGTGTAGGACAAAGTCCGTATTTATTCTGTTGAAATGGCTCTCGCTTCGCTCGCAAGGTAGGCCTATGTATACCTGCTCGCCTCGCAAGGTATTGCGTAGAAGTGCAAATGGGAACCCCCCTGTGAGGGTCCCTTCTGGTAAGCAACGTTGTGAAACGGGCGGCCCGGGTAGATTAATTTCTCATATTAAACGGTTCCCCTTGCTTCCGCTCGTGATTTGACCGAGTTCTCGTCACTTTTTTCGATATCCGATTTCGGATTCAGATTCGGCGGACCCAAAGCTGTATTTCGCCCGCGAAAACCGTTCCGAAAAACGTACCTTTATGGGGTATATTTTAATCGGAAAAAACGTAGTTTTTGTCGGACTTTTCGAGAAAACACGGTCCGTACTCTCGCATTTTTTTTACGCATTTCCCGATACTTTTTTCGCGATCCGATCGCGCCGTCGTCTTCCTCGTTCAAAAACCTACGAAACCAGTATTTTTCCGGAATTTTCGACGGCCGTTTAGAGGGGTAGAGGAAGCGGGGAAGTCCAAAAAGCGCACATTAATTCTTACTTCGACCCCCCTCCCACCCTACGGCCCATGGTTCGGCTGGGATTAGACAATTTTAAATTCGCTTATACACCCTATCGGAAAATCCCAAGAAGATCCCCCCACTCGTAGACTCCCCCCACTCAGCCGTTTGGCCGTGCATAGACACGACAAACGGACAAACAGACAAACGGAGTTTCATTCTTATTAATAGTACTAGCCGCTCCGGCTCGCTACGCTCGCCTCCACGTCCAGCCGGGGGGCAAGCCCCCCGGACCCCCCATTAAGTTGCTCGCTTCGCTCGCAACGTGTGGCATGTAGGGAATATTGCTCGCTTCGCTCGCAAAGTCTGGCATGTAGGATATGTTGCTCAGTTCGCTCGCAAACGGTAGATCTCTAAGGGTAGGTTTAACTTCTGTAGGGGATGCTGCTCGCTTCGCTCGCAAACGGTAGATCTCTAAGGGTAGGTTTAACTTCTGTAGGGGATGCTGCTCGCTTCGCTCGCTTGAGGAAGTTATACTGCCCACCCAACTTGGCAGACGTTTTTTTCAGTTGGGAATTATTACAAACAATTTAAATCTTATAAAACTACGTGGAACCACGAAAAGTTTATTCGGGGATGTTGCTCGCTTCGCTCGCAAGGTATACCTGTATATGTGTAGGACAAAGTCCGTATTTACTATTTGAAATGGCTCTCGCTTCGCTCGCAAGGTAGGTACCTATGTAGGCATACCTGCTCGCCTCGCAACGTTGTGACATCGAACCCTTCACGTCAATTCTTGAGCCTTCTCTCGTCCACGGCAGAATCATTTTAATCGCTTTGCTCGCTTCTGCTCGCAATTTGACCGAGTTCTCGTCACTTTTTTTGATATCCGATTTCGGATTCAGATTCGGCGGACCCAAAGCTGTATTTCGCCCGCGAAAACCGTTCCGAAAAACGTACCTTTATGGGGTATATTTTAATCGGAAAAAACGTAGTTTTTGTCGGACTTTTCGAGAAAACACGGTCCGTACTCTCGCATTTTTTTTACGCATTTCCCGATACTTTTTTCGCGATCCGATCGCGCCGTCGTCTTCCTCGTTCAAAAACCTACGAAACCAGTATTTTTCCGGAATTTTCGACGGCCGTTTAGAGGGGTAGAGGAAGCGGGGAAGTCCAAAAAGCGCACATTAATTCTTACTTCGACCCCCCTCCCACCCTACGGCCCATGGTTCGGGTGGGATTAGACAATTTTAAATTCGCTTATACACCCTATCGGAAAATCCCAAGAAGATCCCCCCACTCGTAGACTCCCCCCACTCAGCCGTTTGGCCGTGCATAGACACGACAAACGGACAAACAGACAAACGGAGTTTCATTCTTATTAATAGTATAGATAGATGTATTTAGAATTTATATTATGGTTGCGTGTAGTAGCTGTGGTTTCTGTACCTGTATATTTCCCTCCTAATTCTTCTTCTCTTCTACGAAACGTGTACTTTTACCCAGAATCCTAAATCGTTTACTTCTTCCCGTTGTACTAAATTGCTCTTTAAGGTTGTCCTCTAGAAATCTTACTTTCTATATCATTCTGAACCTGTTCAAAACGGTCTATATACTTATTGAGAACACCGAGCTTGGCTTTTAACACAGCCCACTCATTTTTGATCGGTTTTTGATGAAATTCTCAGATTATGAGGGTTAGCACCTCGACGGTTCCCCTATACATTTTCTTGCCATCAGATCAATAATACTCGTAGCTTGTGCGCATGCGCAAAAGTGGATGGTCACAATGGTTACATCGTTTTCGACAAGGTTTTTGTGAAGAATTGCTTGGTGATAAATTCTATGATGCACCACACCGGTTCAGAATAATATACCATCTGGTCTATGCTAATCCTACTAATGGCAAGACGCTATATATGAATGTTTGATGCATAATAACTAGCCCTGGAATGGTACCGAGAAGTCAAATTTTTAGAATATTCAATTTCTATGTAGGAATGATTCAATAAAATCATCCAAGTATTGTGCGTCGGGGTTCACACTTAAGTAAACTTTTCGTCAGATATACAGGTATTATCAATTCTAGGTGAATAGAACTCAGTATATTTGGAATATTATATGCAAGCATGTTAGTATATAGAAGAACATTATATAATATTCAAGAACATTATATAATTTAAGCACAAGAATATTATGTAATACACTAGAATATTATTATACAACACAAGAATATTATTATATAACACAAGAATATTATATAATATATAATGTTATATAACACACCTTTGACGCACCTTATATAATATATAACATAAGTACCTTATGGTACTATTCCCTATTTCTGTTTTTTATCAATTCTAATATGGCAGAAACGGGCCAAGATGTGACCCATTTTCACGGCTTCCCCGTTGGAAAAGGATCCGACCAGCAAGTTTTTTTCACCCCTCTATCGTCATTTAGCTGAAGGCAAAAAGGTGAAAAGGAGCGGTGAATAATTAGAAAAGGAGGTGTAAATCATGAAAAGGGTCCCCCTTTCCTTCACTTGGGACGGACCTAAATAGATTGTTAATATGCACAAAGCGCCAGGGTTCCTATCCTGAAACTCGTCTGCTCTCTGTGTTAGTCAGCTTCGTATAGGTAGATATTCACAGGACCGCTTGACTATACCGAGCAGAACCGCGACCGATGAGTTCATTTTATCTGAGTTAAGGTGTTGATCCAATGAGGATATATGTTTGATTACATGTACCGAATTGGAGAAGAAATCATTTCCCCACATGTTATCCATGAATTCCGGAACCTAAAGAGTATTTAGAAACATTTTCAAATTTATAATATTATTTCAATATAATCTGAACGCTTACACATTCGTTTCGTGCAACTGTAAATACATGTGTGTGGGAGTGGACGGATATATACGTTTAAGTAACTTTAGTATGAGATGATTCATTCATTCACCACTTGATTTTTATTTACCTACACGTGCTTCCATTCGTTATATTTCAATGTTTCATTATATTTCATTAATTTTTAATAATATTAAGGCATTTTGTCTGCAATTATAGTTCAAAAAATAGTTGTTGAAAAAGGTGAAATCCATCCACCATCCTCAAGCTCAAGAACTCTAATGTGCCCACCACCTATGTGATTGAGGTTTAACCCACCCCCCTATCTAGGGTCTGAGGATGGTATACAATTATACCTAAACGTTGGCCTAGAAATACCGTGATATTATTTTCTGACTGAACTTCAAAACCTCAACAAACCTTATTTTGAGCAAAGCAGTCGAGAAACCTAACCTTATTATTGAAATCATCCTTATGATTTGCTTGTCACATCAATAGCTTAGTGCATTATGAGGCCCACTTTTGCTATAGACAACCGTTGAATTCTGGCCTGCAGTCAGAGCTGGAGAGCTGGGGTTAGTCTCATTCGACGCAACATTTCATTTTCTAACACTTTTCTGTTGGACAAAAAGATTTTTCAGCGTGTTAAAGGGATGAATATTGCTAAATATGTTGAACAACGTGTGTTTTGGTGTTTTTTTTCCAGCAAATATAATTTTCTGGAGGTGTTGCCTTTTCTGTTGACGGTAGTAGTTTTTGAGGGTTGAAAAAGTTTCACAAGAGGCTTCCCAAATTTTTAAAAATGTGTTAATGCTTAGCGCTTTCGCCATTATCGCCCTCGTCAGAGCTGCAAATGTAACAATGTTCTTTCTTACATTCAGGTTCTATCAGTCTTAGGGGTATATAGTTATCTAGGTGTAATTATACATATTTACCTTATATTTAGTGGTTCGGTACTTCATTTTTTGCCTGTTTTGGGGCCTTAAAACATTTTTAAAAATTTGAGAAGCCTCCTGTGAAACTTTCTCAACCCTCAAAAACTACTACCGCAAATATATTTGGTGAGTGTTTTGTTGGGTATAAGAGGGTCAGCGCAAAATTTCCTATATGAATCGCTTGTAACATTGCCATGTCCAGTCTATGCCTAGTATAAAGACCGTGAATACCACCATGTCTAATGTGTTGAGCTGAATTTTTAAGGGCATCGACCAAAGCCACATAAACATACAAAGGAATAACAGATAATACCCCGAGCTTAACGAAAAGGGACCTCACGGTATCCAGGCCCAGCTAAAATCCTAACTGCTTTTTTTTTTGCAGAAGGAGAACCTGCCAAGCTCCGGAAGAACCCACAAAATAACACCGTAAGACAAAATTGAGCCAAGCAAATCATGGTATGTAAGTTTGAGTACATCATGTGTTACAGTTTTAACCCTTCGTTGCATCATGATGCATGTGTAGGCATCATGTTATATTTTACATCCCCAGCACACTCCGTTGAGGTTATTTTGAGTTCTAACTTGTTTCCTCTAAGCATCTGTAGAGTTTCGGTCGCTGTACTATGAGTTGAAGAATTGATAGTTAAGTTAACGTAGACAAAACCTGCAGTCTCGTTTTTGTCCCTGAGGAGGCTCCATTCATGTGGTCTCAGAATTATAGAAGTCGTTCATTTTCACCATAAAAAAACGTTTTCGTTAGTTTATATTATCCTGTTTGTGAAAGAATAGTTAGTTTAGTTGAAGTTTCTTTTCTAGTGCCGATTTTCGTGGTTCTACCTTTGTTTCCTGTAGGCACCATTGTGCACCTGTTTTTGTATTTCAGAGCAATAGATGAAAACGACAGTATCTACCTCATTGAGGATGGTAAGAAGAAAAAGCTCTCCAAGACCTAACTTTTTCATTTTCAAGCACATTTTTATAAATTTGGGCATTTCAATGTGCTCAAACAAGTCTGGCTAACGAACTCGTCCTTTCATTTATTTGGCGCCGTGAAATAATTTTTATCTCCAATCCTTACGGAAGTTATTGTCTGAAGTGACACATAAATATATACATAAACTGTGTATGAAAAACGTATGAGAACGCGTTACACTGTAGAATTCGTCTAAGAATGCCTTAAAACATTACACGTACGCCAGGAAATCATTTTGAAAATAATGTTGTCATTACCGCTTAGGACGCCATGTGTAAATGTATATAATATTGCAAAGCTGTTTACCATAAGGCTACAATATGTTGAAAATTTACTTTTGCAATTCCATAAGTATCCACAAATAATAAATTCACAGCGTAATCCAACATATCCCACAAGATATGTAGTCGCAGGGAATGTAATTGCACCAAGACCAAGATTAACGCTGTCAACACACAGTCCAAAATTTATTATGTACGTCATTCACAGAGCGCTAGATAGCCATATGAAAAGAGCTCCAAATTATACTAGACCAAACTGCATAAAGAAAATTTCAACGTGGCTTGTGAAAAATGGGGAAGTGGAACTGCAAAACTATGCTAAACAGCATTTATGTATAATATTATAAAAAAGTAATTTTACTATAGAAATTGTTCTACTTATAAGTAGTTATATTATTTCAGTTATGTGAAGATTATGCCCTTGAAAAGTGTTTGGTGCCAGAGAACGAGACTCGTGAACACCCAGAAGAAAAAATTAAAATATTTACTGAGCACCTTGATCAGTTAAAATACGACATGAGAACAAGATTTCAAGATCTGACTAATTTACAAATCCCGGCTTGGATTTTAGATCCATTCTCGTACGAAGCTGTGGATACACTTGATAATTCTTTGCAAACGGAGTTTTTAGATATTAAATATGACTGTAAGTCAAAAATCTAGTTCAAGCAGTCAGGTTATGAGCTAGCCTGGGTGAAGTTTATGGACACAACTGTGGCGAAAAATTGAGCATCTTCTCATCTCGTTCCCTCAACGTACTTAGTAGAAAAAGGATCGTGTTGTTGTCCAGCTCCTCACTAAACAAAGAAACAAGTTGGACATTTGCCACAAAGGAGACTTGCGCCTGAACTTGACGAACATAAAGCCGGACATTCGAACTTTAATTGAACTCCACCAAGCACAAGGCAGCCATTAAAAATGATTTTTTTTCTATTATACACTTTAATTTTTTCAAGTAAATAAAAGTAAGCTAGACGAGTAGCCTAGTTCTACTTTTGTACTATCATCATATGTACCTATATGTCTTCATTGAAATATATCTATCTATCTATATCTATCAAAAAGGATTTCAATGAAGAAAAACTCAGAAAATACCTACCAATCATTTTTAAAGATCTTTATATGTTTCAATAAATTGAAACGTTCATTAGTACTGGATATCATTTATGAAAATAGTTTTGTTTTTCGGATTTTTACATGTTCCAATAAAATAAAATGTTCGTTACTACTTGATTTCATTTATGAAAACACCCCTCCGAGGCCCAAGGCCAGGTGCCACCTATATTCACAATGATGCTCACATAATGGTCCTTACAGTCATCTTTCAGGTGCCACCCATATGCACAATGGTTCATTCAGTTTTTCTTGGAATTTCAGGAAAAGAACAGTAATGGAACTTTTTTCCTTATTCTTCCGACTATCCTGAGACCTATTTCTACCACTCATACTTTTTTAGCAACAACATGCCTTCGAAATATGAACAGACGTTCAGGCACATGACAACTTATTTTCGCTCATTGTCGGAATCAGGAATGCGAATTCACTCTATTACAGCAATACACAAGCTAGTTAAAAGAAGTAGACGGTATAATTCGAGGAAATATAAATACCCTTACCTAAAATCGTGATTTTTTGTACGAAGTGTCAGTGCCTCTGCTTGTGGTGGTGGATTAATCGCTAAGATAATAACTGAACGCTTGGAGTCTTCGGATGCCGCATAATTTCGGGACACCGGCGTAACGCGTAGGAGATTTTCGTGTGTGATCAAAGTACGGACTATCGCCCTTTACAAATTCGGGCGTTGAAATTTCATGCGCAGAGGCGGAGGATCGCCGGTCTGATGTGAAACAGACTGTATACACATCCGATACACCGTTCGTCAGAAGTTCGGGGGGGCGATCTCTGTTATCAAAGGATTTTCGTTGGGCTCAGTGCTGGGCCGGTCCAAGCCCAACTTTAACCTTTTTGCGGTGGCTCAACTATTTTCCGCTTCCACTCTTCGGGCTAAGTTTCCCCTCTGTCGGCGCTGGCGGAAAGACCTGGGAACGGCTGTCCTAAATACGTCCTGATGGTCAGGGTCAGTGGAGTGAAGCCCATTTGAAGGGTACACAAGGGTCATACACGTGGAGGATCCTAGACAAGGGGACACAAATCACTTTTCCGGCCTCTCTCGGCCGCTTTGCTCAAGTATTATGTAATATTGCTTCCGAGCCTAACTAAAGGTAGCGGAAACATTGTTTTCACTTTCAGGAGAAAAAAAATGTTAGGTCACCAACTATAAATATCCGTGTTTAAGAACAGTATAGTGGATCACCAATATGAAATCGATACGACCGTGCAATTTACTACTTGGTTTGTACTCGTATTTTATGGAAACATAGCGTCTGCATCGGCATGTCGTTAGAATTCTGTAGTGCAGGCTGGCAACGTCATTTCAGAGCACTTCAACGAGTACCTGACGTCAGATGTTGAGGATCATAGGTTACAAGTCGTACAATTCAACCAAATCTGATAAATTGTAATAGTGATGCAAATCACAGGTTTTGTAGACAAGTGTTAATATCCAGATTGGAGTCAGTAGAGAGAGACAATCCGGTATCGACAATTTCAAATCTCAGGTGGATTGAAAACCCAAGCACATATAGATGCAATATAGATCAGACCTCGTCAATTAAATTTTCCTTTTCTACTCGCTATTGCTCTGGCCTTTCTGTGGTAGTTTTTCATCACTTTTCGTGTTTTCACAATACAGAACCATGTCATTGTGATTTCTTACCATGGGCTGAAAAATTTAAATACCCAGGAGTTATACTTGATCATAACTTCAAATTCAATTTCCACATTGAGGCTTTGGTTTCAAAACTGAGAAAATTATTTCATGTTTTTAAGGAAGCTCGAAATGTTTTATCTGTTGTGCGATTGAGAACCATTTACTTTGGTTTAGTTTTATCTTTGTTAAAATATGGTATTTTCGTATGGGGAAGTGCTGATGAATTAGTATTAAGATCTTTGCAGGTTGCGCAGAATATTACACTTAAAATAGCCTTTTGGAAGAGTTCCACGTTATCTTACTATACTCCTTCACTGAGAGTTGGATGTACTCTACTTAAGGCACTTATTATTATTTCAATCGTGCATAATTGTATATAAAACTGGTCTTCAACCTGAGCATAAATGCAGTGTCACGCATACACGTACAGCAGTGTTATGTAACATTCAGTTGCCTAAATTTAATTCTGAAGTGCAATAATGAATGCATACTACAAAGTTTTACTGTTGCTTTAGGCTTGTAGATTTAATACTGACAACTTCAATAGTTCTGTGCATTTTTGGAGAAGGGCTTTGAGCAGTTTAAAAGAATTTGATTTATAGAGTCTTTTCTTTGAAGTTGTTTGTGTGCAGTGCAAGTAGCTGCTAACTTCGTAGATTACATGGTTGCTATTGGCTGAGACCAGCTCCACCAGCCGCCACAAGCTCTTATAAACTTATTTGGTTGGTGGACAGGAGAAAATTTACTTTTTTAATTTTTATTCTATCAGCTTGTATGCGATTTTAAATTGCATTTTCTTATTGTCAATAAATGAATATTCTGAAATAAATGAAATGAAATGAAAATGAAATTTATTCCTCCAACATTACAAGAATACCTACATTTGTGGCAATGAGTATAGAAGAAAAATAAGTGTAAAACACTTTTTGAATGATCAGATCCACTTAATGACTAGGATTTCCCCACACCGTGGAACATTGTTCCGTGCTGTGTGGGGGAGTTAACTCCCGATTTTCAAATGGATATGCGTTGCGAACTTGTATTTTCTTACGGAATAAAAAGAATTCTTCCTATAGATTGCGAACAAAAAATTCGCGAAAACCCACATTCAATTTATAACAGATATTGACTCCAAAAATTACTCACTATAAATAATTTTAAATATGTTTTCACAAATATAATGTCCCTGAGAAATAAGCTAACTAAAAACTTTTTTTTTTATGCTGATCTTTTATAATTATTAGGGTTGGTTATAGTAGAGGGTGCTTTTCGCAGTAGAAGCGGTATACTATAGAAATCTATCTAGAAATCTACAGAAATCTATTCCATCCTATTCCAAGCAGCAGTAATATCCTCTGTTTTTAAACTGATATTTTGTATCTTCGGTTCATTCATAACAAGATTTCGTATCCACAGTACCGGTCATCGATTAGCTCGGCCTTTCAAAGATAAAACACAATGACACTGAAGCTGGGAGGATTCTGCACAAGGAAGACCCGGCAGGTAATACTGACAACTTCAATAGTTTTGTGCATTTTTGGAGAAGGGCTTCGAGCAGGATAAAGGAATTTGACGCGTAGAGTGTTTTCTTTGAAGTTGTTTGTGTGTAGTGCAGGTAGCTGCTAACTTTGTAGGTTACATAGTTGTTATTGGCTGAGACCAGCTCCACCAGCCGACTCAAGTGCTTGTGAACTTATTTGGTTGGTGGACCGGAGGAAATTTACTTTTTTAAATTTTTGTTCCATTGGGTTGTATTCCATTTTAAATTGTATTTTCTTTCTGTCAATAAATTATTATTCTATTCAGTTCTATTCCAAGCAGCAGTAATATCCTCTGTTTTTAAACTGATATTTTGTAGCTTCGCTTCATTCATACCGAGATTTTGTATCCACAGTAAAGTTCATCGATTGGCTCGGCCTTTCAAAGATAAAACACAATGACATTGAAGCTGGGAGGATTCTGCACTAGGAAGACGCGGCAGGTAAGTAGCGGATAAAGAAAATATCGGAGAAAGGTACCCCGAGCTGGAAAAACGCGAGGATCTGGATCGTTAGGCTCGTTTAATAATTTCGTAGGGCCTATAAATTAGGGATTTCGCATTGAAGAGCGACCGATGCAAATAGTTCGCAGTTCGGTCACGAACTTGCACGGAGGTAGATGTGGCGGAGGAATGGGGTGGTGGGGGGTAGGTTAGTTGCTGTGAATCAGAGCGAGGAATGGCCTATGCGGGATGGGGGCCGCTAAATTATGTCTGCACCCCCCCCCCCCCCCCGGTCACTCTCACCCCACATATTACCCTCTCGCTCCCCACACAAGCTACATGCTCACTTGGGTCCCACAATTTTCAAACTGGACTCCATCTTCCTTTCTTCGAGGCAGTTCCCTCAGCGGGGTGTGCTCTAAATGGGGTGCTCGAGGCATTTGAATGCCGCAACAAAAGCTATACCGTTCTAAGATCGATTTTCAGAGGGATATACAGAAATAGACCATAAATGTCAACGGTTATATTTACTAGTATCAGTACAGCTTAAGATATTACTGAGTACGGACTTTAATTACTTGTATGGTGGGTTGCCTCATTTCTTATGTAGGTGGGTAGATTGTGAGGGTGAAAATTTGATTTGTAGAAGTTGATTAGCTAAGTCCTTTCACCTTCAAGGCCTCATCATAGCTACAAAATTTGTATTGCAATTTAGTTGTGAGGCTATTGAAATTATTCCTGGAGTTCAACGCTTTTTCATATCACTTAAACTAAATATTTAGCATATTATTACTTTGAAAAAGTTGATCAACCATAATCTATAACATTCAGAGATTTTTTCACGTAATTTGTTTGAAAATGTACTTGAATTAGTGCTTAGGTATGGTAAATACTGGATAAAAACTGCTAAAGATTGATGGGAATCCTGAAATAAGTTCGTGCAGCAGAATATTATTCAAGAAAAGATGTTTTGCCATAATTTAATTGTAATGAATTTTCAACATTATAGAAATTGACAAAATTCTAGAAATATCAAAATACGTGTAAAGCGAAAAATAACGGAAATTCCCCCTATGATCAACCCTATCGCTCCCCAGGCAAGCTACATGCTCACTTGGGTCCCACAATTTTCAAACTGGACTCCATATTTCTTTCTTCGAGGGAGTTCCCTCAGTGGGGTGTGCTCTAAATTTGAGGCATTTGAATTGCCAGAACAAAAGCTATACCGTTCTAAGATCGATTTTCAGAGGGACATACAGAAATAGACCGTAAATGTCAACGGATATATTTACTATCCAACAGAATTCAGTATTTCTTAAGATATAACTGAGTACGGACTTCATTACTTGTATGGTGGGTTGCCTCATTTCTTATGTAGGTGGGTAGATTGTGAGGGTGAAAATTTGATTTGTAGAAGTTGATTAGCTAAGTCCTTTCGCCTTCAAGGCCTCATCAGAGCAGCCAAATTTGCATTATAATTTGGTTGTAAGGCTTTTGAAATTATTCCTGGAGCTTAACGCTTTTTCATATACATAGACTAAATATTTAGCATATTATTACCTACTTTGAAAAAGTTAATCAACCATAAACTATAACATTTAGGAGTTTGTGCAGTTAATTTGTTTGAAAATGTACTTGAATTAGTGCTTAGATATGCTAAAAATTGGATGAAAACTGCTAAAAATGTACGGTAATCCTAAAACAGGTCTGTATAGCAGAATATTATTCAAGATGTTTTGCCATAATTTAATTGTAATGAATTTTCAACATTATACAAATTGTCCAAATTCCAGAAATATTATATTACGTGTAAAGCGAAAAATATCAGAATTTCCCTCATATGGTCAACCCTCTCGCTCCCCACGCAATTGGGTCCCACAATTTTCAAACCGGACTCCATCTTCCTTTCTTCGAGGCAGTTCCCTCAGCGGGGTGTGCTCTAAATGGGGTGCTCGAGGCATTTGAATGCCGCAACAAAAGCTATACCGTTCTAAGATCGATTTTCAGAGGGATATACAGAAATAGACCGTAAATGTCAACGGTTATATTTACTAGTATCTAACAGAACTCAGTATGATTCAGTACAGCTTAAGATATTACTGATTACGGACTTAATTACTTGTATGGTGGGTTGCCTTATTTCTTACATAGGTTAGTAGTTTGTGAGGGTGAAAATTTGATAGGCTTCTCTTTTTGTAGAAGTTGATTAGCTAAGTCCTTTCACCTTCAAGGCCTCATCATAGCTACAAAATTTGTATTGCAATTTAGTTGTGAGGCTATTGAAATTATTCCTGGAGTTCAACGCTTTTTCATATACATAGACTAAATATTTAGGATATTATTACTTTGGAAAAGTTTATCAACCATAGACAATAACATTTAGAGATTTTCGCAATTAATTTGTTTGAAAATGTACTTGAGTTAGTGTTTAGGTATGCTAAATACTGGATAAAAACTGCTAAAGATTGATGGGAATCCTGAAATAAGTTCGTGCAGCAGAATATTATTCAAGAAAAGATGTTTTGCCATAATTTAATTGTAATGAATGTTCTACATTTTAAAAATTGTCCAAATTCCAGAAATATTATATTACGTGTAAAGCGAAAAATATCAGAATTTCCCTCATATGGTCAACCCTATCGCTCCCCAGGCAAGCTACATGGGTCCCACAATTTTCAAACCGGACTCCATCTTCCTTTCTTCGAGGCAGTTCCCTCAGCGGGGTGTGCTCTAAATGGGGTGCTCGAGGCATTTGAATGCCGCAACAAAAGCTATACCGTTCTAAGATCGATTTTCAGAGGGATATACAGAAATAGACCATAAATGTCAACGGTTATATTTACTAGTATCAGTACAGCTTAAGATATTACTGAGTACGGACTTTAATTACTTGTATGGTGGGTTGCCTCATTTCTTATGTAGGTGGGTAGATTGTGAGGGTGAAAATTTGATTTGTAGAAGTTGATTAGCTAAGTCCTTTCGCCTTCAAGGCCTCATCAGAGCTGCAAAATTTGTTTTATAATTTAGTTGTAAGGCTTTTGAAATTATTCCTGGAGTTAAACGCTTATTCATATACATGGACTAAATATTTAGAATATTATTACTTTGAAAAAGTTTATCAACCGTAAACTTTGACATTTAGAGATTTGTGCACTTAATTTGTTTGAAAATGTACTTGAATTAGTGCTTAGATATGCTAAAAATTGGATGAAAACTGCTAAAGATTGATGGGAATCCTGAAATAGGTTCATGCAGCAGAATATTATTCAAGAAAAGATGTTTTGCCATAATTTAATTGTAATGAATGTACTACATTATAAAAATTGTCCAAATTCCGGAAATTCTATAATACGTGTAAAGCGAAAAATAACGGAAATTCCCCCTATGATCAACCCTATCGCTCCCCAGGCAAGCTACATGCTCACTTGGGTCCCACAATTTTCAAACTGGACTCCATATTTCTTTCTTCGAGGGAGTTCCCTCAGTGGGGTGTGCTCTAAATGGGGTGCTCGAGGCATTTGAATGCCGCAACAAAACCTAGTCCGTTCTAAGATCGATTTTCAGAGGGATATACAGAAATAGACCGTAAATGTCAGCGGTTATATTTACTATCCAACAGGATTCAGTACTTCTTAAGATATTACTGGGTACGGACTTCAATTACTTGTATGGTGGGTTGCCTTACTTCTTGAATAGGTCGGTAGTTAGTGAGGGTGAACATTTGATAGGAGTTCATCAGCTAAGTCCTTTCGCCTTCAAGGCCTCTTCAGAGCTGCAAAATTTGTTTTATAATTTAGTTGTAAGGCTTTTGAAATTATTCCTGGAGTTAAACGCTTATTCATATACATGGACTAAAAATAAATAAAATTAAATATTTAGAATATTATTACTTTGAAAAAGTTTATCAACCATAAACTATAACATTTAGGGATTTTCGCACTTAATTTGTTTAAAAATGTAGTTGAATTAGTACTTAGGTATGCTAAAAACTGGAAAAAAACTGCTAAAAATTGATGATAATCCTGAAATAGGTTCGTGCAGCAGAATATAATTAGGGAAAGATGTTTTGCCATAATTTAATTGTAATGAATTTTCAACATTATACAAATTGTCCAAATTCCAGAAATACTATAATACGGGTAAAGCGAAAAATAACGGAAATTCCCTCATATGGTCAACTCTCTCGCTCCCCACGCAAGCTTCATGCTCACTTGGGTCCCACAATTTTCAAACTGGACTCCATCTTCCTTTCTTCGAGGCAGTTCCCTCAGCGGGGTGTGCTCTAAATTCGAGGCATTTGAATTGCCAGAACAAAAGCTATACCGTTCCAAGATCGATTTTCAGAGGGACATACAGAAATAGACCGTAAATGTCAACGGATATATTTACTATCAAACAGAATTCAGTATTTCTTAAGACATTACTGAGTACGGACTTTAATTACTTGTATGGTGGATTGCCGTATTTCTTACATAGGTTAGTAGTTTGTGAGGGTGAAAATTTGATAGGCTTCTCTTTTTGTAGAAGTTGATTAGCTAAGTCCTTTCACCTTCAAGGCCTCATCATAGCTACATAATTTGTATTATAATTTAGTTGTGAGGCTTTTGAAATTATTCCTGGTGTTCAACGCTTTTTCATATCACTTAAACTAAATATTTAGCATATTATTACTTTGAAAAAGTTGATCAACCATAAACTATAACATTTAGAGATTTTCGCACTTAATTTGTTTGAAAATGTACTTGAATTAGTGCTTAGGTATGGTAAATACAGGATAAAAACTGCTAAAAATCGATGATAATCCTGAAATAGGTTCGTGCAGCAAAATGTTATTCAAGAAAAGATGTTTTTCCATAACTTAATTGTAATGAATGTTCTACATTATGAAAATTGTCCAAATTCCAGAAATTCTATAATACGTGTAAAGCGAAAAATAACGGAAATTTCCTCATATGATCTCTCCAACTCCATCTTCCTTTCTTCGAGGCAGTTCTCTCAGCGGGGTGTGCTCTAAATGGGGTGCTCGAGGCATTTGAATGCTACAACAAAAGCTATACCGTTCTAAAATCGATTTTCAGAGGGATATACAAAAATAGACCGTGAATGTCAATGGTTGTATTTACCAGTATCCAACAGAATTCGGTATGATTCAGTACAGCTTAAGATATTACTGAGTACGGACTTTATTACTTGTATGGTGGGTTGCCTTACTTCTTGAATAGGTCGGTAGTTAGTGAGGGTGAACATTTGATACTGGGATTTATATGCTAGCAAGTATGAAGACGGTAGGCATTTCAGCTGGAGCCAAGCCGAAGGATTGTCGAACGCGCTTCCTGTCATACTCTCTGGAATTGAAAAAGAGGAAAAAGAAGAACTGATCAAGAGATGTAACGAGGGCCAATACTATGACCTGTACAGAGTACTTCGATATGACGTTAATGTCATATCACATGGGATAGATCTGGGAAGAACTTCATGGATATTGAAATGCCACTGTGAACTACCCCACCTCAATTATACCCCCTGGATCCCGAACAGAATTTATTTATGTGCCTTATGCAATATGCGGGAAAAGGAAGACACCCTTACACTTCCTAGCAAAATGCCCAATACTAGGATACCTCAGATGGGGCCACCTTAGCAAAGTAACACTAACTAGGCAAGAGCTCATTGAAATTCTAAATGGGAAGAGCTGGGAGGATCTTAACAAATCCACAAAGGTGGCCTGGACTTATAGACGTTCATTGATTACATAATTCAATTATAATTAGAAACAATAGGAATACAACAGAATACATATATGTTTGTAATATGAGTGAAGTACAACACAAATAATAATAATAATAATAACAATAATGAACTAATAATAGGAAGCAATGAAAAGACAACATGTACCTACCCATAACAAGAGAATAAGTTAAGAGAATTATGTACAAATGAACTAAAAATAATACGTATCTATACCCCCCAAAAATTACGTATGGTAATGTAACAATGTGGCTATTGTAACAATTAAGAGAACAAATAACTGAAAACTGATAACAAATTTATTAACAATAATTTATAATAAATAGGTTAATAATAATTTATAACAAATATAATAACAAAACGATTCATTCTAATACGGGTGAACAACGGCTGACGTTAAAAATTCTGATTGCCGTTCATGTTTCCTTCATTAATGTTGCATTTAAAATTTATGTAAAATAAAAACATGTTTTCATTCATTCATTCATTCAGAAATATACCGTAAATGTCTATAGTTACATTTACTAGTATTCAACAGAATTCATTATTATTCATTAGAATGCTTCAGTACAGCTTAAGATATTACTGAGTACGGACTTTATTACTTGTATGGTGGGTTGCCTTACTTCTTGAATAGGTCGGTAGTTAGTGAGGGTGAACATTTGATAGGAGTTCATCAGCTAAGTCCTTTCGCCTTCAAGGCCTCTTCAGAGCTGCAAAATTTGTATTAT
Organism: Adelphocoris suturalis; assembly: GCA_030762985.1. Taxonomy (NCBI): domain Eukaryota; kingdom Metazoa; phylum Arthropoda; class Insecta; order Hemiptera; family Miridae; genus Adelphocoris; species Adelphocoris suturalis. The sequence goes on from CM061040.1 coordinate 161,827,017, forward strand.
AATTTAGTTGTTTTTAGTTGCCTTGCTACAGTAAATTGTAGTTTTAAATTGAGAAAGATGCAAAATTTGGTGGGTGGAGCACATCTTTTCCAGGGAAAATACTTTTAATTTTAGGTTTTAGTGATTGTGTGTTGTTTTCAGTTATTGCTAGAGCCAGGAATGTAGGACATAAGTTTGTCTTCTAATTGTAAAAGGGGTGGCGTTGCTTCTTAGATTTTGACATATGACTAATAAAATTCTACAAAAAAAAGTAGCCTATCAAATTCTTAACCTCACAATCTACTCACCGACTTTAATTACGGAAATACAATTGAGCCACCAGAGCATTTGAACTTTCAAAGAATACAATAACAATATGTTATTGACAAAGAAATTCTTTATCCATCCCCCAATTCGAAAACTACTCTGTTCGGAATATAAAAAGAATTTTTTTCCTCCTTTAATAAAATTGGTTGAGAATAGTTGGTGAATTTAAAAGATTGAATCGGTGTGGAATCTAGATCTGCAAGCAGAGCTCCTCTATCTTTTTACAGTGATAAGTGATGATGGATTTTTCAGGAAAAAAGTATGTGTAAATAAAAACTGTTTCCTAACCCATGGAAGGGATGGGTCTTGCCGCGTAACCAAGCTGTAGAAATTCGGCTTCTGGCAAACCCTTGTTTGGTGACGTGGCAACCAAACATTACGTTTTCAATTTCAAAAACCTCGATTTTGCAATCATAATATTTCGCCTCCGGGTCAGCGTATCCACTAGTTTGCCCAAATTGGAAAATATAAATCCTTTACATTACCATTTAGTGACAACCGAAAGTCCCTGGGTGAACCGGAGACCGAGTTCTGGATGAAACGGAGAGACAGATGGAACCATGCGCGTACGAATGTCACCAACCAAAGTTTGGTTGCGCTGAAAAGTTAGCTATCTAAAACGTGCATCTACAAAGTACATATTGTTTTAGAAACTGCACGCATTCTTATTCAGTGGTTTTAGCCAGCGACATTTGTTAGTAACATGGTTGACGTGGTAATGTTGGTTATGATTTTAGGTATTTGGTAGACCTTGATGGGTATGAAGGTAGAATTGCTAAGATTGTAGTAAAGGAAGCACTTCATGATTGGGTACTATGAAGTAGTAGGTACTAGTAAATATTAGGTACCATATGTTACATTCTTTCCTGTTCGCCCCAGCAAGTTGAGATTTGATTGGAAGACTCTCTGGGACATCAAGAGATTATTGAAATGATGGCAAGATCGACCCACGATGAATAATGAATGTCAACAATCGGGAATGGGGTCAGAACTAATAAAGCGCCTCTATCGCCGAGCTTTCGAAAAATATATTTTCTTCATCAGGGCTCAAGGGCTCCTAGTGCTGATGAGAAGCGCCACCCCTCATCCTCACAGTCATAACAGAAGAAAAACCAAAAGATGAAGAAGAAGAATAATCCAGGCTATTGCAGGTAATGTGAAACAAAAATATAAGCACCAGCTATTCGATCAATATTCAACAACTACTCAATAAATCTAGGTATGTATAAAACAACGATTATTTTAATTTAAAAAATTTTTTTTAAAAATAACTCAAGGTATCATGAGTTTGATATAACTCTCCTCGTTTTATGGTTGGAATGGTCTATTAAAACTATCTCATAACCGTGTGGTGCTGCCGAAAAATTGTTTTTCCTACTGATTAGGTTCACAATGCCAAAATATGAGTTTTTTGCTATAGGGGAAAATGAGGTAATATCGCCATCTTAAGCATATTTTTCTATCACGGCCCGGTTTTGCATTTAGGAGCTTCAGATTTTTATGCAAATTATGAAAGAACATCTCCAGTGGTGAACTACAACGTTTTTGCTGGTTGTGTAGCAACTTTATATTATTAAACAACAATTTACGAAACCCTTGTAAATGACGATATTGCCAATTGTCAAAATCAAAACGGGAGCATGAAGAGTGGAATCTTACAACGATTATGTTAATATAGGAATCAAGTTAGGTAGATAGGTACTGCACAATTATTCAGTAGATAGGTAGGTAAATATCTAATAAATCACGATTAGGTAAATATAGAGGTGCTTATTGAGATAAGCTATCACAATATAATTCGTCTTTTAACTATTGATTTATATTTTAATCACTCAAAATCAATAGAAATAGTTGACTATTACAACAAAAAACTTTGAAAAAATGCAACAAGAGTGATGATCGGAGCATTGGGGCATTACCGCCTTGTCGATATTAGCCTGAATTCGGGGTGGCGATATTGCCCCAGTAAACGTTTTGAGATAAAAAATCATTAAAAACCACAGTTTTCGTAAAAAAAAAAAAAAGTAATAGGTGGAAACTAAAGCTAAATAATATTTATACCTCGTCATGCTCAACAATTTACATATGCGTATGAAAAACTGTTACCACGAAAATTCGACAACAGTAAAAGTAGAAGGCCAAGCTTCAGAAACTGTGAAGTCGCTTATCTTTGATAAAAACAAATTAATGACCTCAAACCAACATTTCCAACATTACTGATGATCTGAAGATGGCGATATTTGTCGCTCAGGTGGTTAAATAACTATATGGGGTGGCGGTATTTCCAGAATTGGTGGTATTACCCCACTCTTCCCTATGTATGTTGTTATGCTACAATAACACTAGTTCAACTATTCTGTTTGGAAACGGAATTGATAAAACTCATTCCATTCAATCCATCATTCAATGAAGTACCAACATACACAAATTATTCAAGCTAAAAACTAAAATTTTCTGGAAACTTTCAAAAGAGGTGAAGCTCAAAATTTAAAATCCTATTATTTCAAAATATTCCTCACTGTTATCCGATACGAGGCTTTTGAAATTATTCCTGGAGCTTAACGCTTATTCACTTACATAAATAAATACATAAAAATAAATAAATGAAGTCAGATAGGAGTCAAGAAAAGGAATTTTCTTTGACACATTACATCCTAATAATAAACACTATTAAAATATTCAAATACACTAAGGTTGGAATGAACTTCGATTACAGTACTGGCCTATGGATTTCCATTGTAAAGAAGTATCAATAGCTGCCGAGAGCACTGAGCTATCGGAAACGTAATCTTCGTTGCTAGGGGAAATACACCATTAGAATTCTACCAGTTTCTTAAAAGTCATTTGCTCTTAAAAGGTCACTTACGAGTTTCACCATTATCGGGCCATTCGGAGCGTGTGCACACACTTGTGGAGTCTATGGAACGACGCATATTCATCAATTCGATCTTATCTACATACTCACATTCGATCGATGGAGGTTAGGTAGTTAGAGGACTGTCTCAAGGTGATGGGTTGCGAATATCATCGCGTTCGGATCAAAATAAGTTCTCGCAACGTAAAACCGATTACCAGAGGTAAAACGCTAAACGCTTTGAGCAAATTCATTTACATTGTCAGGTATTGAGCGGATTAGTACCTGGAAGGTAGTCATTATAAGCTTCATTATCGTCGGACCCTTAGTACTACTATAAGACAATACCTACTGTTAACAGTAATTAATGAACGTAATTCATATTACTTTAAATAATTTCGTGTGACTGAAACTCTTAATAATTCTATACGCTCAGGTTTCAATAAATAAAATAGCTTGCCACACGCCACAGTTTTTTTTTCCACATATTTTGATAGTTTGCGGTATATTTTGGTGATCCCCCTGTTTCTATTAGGTATATCGAATAATAAAGAAACTAATTGAACACCCCTCATTTAAATCATTTGCCAATACCGAATTGGAGAATGATATTACATATAAATCTTGATTTTCATCCAAATAATGATTATCTCATGGATAAGATGATGAATCTTTCATTCTGAATTCAAATACGAAGGCAGAAGTTAGTCAGAGTATATGATTTTATAGTTCCTCTGTCATATCGCATGGTGATAAATGGTTGACATGACCTTTTGACGAGCTGCAATGTCAGATTCTGTAGTACAACTTCGATCGCCCCTTGTTGAGGGGAGCAGGGAGGTATTGGTTGAAAAACGGGAGAACCAAAGTTTCATTGTCCGCGATGTATTCACAATATATCATCTATCTCGATGTAAGCTGACTGCAGCCCTTCAATGTAATTGACGCTCTCGAACATGGAGGCCGGCATCTGAAGTACTCGTTTGAAAATAGACTGATTTCAGAGAGAGAAACCCAAGTATGAGTATGGACAGGGTTGGGGGGGTGAGGTGGAACTGATAAAGAACCTTCATAAAACCTCCCTTCTCCGCCTCCCATCTAGCATCATGTCATCACTTAATAGGCTCAGAAAAAGGGCAACTCCAACATGGCGGAGACCCTAGAGGAGTGGGCGTGCCCTTCCTTGCCCTTTTGTACGCAAACAGGAAGGGCCCTTGAGTGGGGGAACGGTTGACGGGAAAAAAAGTACCAGAGTACTGAACACAGCAAAAAGCTTCACGCAATACAACAAAACGGAGGTAATAAGATACACAATAAATTGGAACACAAAGGGGGATCCTTTTTCATTCGAACTAGATCCCGAGAAGCACTTGAACTTGTTGAATAACCGTAATCTGTCATGGGGGTTCTATGGGCTGGTCGTGAGGTTTCATTCATTGTGGAGGTTCCAGTATACAACCCGGCGCCTCACCTACGTGCGGGGCAAAGGGGCTCAAATGCTCAGCTGAGAAAGGGAGTGTCGTAAGGTACCCTCTCTGGAACTCTAGAGGGATGAAAGAGTGCTTCAGAGGGTCCCTCAGGGGTACTCGTTTTTCCCAGTAATGAACAAACCGTTTATTTCTGCTTTGAGGGGTTCTTCCTCTGCGGAGACAATAGCCTCTCCTCTCTTTTGGGCTCAAGAGATGGAAATTGCCATCATTCAAGACTATAGTAAAGCACTGCAGTTTACATAATGGTCCTGCTTTGGAAACTCACCCCTTTTAAAAGACTATGAATTCTTCAGAAGACGTGGTGGCTTGAGTTTATGATTACCAACCTCCCTAAGTGTGTAGATTTGGGTAGCTCTCCCAGAAAATCAGTAAATAATGGAGCACCATAGTTGCAAAACTGCCAAAGATTGAAAAACGGAAACCTTTTTTACTGCCATTTTTCGTGATTAACAAATTTTTGAAGGCTTTTCAATTGCTTACATGTTTGATTCTCAGTTATAATACTATCATGATAAAAAACTAAAATATTATTATTTTGTTAAAACTAATCCTAATTGATTTTATCGATGGAAAGATATATATTTGTTCAGTGTTTTAAGGTCTATTGTTAATATTACTTTTCTTTCAAACTTCGGAAGGTTTGTAATCTACATTTCAGATAGATGAACACTGTGACTAGTTGTGCTCAAACCGTTATTTGGAACTGCCTAAATGTTGCTTCATGTCAACCACGTTTTCCAACTAATCACATCGGTTTTACAGATTGCGTATTACGAGTACTTAATAGTTTATTTCCAATTTTATAAAAGTTAACAGGCTGAACGAATTGGAGGAAATCTGGAACATAAATAATGGCCAGGTGATAACCAAAAGAGACACCTGACGATAGAAACAAAGACATTACCAGTACAAACCCTAGGTCTGAGATATGGTAGGAACACTTCCACTAGTCATCTAGCTTTCAATTAACCATCAGACAATACTTCATATAGTAACGGATCGCCAAAATCCCGAACAACTGAAAACACTTCCAAGCTACTCTGGTTTTCCGAAAAACTTGAATTTGTTCCAAATAAATTTAATTCAAGTAGACCCGATAGTCTCGGTTTCCAAGGTGCTTCACTTGTTACGTCACCGCATACTGTCACCGTATAGTTTGGATCTTTTTATTCAACAATCTAAAATAGTGAGTTAGTGAGTTGAAAATAGTGGGTTAATAATTCTAGCATTGTAGAAAAGTCCTAGCTTCTATTGTACTACTAGTTTGTTCGTAAAACTAAATTTTCTCAGCGCCACATCATCTTTTTCCTTCTATTTCGACAATGGAGGAAATTCCATATAATACCTAAGAACGAAGCACTTCGACACATAAGGTCTCCAAAAAGACAAGCACTATCCCCGTCATCATTAGGTGATCCCTTGACTAGCAATCGCGATTAAGGGAGTCAGTAAAACTATCCCAAATGGCAGTAGAGTGTGCGGATGGGATAGGAAAAGTGAGTTATCATCAATTTATCGTAATTTTAAGATGAATATAGATACCATTCTGATAATTTTGAGACTAACCACGCTCCCCTCGACGAGTAGGTATTTTTCGATGATTTTTGAAAGTGTCAAATAATTGCTACGTCAGAAAACCCTTCTCGACTAGGCGGGACCCCCCTGCCAACTGTGAAGTAGTAACTATTTGAAACTTTAAAAAATCAAAGAAATGGAACTATTCATCGTAATAGAATATGCTGTTAGGTCGCAATGCTCTGTATTATATGAACTTCTAATTAAAATGTACAGAGATGATCATATGCGCATACCTCTGTATTGAAGGCTCGACAGAGGCAGTTTTCGCTCTCATTTTCGAAGTTCCTACCATACACCGAACTATCAGTATGTATCATCAAGATTCTCTTGGTCCTAAGGCACTTCAAACTTAATTCCGGTTGTGATACTAAAGACCCCACCAATCCTGAAGCTCGACTCTAATATTTTCACATGTCCTGACGAAGAAGGATTCACGGAGCTCTGTTCCAAGGGTAGTTCAATTCCTAATCCATGAAGAACAGATTCCGGAAAACACAATGAATGGTGTGATGGAGCTGGGCCTAATTCTGTTAGTTATTTAAATTACCCATCTATTAACAATGCACCCAAACTCTGACTCAAAGAACGATATATTCCAGCAATGACTCCAGCTCAAGGAATTTTTGATTCCTCAGACCAATAAATGAGTAGGTACCTACTACCTTCTTCCTCAGTGAGTGTTCGCGCAGTTCCTTCCCATAATGTGAGCGAACATATAGTTGCTTCTAAAGCTATTGGAAATGCAAGCGAGGTTCTTGCAGGGTATGTCGAGGAAGGTCATATACATACACGCTTCTAGATGTGCCATGGGCGCCTAATATCCTTTGCTTCGAAAATGCGCCCTCACATGCGGTACTCGGCGAACTCCGATTAATCGCCGAGCCCCAAGCATCTCGCCGAATGGCAAATCTTCTTCCCCTGCTGGCGTGGCAACATATGCAGAGTTAGCCGAATAACGAGCACTATACCAACTATTGGCGAGTATAGTCTTACTGTAGCCTACAAACGAAACTTCCCCGTTCCATGGTGAGCACTCACCTTCATGTGGGGCCATCGCAAAAACTCGTGACTTGGCGAATATTTGTCTTCTTTGAAGCGGCCAAAAAACTATCTCCGAAGCGAGCACTCCCAAGCTCCCGGTTAACCGGTGCTTGTGGCTTCACAAATATTCGTCTTCCCAGCCACACTAGTATGATATCGGCGAGCAATTGCTCGGTGCTCGGCGAATACATCATGCGTGGCTGCGGCTTAACTCTGAGCCCTCAATTACTTAGGAACCTCATCTAGTGGCATCCAGTAGTTCCTATATTGACAAGAAAAAATCTTTGATTTACCGTTTTATTCCTTCAAGTCTACAGACGTTCTGCTCTTAGTCTATACAGTCAACTTCATATAAATATTTTTGATTTGTTGTTTCTACATTACATCACATTGATCGCCCCCTCTAGAATGTTGCTACTTATAGTGCCATCTTGTTATTCACGACCAGTACTTGTATGCTCCTAGAAATGAGATCACACAATTTATTGTACCCAACTGGTTTCTTATGGTATCTCGTGCAATAGCAGAGCGATTGGAGCTGTGTGTGTTATGTATTGGGGCATTACGATGTAGGTTACGAACATATCAGGAAATTAATTTATGGAACCTAATTTCATGGGATAATAGTAGTTGAAGTCATAAATATTTGTATTATTGTATAAAAACGAGAATTTCCTTCGAATACCCCAAGAAGTGATTGAACTGATCTTCGTCTTCCCTCTTTCCGCTGAACCGGAGTCTGCTCGAGTTCAAAAGGTCCATCGAGATGGTCCTATCGCATCGTGACGACCCAGGACGATCCGGAGGTCCCAACCCGTCAAGAACTCGACAAAGAAGTCTCAGGTCGGTCCTCTTTCCTTGCCCTTCTGGAGCCTGGAAGGTGCGTGAGGTGAACTGGAATCACTTGCCCTCCTCGCCCCTCTTCGTGCGGACTGTGCAAAAATAATGTTGGAGGGCTTGACAGACCCTGAGATAAAATACTCGCTCTCACGTAGCACCGGGCTCGTACGTCTGGGCACCTCAGAGATAACGGCGAGGGTTTTTCGAACCCCGTTGGTGTCTTCTTCGAATCCAGGATTCTCCCGGTGCATCGGGGTATCGAGATTAGGATTCTCATGAAGAAGAAAAAAAATCTAACCCTGCAAATACTAATCTAGACTATTCATCAACTTGCAAACGTGGTATCGGCAATCTTGGAATACTTCAATGTAACAACAGCAACTGAATTTCAAGTTGAAAAATTCCTTTATTTTAGCTTATAACCCAAAAACAACCAAGTATTACTTACGAGGTTCTAGGATTCACAGCGATCTCATTAATATTGTAAACTTTCATTGAAAAAGTAGAATACCATTTTGTTCTTCAATGACATACTTACTACAGTAAAAATAATATAGATATGCAACAAAATGGGTGAAACTACTCAAAAAATGGAATAGAATGCGGCCAAGCACACTTATCTACATCAATCCGATCTCAATGTAAGTTTTGCTTCCAAGTAGCGGAAGCATTGTTTTCACTTTAGGGAGAAAAAGATCGTTTGGTCTCTAAAATCTAAATTTCCATTAGCATTTCACGTTTTAGAGCTTTAAACCATTCCGAACAACTTTTGTTCCCTGTCTGTTGTGTGTCCGCAAATCCTTGTAACAAGCTTATTTTCCACAGTTTTCATCCAATTTCGATGAAATTTTCAGGGAATGTGTGGGCTTGAATTAGACGATCCCCTTTGAGTTTCATTATTCTTGACTCAACACTTGACTCTGCGCATGCGCAAACGTAAATTCTACCAAACATCATTTTCTCACGCCCTAGTCGTTCGATCTCGCTCGAATTAGGATGATAGTTGTGGTATGACAAGTTGATCATTTTACATACATTTCAACATGACTGTTTCATCAATAGCTACTGCGCATGCGCCAATATGAAATCCTTGTAACAAGCTTATTTTCCAGTTTTCATTCGATCTGGATGACATTTTCAGGGAATGTTCAGGCTGGAGTGTTCAGTCCCCTGTCAGTTTCATCGTTGCATCATAAATACTCCACTCAGCGCATGTGCTAACGTAAAATCCATTATGCTCCATTTTTCACTCCCTAGCCGTCCGATCTCACTCAAATTTGGATGATGAGAGATGACAATTTGATCACCCCATATCAATTGCAACATGATTGTACCATTGTTAGCTACTGTACATGCGCCTATATAAAATCCTTACAACGACCTTAATTTCCACTGTATTCATCAGGTTTAAATGAAATTGTGAGAGAATACGCGGGTTAGGTTGTAGATGGTCCCCTATCAGTTTCACTATTGCCAAATCAATACTTCATTCAGCGCATGCGCAAACGTAAATTCCATAATGTTCCATCTTTTCACTCCCTAGTCGTTCGATTTCGCTTAAATTTGGATGATAGTTGGAAGAAGATGATAGGTAAACGAGGAAGCTCTGTGCCACACCCAACTTGACAGACTTTTTTTTCTTTTTTCGATACCTTCAAAATATGTGTTTGTCCTTAAAAACCTTACTTTTGGTTTATTATTTCCAATAATAAGCCTATGTGATCGTATAGCAAAAAAAATTTATAACCCCCCTCAAACTTTGTCACTTTACGTTTCAAGGTGCGTAGAATCCAAATTTGAAATGTCCGTCCGCCGTCCGCCGTTCGCCGTCCGCCGTCCGGGCCATAAAAGGCCTTAGAATTGACTTAAAAAATCTGTTCTTTCGCACATAGACTACTTGGGGTCTAGTTGGTCCTAACATCTCGCCAGCTCGATCGCTCCACTCTCATGGGTGCTATGAGCCAAAAATAGGTGAAAAAGTGTCTTTTTTTGTATACCTATTTTTCAAGTTGTATAGAAATTGGAGATTTATGAGTGAAAAGAAAATGTTAGCTATTAATTTTATGGAAAAAAAAAGTATTCTAAATGATACTCTTCTATTCAAAAAGATTTTGGATTTGAGGCTATTTTTTGCAATTTTATAGATTTTTTAAAACAAAATTTAATGAAGTTCAAGTTTTTAGCATAATTTCGTACATAAATTTTTGAATGTTCTATTTCATAGTTGATAAACTTTATTTGACCAATCTTATGGTAAAAAATATCAATTTAACAATTCTTAGCCATTTTCAGTGGTTTTGTCAGCACATTTTTTGAATTTTGACCAATTAGATGACATCAGTATACAGTATAGGTAGGTAACACTTTTATGTGTTGGAAAGATGACTTGGTAATAAATTGTTTTGTTTATCAACTATATTAAAAAGCGTAAAATTGTGAGATTCCGCTGCTGTAATGGATTGAACCCCTTTTGTGAGGTCCGAAGCTCCGAGTTCCGATACTAAATATACTAAAAGCGGCGTTTAATAATTATGGACGAGAGATCTACGTAGAAGGGCTGTCTAATACATAAATAATAAACTTTGTGTGATAATTTGCAGCGTTTTTCATTTTCCTTCCGTTTTGTTGCAATTTATTTTTGAAAACAGTTCTGGAATCTACGAGTACAATAAATTTTCCATACGAATAATACTGTCAAACTTGAAATTTATCAACTTAGTACCAAAAATGCTGTTACGTTGACATTTTAGAAAAATTTGAATTCCTGGAAAATCACGATGTTTTTATAAATCAACCTCAGGGGCAGCAAATATCACGAAATCATGCAAATCCAATCAGCTTTAATTGCACTTTGAGGAAGAGGCTGTAGTGATAAATCTCGGTCGATTACAAAGGTTCATTATAGAAAATATTGAACCAAAACATGGTTTTACAAATAAAATTGAGGGTTTATTCAATAATTTCATTTAGAGAACGATGTTTTTTATCAATAGCTCCAATAAAATTTGGGGTTCACATTTAAATTCCATTGCGATCGAAGAATCGGTCATTTCTCTATAATCAGAACTCAAAAGAAACAAGGGTGACACTACATTAAATTCTCAGCAAATCGTATTTGTGTGAGGTACGTACAACTGGTTATATTGTTGAAATTTATGAATTAGGTACCCAATCCACTTTCCATGCAGACAACAGTTAGAGCATACTTGGTGGCAATGTTACTTCATTGGATCAGGGGTTTCCAAAGCGCCCGGGGACGCCGCAATATCCGCGAATTGTAATATTATTAAATTGATTTTATTAAACAGCTTTTTTTGTACACTGGATATTGTTAACATAACAATGATTTACTCAAAATGAGTAGGTATTATCAGTTTGTAAATTGGGGATTATTTGATTTAGATGATTCGGAACTGTTCATCAACAACAACAAGCAACGCAGAAAGCGGTATTAGAGAGTTTTTGGTGACCACTAACGTACCCTTAACGTCACCCTAACGTACCCAAGAGTACGTGACCTTGAGGGGACGTTAGCAACGTCGTACGTTAGAATGGCTCATTTAACGTCACCCGTTTGGGGACCTAAAGGCACACGACACCAGCCTAACCTTCCTGTAAATGTAACCCTACTGCTCACCTCAAAATTACTCGAATACTGCTGAAGTAAATATAATAGTTTTTCTTTTCAAATGCCTCATTACCAACTAATTATGTTGATGTTGAGGGTAGGTTTTTGAACACCCCTCAAACTTGGTTATTTTACGTTTCAAGTCGCGTAGAAACCGAATGTGCTCTTTGAAGTCCGCCTCCGCATTCTAGTCTTACTAGCCTTCAACTCAATCGAAAAGTTCCGTTTTTTGCGCTCAGGCTCTATTTGGTCGATTAGAGTCTTGTTTCTATTATTATTTCACATATTTTAAATGAGAAAAATGAGTTTTAAGACACTACTTCTTCGCAGTATTGTTCTTCGTTTACCTAAACTCTCAGCTATTTTCTCGTGAACATTGCGTGAAGTGCTGCCTTCACTGATGATTTTGTCAGATAAAATCCTGTTTCATTGTCATAGAGATAAATTCTTTTTCATACTTGTTGATAATTTGCCGAACGAAAAACCAAAAAACATGAAGTTCGTAACGACTAATGACCTAGAAGTGCAACTAAACCGCGGTGTTCCACACTTGAGGCTTACTATCCATGCCCTGTTTACGAATTGAAAACTAAAAATGAGAAATTAGCCCGTATTTGTATTGAAACTAACATGAAATTCGAATTCAGGATTGAAAATCGGCGTTTCATATCGAAATGAAGAAATTGATTAATCAACCAGTAGACAACAAGATAGCTGGGGGGAAAATATCGCGTTGCCCAACCACCGTTAACGTGACATCAAATTAAGGCAACCGTTCTCCAGGTTTCATTTGGGTTAGCATCTTCGTTTGCTCCCTCAAGACTAAGGTAACGGGTGACGTTAAGTTGAAGTCGCCAAAAACTCTCTATTATCTTAAGAAAATACGGCTTGCTAGAAATATATCGATATTATGTACGAGTGATGGACTCATCGCTACAGTTATTGCTTCCGAGTCTACCTAAAGGTATCGGAAGCATTGTTTCCACTTTCGGGAAAAAACAAATTGTTGGTCTCCAAAGTGTGTGTGTGTTGTGTGTCCGCAAATCGCTGTAACAAGCTAATTTTCCACAGTTTTCACCCGATTTGGATGACACTTTCAGGGGACGGGTGGGATAGTTTAGGCTATTCGGATAATAGTTGGGAGATGACAATTTGATCATCTCGTATCAATTTCAACATGATTTTATCATTAATAACTACTGCGCATGCGCCAGTGTGAAATCCTTGTAACAACCACAGTGTGAATCCGATCTGGATGACACTTTTAGGGAATGTGCTTGCTAGGGTATAGACCAGCCTTACTCAACCTTTTTGTCTCACGGGCCACATCTGTGTGTTCCATAGTTGAAGCGGGCCACAGTTCACAAAGCAGGTATCACAAATCTTTGTAATCCGAATACCTTAGTCAAGGCACAATAAAACTGTAAAATACATTTAAAAAAAGAAGAAGTATATTTACAAAATACAAAATTTACAGTAATACAAAATTAATGTGATTTTAGATATTGTGACAGGCTTTTAACTATGTGAGACAGATTAGTGTCTCCGCTTTTAACGTGGTTTATCTTTGGTATTTATTTCCTCAAAAATGAATTGAGTCAGTTCGGTAAGTTAAAATAGGAGTGAAACAGAACCGAAAATAGAAGAATTATTACATGACTAAATAGAGGAGGAAACGGGTATGGTAAGTAAATTTCATTCTATCGGACGAAAAGTGACCCTAGTTTATGAGAGCCACACATAAAAGCTTGGTGGGCCGCAGGTTGAGTATGGCTGGTTCCCTTTCAGTTTTATTGTTGCAAAATGAATACTCCACTATGAGCTCGCGCAAATGTAAATTCCATTTTGCTCCATTTTTCACGCCCTTGTAATCCGATCTCGCTCAAATTTTGATGATAGTTGGGGGATGACGATTTGATCATCCCGTATCACTTTCCACGTGATTTTATCATTAATAGCTACTGCGCATGCGCCTATGTAAAATCCTTGTAACGACCTTAATTTTCACTGTGTTCACCCGATTTCGATGAAATTCTCAGACAATGCGCGAGTTAGGTTTTTTAAAATGGTACCGTATCAGTTTCATCGTTGCCAGATGAATAATTCATTCAGAGCATGCGCAAACAGACATTCCATCATGTTCCATCTTTTTACTCTCTAGTCGATCGAGTTCGCTTAAATTTTGATGATAGTTAGAAGAAGACAATAAGCAAACGAGGAAGCTAACTGCCACACCCACTTGGCATACGTTTTTGTCTGGGTACGAATTTTGGGAAACTTCACAATATGTGGTTCTGCAGTAGTAAACAGGACCAGGTTGACTGCTGAAGATGAAAAACTAAAATGTGTGCCGCGGAAGTTCGCCTCCACCGTCGAGGTGCAGCAATTAATGTGTCATTAGCAATAGAGTTGATATAATATGCATATTAATTTCATTTTCGTACTATAGAGTACCTAGGTATATCATATTCAAGAATATGAAGCACTTACAAAATACTGCAGCAATCTGTTATAACCTAATGACTGATAAATTGCCAACTACCGGCTCTACGTTTAGTAAATAATATCGACGATTTTTCCACTTACGAGGGGTAGTTCCCCATCACGTTAACTTGTTAGCTTCAATGATTTTCCCTTATCTCCCCTCCCCTCATGATGGGCTGCATCATTCGAGAAATGAGGGAATACTGTTACAACTGTAGATGTAACAATCCAGATTGTAAACTTCCGTTATGACTGAATGGAAAATAGTTAAGGTATCGTTAAATGCGGAGGAGAAAAGTGCAGGTTTCCTGTTTCCTTTTTCCTAGACGACCCTCACTCTGATAGAAAAACGTTAAGAGTTATCAACCACATTGCAAATTGAATGTTTCCTATAGGGTCACTTCAACACCTAGAAGCTTCCCCGTAAAGGAAAAAAAAAAAAAAAAAAAAAAAAAAAAAAACCACAAAGGGATTTGAAATTACTCGCACTTTGAATTCTTAATAACAAGAAGACAAAGGATTCGAGAGCGCCGTTATTCTATCAGACTCCAAGAGTTCACGTACAGCTCTTTTGACAATAAATAGAATAACCGGTAAGCATTTTCTAATGTTCGTAATCGCAAAACTCATTCTAACGCTATCCGTTTCCGTGCCATTCAATGGATTTCTGGACACTGCAATATCGTAGGGAATGAAGAAGCTGATGGGGCAGCTATACGCGCATGTGGGAGCACAAAAGTATTGTTGAAAAATATGATGTGGTTAAGGTGAGTTTTCACATTATGGCTTCATAGCTAAATGAAGTAGTGTAGGTGTTTTCGTTTCAGGAATGACGGTAGACAGCCAGTTTGTTTATTGCAGCAACGTTTCTGCCTCCAACATTTGTGAGGCCCTAGTCATGCTTAAATTGTACTGTCTGTGATGTAGTAGAAAACATGGACCACATCATATCATCGTTCATATGCGGACGGGCGTGAAGCTTTACTGAGCGAACTTCTGGAAGCCAACAACTGGGATCTGGCAAATATTTTGAAGAAGTTTTTGGAAGTGACCAATCTCAATTTGTGAGCTGTTACACTCAAGTATTGTATTTTTGATACTTCGGATATATTTATGTACATCTAGTCGTAGTTTTATTTAACTTTTCTTATTGTATATAGTAGCATGTATAGGTATAGTTATTAGCCTATTTTACATCTAGTCTTAGTTGTATTTTATATTTTTGGGATTTTTATTCAACCACTTTGGGAGCTGAACAGTGGTCATCACTGTAACTCTAATTTTTTTTCCCCTCCGAGTTGCAGGTGGAGTCCATGATGACGCTCCTTTTTAGTCAAGGATGGCAACATGGCTCTATTTAGAATCGTGCCACTTCCAGTGTCCCACTAGACACCTTGTTCAATGCCGCTAATGACCCTTCTGGTTGAGGTGCGGCTTAAACCTTGATAAAAATTTTAAAAAAATGTTTGAGCGAGGGAGGATGTACACCACTTTTGCTTCCAGCACTTGTTCTCTTTTGTAGATTGGCTTAGAAGTACAGAACTTTTTTGTTCGTGAATTTGATTTCTGATATTCAACTAGATTGAAGTTTTGTTCCTGTAAACATAAGTTGTTTTGTGAGTAGAACGTATTTAATGTATAGTGAAGATTAGCAGTTGTATAACAGCCCTAACTCCCAACAGACAAAATGCCTATTGCAGTGTTGTTTATTCAATTTTTAGAAGTACTGATAATTGTGTTCTCATTTTGTCAATAAACGTTTTTTTTTTTCTTCTTCTTAATTCTATAAACCACAACATATTCTAGTACAGTGCAATTCAAATCACATTTGTAATTTCCTGCCATATCGGAATGTAGGTAATACGATTATTCGCGAGAAATCTCACTGTCACGAACTTCAAAGATAAGACCTGTAAGCTATACTACAGCTGTCAAACTATTCCGTGAAGACAACATTAATATATGACCAATCACAAAAGATACGCGAGTTAACACGTCGGTCTGATTATAGCGTAATCGTTCGTGCAAGCATGACAAGCGATTGTTATGACGAAGCGAATCTCTACGAGCATTTGTCAGCGCGCGTGGACACGTGTACTGTGTGTGTGTGTGTGTGTGTGTGTGTGTGTGTGTGTGTGTGTGTGTGTGTGTGTGTGTGTGTGTGCGCGCGCATGCAGGCCGCTATTTTGATGATTTCAACTTGAAATTCTGTAGGTAGACTGTTCTGACATCCGCAATTAGCTGTATAGTTTTTGGCGACGACAATCTTCGTCGAATCAACCAGAAATCGAGTTTGGTATCATTTCCAATAGTTTCCGTCAAATAAAATCATGAATAAGAAGCAAAGTCGTGTACATTAAACTAGACAACGAGTTTTTCAAATTTCATGAGGAACCTGGTCAGGGTACCAACTAGTTGCTGATGTGACCCGATCGCTAACAAGAGTCGAGAAGCTGAATGAAGGTGGGTTATGCTGACGATTGGGGGACATTCAGTCAATTACTTGAGCTTATCGCTGTTTGCATTTTACAGCTTTAAGCAGATCAGATTTTGAGCTTCACGACTCCTCCAAACGAGGGTTCAGCGCCTAAAACTTTATTTCTTACGACAAATGCAGTCAACATATGCAATAAATCTAACTATAATTGAAATTCCTAGATACTGCTGACATAATAAGACAAATATCACAATAAAATGTCATCTTGAGATGGCACGTTAAAATTCTTGCTTCAATTTAAAATATATAATGATTAATGCATTTTCAGAAAATGGATTTAAAACATACGAAAAGATAGATTGAAGTCAGGGCTCTTTCAACATCTGATTCCCATGTTCCTGATCTCGACGAGTAACACATTGGCGGCTACATGTATCTTAGTCTATGCAACATTTTCCTTTCGGTGCAATTCCAAAACATAAATTTAATATACACTTCTCATCAGGCGATATAATCCACATTATTCAGACTTTTGTAGTATTGGAGTAGGAACCTAGCTCCCGGTATTCTGCGTTTTTTTCTAAATCCATATCTATTTAATGTCCAAAACTGATATTATCTCTAAGACATGATTAATGTTTACAAGCATTTATCATGAAAGTAGGAACATGAATATCATTAGACGAATACCAAAAAAAGTGACAGCTTACCTATTGCCGCGCATGGAAACTGCAAAGAGCATTCGAAAACGCTGCAAATTATTACAAAGTTGTTCATTATTTTTGTATTAGATAGCCCTTCTACGCAGGTCTATAATTATTAAGCCCCGTATATGATCAGAACATGGCGCATCGTGCCTCTGAGAAGGGTTCACATTTTTACAGTTCCAAGATCCCGCGATTTTATGCTTCACAGTAAAGAAGTTTAAAACTTTACAAGCAGATACCATGTTACATGGATATGTCTTTGATTGGGGATTTCATAACGGTTGTCCTCGAGAGTTGTAAACAAATCCTTTAACTTTAAACAAATCCCTGGGCCGCATCCCGACTAATTCCAACAAAACAACGGTTTACATTTACTTACTTATAGAAATATTGAAAATATCTGTGGAGAGAAGCCACTACAATGAGTTGTTGTTAACAGTCGACTGTTGTCAAGAGGATGAAAATGTTTCCTATGGAGTGGAGTAAATGATGCTATTGCTTCACGTTGAGAATATTGTAACCGGCTTATTAAAATTGTTTATAGTCCAATAAACTTAGTTTAGGAATGTAGCCAGGTACGTAAGGAGGGGGAAATTGGTAGCTTGAGATGTGAAAATTTATCACATAAATCAAGCGCTTTCCAACGAGTGGCGAACGATTTTTGTGCGATGAAAACTGCGGAAGTTCCATTCCCCTAGCAACGGCTGGGTTGTACGTGAAAAACACTGAAATCGTGACACAAATTTTGCGTCACGGAAATTTATGGTTGACCCCCCAGAGCAAAGACATATCCATGTCAACAAGGAGAAAATGATTCTTGAATTAATTTACGTTAGCGCATCACAGAATGCAATAATGATTTGAGGAAAATGAAATTGGTAGGGAAAAATTTACGGCGTATCTCACAAATTCCCAGAAAATATAATCAAAATCTGATGAAAACTAGACCTTGTTCTCGGAGTACACTTTTGCGCATGCCTTCAACCCTATTTTTGGGTCCTTAATTGGATATACCCAATCATATTCCGTTTCGAACCAATAAAAGGTCATTCCTAAGGCACCTCATTATTTTTTCGCTCGTCAATCATGAAACCCCATTAGATCGTTTTTTCATGGTGTCGTATTATGTAAATGAGTGAAATGATTGAAAAACAGAGGGGGATGTATAGATTTTTGGAGAGGATGAGAGTTTTTAGAATCGAAATCCACTTGAAGGTACTGAGTACGTAGGTTCCTATAATCAGGGGGTGTGCTTTCCCGGATGTCTAAGTATCTGACATCCATATTATCTGGTTTCATCAATAAACATAATTTATATGGAAAGGAAAATACGTTTTAGGGTGGGTTTCAGCACCTCAAGTTAGTGCTCGGGTTACCGATATCCTGGAGATGGCATCATGAAATGCATTTCTCCCCTCCGAGATAATCGTGACCCCTGGGTTAGCGACCGTGTTAGCTCCCAGATTTTATTTCCTACTTTATTCAGGTAATAAGTGCTAACTCCAAAAGCTACCTCAGTTGTTGCAATAAAGCAGACGCTATGTAGTTTTATTACAACCAAATCGTCTTGGTTTGGGAGATTGCTGTGTTTGATTATAGTTCTTGTGTTTACTCTTACTTGATTGTTCATTTTGTGCGTTAATTAAAATTGCATAGGTATGTATTTCAAGTAAAAATCGGTCATGACGACGACTGCGTGATTACGAAGGTTCATTGTACCTAAACTAACGGGTTGGCTGACCAGCTTACGGAACTTTTTGAGGGAACATGATAAACATACATTGGCAGGAAGTATCCAATATTTCCCAACATAAAATGCTTGGAAAGGTTCAAAGATGTAAGTTAAGAGTAAAACACCCAAAATAAAATGGTTGGAAAGGTTCAAAGATGTAAGTTAGGAGTAAAACACTAATGTTCCGTAATTCGTATCACATAATTTTCCTGTGATTCTGAATGTCTAGTTGTAAAAGCCCAACGGCTGTTAGAAATCCATAAACGAAAGTACCTACTAAGTACCTACTAACAAATACGATCAAATTCAGTGAGGAAAAGCGCAACTTGTTTTGGGCTTCATTGACTCATTCCCAATTGATGCATGTAAGTGATGTGAATAGTTTGGTGGTCTGGATGGTCACAAGCATCTCAAAATTGAAAAACATTCTAAATCAATCCTTTTAGAGAAACGCATTTAGATTACTGGGACTTATAGATCAGAATTATGTGTACAGTGTTGTGGTCTGAACGATCTCACAAGCTTGCATCTCACCAAAAAAAAAAAAAAAAATATATATATATATATATATATATATATATATATATATATATATATATATATTTAATATATATATATATATTAAAAAAGAACAAATAGATCAGAATGATGTTTATGATTTGGTCATTCTACCTTAAAATTGTCGCGGTTATCAGTGCATTCTGATCGCACTGAGCCTCTCAACGAAGGGCGCGTATATTTAAATGTAATTAACCTGGGTTTACAATAATTAGTGCTCATCAGCTTCACCAATATTTCTCCCATATATCGTATTTTCTATTATTGGTTTCTTCCTCTAACCTTGAACAGCTGTAAGTATGAAAGTATTTGTCCTACAAAGATTATGGGAGCAGAATTTGTAGGAAATTTGATTTTCTAGATGTTATGTCCCTAACAAAATCCTTGAAAAACTCGGGTTTAGAAGTTATAGGCGAAATACTGAAAAATGTTGTGTGACGTTCACACCGCCCTAACGGTTCTGGCGCTGTAGTGTCATATCGGATCAGCACCATAAACTATACAGCGAATTTTCGGTAGGTAGGTATATCAGGAGTATATCCTCAAAAATCTCAAGTGATAGGTCTAAAATGAGCCCAATCAAACGGCAGAAACCCAAGTGCAGATCAAGTCAACTGAGCAGACTTCCGCTAAACTACATGCGTTCCTTCTCTTTCCCCATCAGTGCGTCTGTGCCTTGTTTTCTATCACTTCTTCATTTTTCACCATAACCTCAATCAACAACTTCTTCTCTACCTTCGTAAAATTCAGCTGCATTGTTCTCTTTTCATCTTCATTCATAGAACACCTCACTTGAAACCTGATATCACAGCACTGTTCCAAACTAAAATAAATCACCGAAACATTACAAACCTGTGGATATTATCAGCTTTATGAGCGGGAAAACATGTCTAGGGCCACTAACTCTGAGTCCAACCTAAGACTCACTAACCTACACCTTGAAGTGCATGGTGAAACACAAATGATCTTAACTCTAGGGTATGGATTAATTATCTTAACTTCGAGAGTTTGTTATCCCTGATTTTAGCTAATAGATGGTGAAATCCGCCCTTAAAAACAGTGAAATCAGACAGCAGACAAATGTGTACCCTAATGGAGTTTCTATAAATTTAGTTTTCATTTGGGGTGTGTAAAACATACCTACTTATAAACTCGTAAACGAGTTCCACTATCTGCTTTACAAGCAGATACCATGTTACATGGATATGTCTTTGATTGGGGATTTCATAACGGTTGTTCTCGAGAGTTGTAAAAAAATCCTTTAACTTTGGACTGTAGGCGACGAAATGTAGGATAAAGAATTTATTCTATTATTCTTGGAGACACAATAAACATACTATTAAAGTTATTTCTCCAATACAGGCGCTATCATTTTTATGTTCATGATAGCCTGATTTTTCATTAATAAATGAAATTATATCATTTATTGTTTTATTTGATAACGTTCTGTTCTCTTACTGAGTACATCTTCAGATCTTGCTTTCTTGACATTGAGTTGACTTGGTGAGCCACTGTTTTATTTGACAAATCCGTTATATTCGGATGTTTATAAATTTTTTCCTGGACACACCAAGATCTGAAGATGTCCTCAGTAAGAGGACGAAACGTTATCAAATAAAACAATAAATGAAATAATTTCATTTATTTTCCAGGGCGCAGCACTTATAGAAATGTTGAAAATAACTGTGGAGAGAAGCCACTACAATGATTTGTTGTCAAAAGGATGACAATGTTTCCTATGCAGTGGAGTAAATGATGTTATTGCTTTACGTTAAGAATATTGTAACCGGCTTATTTAAATTTTTTATACTCCAATCAACTTAGTTTAGGAATGTGGCCAGGTACGTAAGGAGGGGGAAATTGGTAGCTTGAGATGTGAACATTTATCACATAAATCAAGCGCTTTCCAACGAGTGGCGAACGATTTCTGTGCGATGAAAACTACGGAAGTTCCATTCCCCTAGCAACGGATTGGTTGTATGTGAACATCATTAGAAATTGTGACATATTTTTTGCGTCACGAAAATTTTTGGTTGACACCCCAGAGCAAAGACATATCCATGTCAAAATAGGGTAGCACTCATGTGGGTTCAATAAAGCCCCTCTTGAGCTCCTAATTGGACATACCCAATCACATCCCGCATCGAACCAATAAAAGGTCATTCATAAGGCGCCTCAATATTTTTTCGCTCGTCAATCATGAAACCGCCATTATCGTTTTTTCATGGTTTCGTATTCAGTAAATGAGTGGAAAGATTGAAAAACAGGAGGGTATGAATAGCTTTTTGGAGAGGATGACGGTTTTTTAGCATCGAAATCCACTTGATCGTGAGTACGTGGGTACCAATGATCAGAGGGTGTGCCTTCCGCTTAGAACTTTTCAAGATCATTAAACTTTTCAATGATGTATACATTCATGATACGTAAACGAAGAAGCTATGTGCCACTAGGCAGACTTTTTAAATTCTTTACATGGTTGGCAACGTCGCTCTACCAATTCAAAGAGGGTCACCACAATGGATCAACCGACTGAGGCTTTGGTTTTGTCTTGCAGCCTGCTTAGTTATTAGGTTATTTTCCGTTTTCCGTAGTATAGGTTTCATCTATAAACGTAATTTATATCAAAAGGTTTTCTTTTTTTTTTTCTTTTTTTTTTTTTTTTAATCAACTATATTGACAGTTTTTCTGTTCTGTGAAAAATACAAATTGGCAAATAACAATGAATAATTATGACAAGACATTTGAGCCATTTGACATATGACCCATTAGGCATCATTCACAAGTGTTCTGGTTTAGCGGGTTGTATATAACTCATATTTTATTGCGCTTCATTCGGTTCCTAGAAGTTCGATGGGATGTCTTCGTTTTAGCCTTCTGGACTCTCTTCGTGGTGGCTGATTCCTCACGACATTGGATGTCAATTGGTTGGTGTGGCAAGTCATGCGGGTATGGAGGTCGAGAAATTGTTTTTGGATGACTTCTCCTACCTTTGGAATATTCAAATCGCGATGTAAGTTGACATCACGCAAGAACCATGGAGCACCCGTAATAATTCTTAGAACCCTGTTTTGGATTACTTGAACTTTTTTAATCTGGGATAGTGCGGCTGATCCCCATAGTCCGCATGAGTACTGCCGAAGAATAAGTACTAAATAAATCAAACATTTTGTGCTTAGGCTCAAGGGGGATTTGTGCACCGTTGAGGTGGCTCAAATGGTTATGCAGCCACACCTAGTGGAATTAGAAGCCTGGTGTTTGAAGTGAAAGATTTCCATGAAACCCCAAAAACCAACCCAAGTACTACACACTTACCTGCGCAATGTGCGCACACCCCAGCTGGTACTGTTTGGTAATGTAATCCCTATCAAACATGAAGTTAGGCTTACATTTGGACGATAAATTGACATGGGAACACTACATCAAGCATTTGTTAACACTTTCAACGCGGGACGTGTCATATGACACAAGTCTGCTCTTCTCTCACACGGGCAGTGTCATATGACACAGAGCCTATAAAACGATATTGCCTCTTTCGAAAGCCACGTGTGTTGGATAGGAAAGGTTTAGAAGGCCGTTCGGCAGCACGATTTACTCAGTAGAAACCTAGCTACCCACCAGAGGTCGCTGTTTTCTGATACTGACCTTCAGTCAGTAATGGCACTGATAAAAGTGATAAGGGTGGCTACTCTGCGAATTCTGCTTTCGTGGTGAGTTCTTCTTTTTTATTTATGTAGTTTTCTTTTGAAATCTGATGTTGTACTATGTTTACTTGATATTCAGATATACTGGTGCAACGGTAATTTGGGGTTTGAGCGTTCAAATCACTATTTTGAGATTCCATCATGTAGGCCCTGTTCCGACCTCGTTCCTTTCTATGCAATTTCCAGTTTTCCATTTCTTTTTCAGTGTAGATTGCAGGTTTACGAGTTCATTCGTAATTTTTCAATAAGTAAAGCTTCTGAAAAATCTTTGTCGTGTTTTTTTTTTTCTCCTACATTCACCGAATTTTCGGTTCTGGGGGAAAAATATTTATTGGAAGAGGTCCCAGACCTGAATTGCATCACAGTGGGTGAAAAACATACCTTCGTCACACATCTACCATCCAAATGGCTGAGTTTCCATAAATTTAGTTTTCATTTGAGGTGTGTAAAAATAGGGTAGCAGTCATGTGGGTTCATTAACGCCCCTCTTGAGCTCCTAATTGGACATACCCAATCACATCCCGCATCGAACCAATAAAAGGTCATTCACCATGGCATTCACTAAGGCACCTCATTATTTTTTCGCTCGTCAATCATGAAACCCCCCATTAGCGTTTTTTCATGGAGCCGTATTCAGTAAATGAGTGGAATGATTGAAAAAAGAGGGGAATGTATAGATTTTTGGAGAGGATGAGGGTTTTTTAGAATCGAAATCCACTTGATCGTGAGTACGTAGGTACCTATGATACCTTCATTAGGGTTGAGTTGGGCGGTTGGGTTTCTATGGCAGTGCAGCAGAGGTACCGATCAGTGGGGACGGGTTAGCACGGGGAAGACATTCAGAAAGGGGTTCGGCGAAGGGTTCGCGAGGGTACGGTGACGTCAGAGGGTGCGGGCGCCAGGGGGCGGGGCTGGGGCGGCGGTTTCGGGCCTCGCCATTGGAGCTCTGCCCGCATTCAGCCCCCCCGGCCTCAAGTGACTCTTCAAAGGACCACCCTGCGCCGGGGTACGACCTCCCTTCGCGGGTAAAAATGGTCGTCGAAACCCCCCTATTTTCAACCCAACCCCCCTTAAATTCAAACTGACTTTTTTGCATTTTTTTTTTCTATGGTTTTGTTTCGAGGTCCGACCAGTTGGGGAAAAATTTTTCCCAGAAAGACGGGCGATGAACGGCAGGTACGTGTCATGAAAATTTCCGTTCGTTCGGGGGAGAACACAAAAGCCGCAGCTGTCAGAGGCGAACAAAAGGCGGCCCTTGGGGCATGCAACCTATATCGTTGTTCCTATGTGAAACCTATATCGTTGTTCATATGTGCAACCTATATCGTTGTTCCTATGTGAAACAATAGCAGCTTGGCCTAAATTTGAAAAGAAATGGTTGGCACACATTCGCTCTTTTACATCAGCGTTAGTAGGCAGTTCAAATCTCCGTATGCATAGGTTTTATGATATAGAATAAGAAAAAAACATGTTTAGAAATACATATAGATATACTAAAAATTCGTTATAAAAGCCGATTTCAATCTCGTATTTATAGAAATTCTGGATTTAGTGATTCGTATGAATGAGGAACGGCGTCAGGTTCATTTCGTATGGACAAGGTCGCACATAGGAGTCAGCGGAAATGAAGCCGACGACTCTTTGTCCAATGCACCACGACAAAACGGAGCGTTTTTGGGTGCAAGGGTGCCATACACAGAATATATGTAGGTACACGGCTATATTCATAAAAACCTGAAATTTCGTTGACAGCAACTCTATGATGAAGCTAAAGTGGGTATCTGATACCAGGAGATGAATCCTCGAATCGCGGTTAAACCTTGGTTCACTCAATTTGAATTGAGTAAACCCGAACTACGAGTGATTGCTCGTTTACGTGGACATGGCTTGTGTGGTACTGATTTGAGCAGAATAGGAAGGTCGAACCTCGCAGCTTGCTTATACAAAAAATTAATTAATGAAGGAAATAAATGATACAACAATGGACATTATGCCCGTCTGTCAGGTGAGACTTTGGAGACACCTCTGTATATGTGACCGTGCAAGGGAAAATGGAGCTTAGCTTGCCTGAGGTCAAATCTGAGTTTATATATTTTTATTTTTCCCCACATTATGCTACACAAAAAATACTTTCTACCTCACCATATTACGACCAATATGGAGGTATGGTGGTGGATTCTGGGGTGCAGTACGTGACCCGCAAATCAAGAGTCCAGACGTTCCAAAACAGAGTATTGCGATTAATCACAGGTGCACCGTGATTTGTTACAAATTTGATACTACATAACGACATGAACATAACCTCCATCCAAGACGAACCTCAAAAGAAATATTTGAGCCATTACGAAAGAATGATATCCCTCACCAACCCTCTACTATTTGAATTGATACAAAATTTACCAAGACAGAGATCCACCCGTCGACTCGAGCGAAATAGACCCACTTCCTTGAGGAACTATGAAACCGAAACTACTAAGGAGTTCTATTGATGGATAGAAACCTCCAGCATGTTCCAAGTTAGTGTCAATGTCCCTACCTACTTCCCCCAACCATAATGCGTTTTACACTGTAAAGTTTACTAAATTAATTTTAAAAAACGTCTGCCAAGTTGGGTGTGGCACATAGCTTCTTCGTGTACCTATCATAAATGAATAGATCATTGGAAAATTTTAACTGATCTTGAAAAATTCTATAGCGGAAAAGATTAAATCAAGAAATAGAGTGAAATATCATAATTAGTCAATTAAGAAACAAAAAAAAAAAAAAAAAATGATAGGTACTCATTGTAATTCATGCAAGCGAAGAATGAACTGGTGACAATGAATTGGCAACAATGAAACTGACAGGTGACCGTCTACCTCCTAGCCCGCAGATTCCCTGGAAATTTCATCAAAATCGGATGAAAACTGTGGAAAATAGGCTTGTTACAAAGATTTCGTACTGGCGCATGCGCAGTAGCTTTTAATGATATAATCATGTTCAAATTGATATAAGATGATCAAATAGTCATCCCCCAACTATCATCCAAATTTGAGTGAGATCGGACTACTAGTGGAAAAATTATGCTTGGTACAATTTACGTTTGCACAAGCGCAGAGTGAGGTATTGAGTGAAGAACGATGAAACTAATAGAGGACCGTTTACCCCCTAGCCACCCTTTCCCATAATGAAATTCGAAACTCCTCTTCCATATAACTTTTAATGTTGAACAAAAATAATCACAAAAATTGGACGAGAATTGTTGACATCATAATTTATCAGAATTACCCCCTCCATTAATCACCTCTCTTTATGAAATTTTATCTAGAGATTTTTAGCTTGGGCTGCGCTTGAAAAAACCGGTAATTATCCCTTCCAACATGACTACGAATCCCCTCCCATGATATCAAATCCGAAATTTCCATGGTTATTGCACAACTAGACTGAAATTCGAATCGAACAAAATAAGAATCACGAAAATCGGTTGAAGATTGAAGCCCAGGTAAAACGTCGACAAAATTCGTCGAAAACTCGGCCCTTTGAGCCTCGCAAGGGGGCCCCCGGTTCCTTTCCGCTTTGAGCCTTCGGCTAAATTGCTAATACAGGGAAGATGCATTCTTCCCGCTAATTCGTAAATGCAAATGAATTACACTTTGACATAAATGTTTTACTAATCGAAGTTAGAAGGAAGTACTTAGGTAGGTAATTTTCTGTTATGCGGTGCGCGTCTACAATTACTATAACCAAGGTTAACTTCTCAACCACGTGAAAACGACATAAGCGGCATTGTTTACTATATCCATTTACAACATAAATAAATATAAAACTACAACATGAATAGAAGAACAAGTACAAAAGAAATTCGTAATAAATCGAGAGCTTCAACGAATGGAGAACAATTTTTGTCCGGTGAATACTACAGAAGTTTTATTTCCCCAGCAACGGCTAGGTTGTACGTGAAAATCATAAGAAAATTTTTGTGACACTTCTGCGTAACGTTTTCGGGCAGTTAGCTCAAGGCTAAAGCATGTTCCATGCTAAAACACATTTTTTTGGCTTTACCCCCTCGATTTCCCTCATCCATTTTTAAATTTAAAATTTCCGAGGTTCGATGTACAACTAGGCTAAAATCGGGATCGAACAAAGAAAGAATCTCGAAAATCAGTTGAGAATTGTGGCCTGGGCAGCTTCGACTAAATTTGTGTCACAATTCAAGGATTTGTTTTTTCAAGGATTCGGTCTTAGAATGGTCGAAACAGATTTTTATGCGGTAATCAAATCAAATCAAATATCACTTTATTGGCAACAATAAATATAAAGTAACAAATAAAACAAAATTCAATGGATTAAAGAATTAAATATAATAAATTAGATAAATAAACAAATTAAATAGGTACCGTTGAAAAACTTGTTATCAAAGTAAGGCTAACAAAGTAGAAATAGTGAACAAATTGCCGAAAAACAATAATAAAATACGTTAAAATGATTCTGAAAAGAAGGTCATACATAAATATATATTATATAGATAGAAAAAGAAACATAATCCCCAGAAAAAACTCCAACACTATAAGTAATAAACTACCTTCCTTTTAAATGATAATAAACTTTTAAAATGAAAAATATTAATGCCATTGTTAAACAAAATCTCAATACTTTAATACTCGTATTTGCATTTCTTCTATAGAACTCTGTAATTCTTGGGAAGAGTACACGAGGGATATTGAAATTGCGAGTGGAATCAGAAACAGAAATGTGTTCATTTCTTACATCAGTGCAACGTGAACACAAGACTAAAGCAAGAACATTTGAGTAATGTTTTAGCATGAATATGCTTTAGCCGTGACCTAACTACCGAAAAATGTCCCACGAGAGTGCAACGAAAGTAGCGCCAATAATTGTGATGATTTCCGCTTACAACCGAGTCGTTGCTAGGGATATGATACTTCGTCGTTTTCCATCCCACAAAATTCGTTGACCATTCGTTCGAAAGCTCTCGATTTATCCAACCATACTATATTAACTACTGCGAAGTGCGTGGCCAACAAGCTGAGTTATGATCATGGTTATATGAATAATTGTTTACACACAGGTGATCATTCTCAATTATTGATATTGTGAACATGATTGCAACCACTTGTTAATTTCTGATGATTTCATTGAGCTGGTGTTTCGATTATGTGATTCATAGCAGGTGATCCGAATATTGCGAGAACGGTTAGATTTGTGAAGCGGTGGTTAAATTATTTTAATAGGTAATTTCTATACTTTACACTATAGGAAGCTGTAATTTCGTATGTAGCCTCTTTAGCCTCTTTCTATAATAAAGTGAATGTTTACTCGCGAGTTTCTATTAGGATATCATCATCTCACAAGAGCTCAATCGTCGTGATCATTTCTATAATAAAGTGAATGTTTACTCGCGAGTTTCTATTAGGAGATCATCATCTCACAAGAGCTCAATGGTCGTGATCATTTCTATAATAAAGTGAGAGCGAGGAGCTAAAACATGATTCCATGTTTTAGGATTGATGGCAGAATGATAAACAGAGGGGGGGGGGTCGGGTTCAGAGATTCGACGAGGAGTGAGTCGTGTACGGCTAAAGCATATTCATGTTTTTTAATTTTAGCCGTCAGGCTCAAAGGAACTGTGGCTTTTTTACTTCAAATTGCTCATTATTATTATCTATCAATTATTTTTTGTTCAATATAATTTTAAGCAAACGAGTTTGCACCTCCTGCACCTGCAGAGTACCGAGGAAAATTTTTATTACCTATCGAAAATCGAAGAATGGATGTTTATCTACGTCCAAACATTATTTAAGCTAAACCATCGTTTAATCCTAAAGAGATCAAAGTTAATGTTATATATTGAAGTTTTATAATCATCACCCCAAAATACCAGGCTCATTTGCAAAACCAAACAGTTTTCCATTTATATTCATGTTCATCAAATCATTAATATATAATAGGAACAAGATTGATCCCAAAACCGTACCTACCCTATTACCTTGAGAACACCATGCTTCGCAATTAACATATATCGCAATTACATTTTGTTTTTTCTCGTGCTTGGGTTTTCCCAACCCTCCTGGATCAATTCCAATAGGTCATCCCTCTATTGACGAAGCCTAGCATAAGAGGGAAGTCCTAAAAATGGTAAAAATCCATAGTTTTAGAAGTGACATAAAGAATGTCGTTACGTGGTGTTAATGGGTGGTATGCATAAAGGCGAAGCAAAAACTTTTACTCCAAAATGTGAAGAACATGCTTCGTTTCCTATGCATAATAAGCAAATGCTATAGCACTTGCTACCTCCTTTTACTTCGTAGTAAAGTAAGTGAAGTTAATACTATTATAGTTCTACACCAAATCTTATGCATAAAAAGGAGGTAGGAAGGCAATGCTCTACTCTGAGCATGGGGGTTAGCATCTGCTTCTACCGTCTACTTCAAGCAAGTACTTCGTTTTTATGCCTACTACCCAATGTTATGTTGAAGTAGATTCTAGATGAATAAATTAAAAGAGACCTCCAGGAATGGAAAATGTATATCGCAAAAATATTCATTGGACATATTGGGAGTGAATTTAATTTACGCAATTTAATAATCTATCCTAAACCAAAATATAGAAATAGTCGCAGGTGTGCGCTAATCCTGAATGATTTGCTCCTTATACCGAAGAAGTTTATAAGTCAGCTAAATCTATAGTCAAGTAGTAGTAACAGCTATCAAATACTGTTACGGTGATCTGTTCAATGGAACAGCGTGCCCGCTGGTACCCCCAACGTGCATGGGACTGCTTGCTCTTAATCGTTGTTCAACCTTCAAAACGGTGAGTCTACCTCCCTCTTTCACTTGCGTTAATAGCAATTAATATTATATAAACTCCTATTGATTATACTAATACCTAACCCATTACTATCCCACATACCTCTCTCTTCCCTGCGGTATTTCTTTTATCTCTTAAAGAAGTGAATATTAGAAACTAATCAACTGAAAGGCTAGATAGAAAACCCCCCTGATTACCTTTCTTTTGGAGCGACATAAAGAAAAGCGTAATAAAATAACCCAGTGATTGAAATCTTGTTTACTTATTTCACCTGAATTCCAAAATTACATTAAAAGATTGAAATATAGCATTTCCCAATTGAGTTAAACTTTTTCCATTTAGGTTTAGTCCTTTTCCATTTAGGTTTAGTCCTTTTCCATTTAGGTTTAGTCCTTTTTCATTTTGGTTTAAACCTTTTCCATTTAGGTTTAGACCTTTTCCATTTAGATTTAAACCTTTTCCATTTAGATTAAACCATTTCCACTTAGATTTAAACCTTTTCCATTTGGATTTAAACCTTTTCCATTTGGATTTAAACTCCATCAAAACGTCAGTAGTTAGCCCCATCATAGTAAGTAAGTGCCTATCTACTAAAATTTCATTAGGCTAGAAGTAAAAAAAAAAGGAAACGGATAGTTTTAACTTAATTTATAACTTCCGTTCATGAGAAATTCTTGTGTTCAAAAAACATTTGTTCATTATTATATTATATTACATTTCTGTGCATAAAAAAACACTTGCATGATTTAATTTTCAAGTTGTGGCATAATAACGTCGGGTTAGAGGTAAAAGTACCGAAGAGGTAAATTCATATTGTGCAAAAATCAAATTAAAATTTCAAAAGTTAGTTTGGTAAATATGATTATTTTCTTAGGTTGGATACATAGTTTGATGATATTGATCACCAATAATAACAACAGTTAAATAATCATAATATTCTCCATTTGATTTTCCCACGTGTTGAATTTGTGACTTGGGTACTTTTACCTCTAACTCCACGATAATTTCCTGAGTTTAAATCCAAATGGAAAAGGTTTAAATCCAAATGGAAAAGGTTTAAATCTAAGTGGAAATGGTTTAATCTAAATGGAAAAGGTTTAAATCTAAATGGAAAAGGTCTAAACCTAAATGGAAAAGGTTTAAACCAAAATGAAAAAGGACTAAACCTAAATGGAAAAGGACTAAACCTAAATGGAAAAGGACTAAACCTAAATGGAAAAAGTTTAACTCAATTGGGAAATGCTATATACTCGTACTACAGAAGCCCAAGAATTTCGATCACGACAATCGGTAGATTGTCACATAGTGAATCTGCTAGATCAAATGACTCCAACGAATCGTTTTGGTAGAGAACGGAGATTATTATTTTAAATTGGATGTGGAAATGTACCAACATTAGCAAAGGGCGCCTACCCTCGACTCAACGAAGGGCTGTTGAAACGATCCCTGACTTGGGGGTTTACAATGCAGAACAATCACACCGGACATGCAGCAATAATGGAGATGACTGGGGTGGAAGAGGCACTCTGCGGTGATTACCCTGAGTGCTAGTTTCACTGAATATTGTTTAATAGTGGAGGTAGGCAGGTTGTTGGGTGGCGTAGGGACGTCGAAACGCATTGGGTCCACTGAGCATTGTGGACTGAACCCGGCCATTGTAAACTGCTAGTCCCGTCCATTTGTTCGCTCGGCAATATCACGGATCATCCTTGTCCCACCTGAAAAGTTCTAGTTACGAAGCACCAAGTGAGCAAACCGCTGTGAGGAACGATATTTTTAATTAGGTACTCAGTGGTGCAGTTTTAGGAGGGGCAAGGTGAGTAAAGCCCCTCCATGAATTACAGATGACGCAGAAGTTTGTGGTATGGATACAATCAAAATTAATAATTTTACGCTTTTAACTTCATTACCTAACACCTTCAATTGGAAAATGTAATTAGTGCAACACAATTACTACTATTATTATATGGATCCTGTTGCCTAGCTACTTTAGAAGCTCTTAGAAATAAAGAAGTTCACGACACCTTCTCGAACGATCAAGTTTGTCCCCCACCCCGGCAACTACTTGGAACCGTCCTCTACAAGAAGAACTGTGAGTTCTTCAATTCCGTTCAACGCGGAGCAGCTCATGAGTCACTAATGAAAAGTCACATTTACGTTGCTAAACTGTTATGTGATCGTGTTATGACCACCAAACTATACACTTCATTCTGATCTACATATCCAACTAATCTGCATTTTTACTAAGGGATTGACTACTTGATGTTATGTATTTTTGAGATGCGAACTTGCGAGCATCCAGACCATCAAACTATACACTTCATTCTGACCTACATGGAATTGAAGAACTCACAGTTCTTCATGTAGGGAACGGTTCCAAGTAGTTGCCGGGGTGGGGGACAAACTTGATCGTTCGAGAAGGTCTCGTAAGAAGTTCTTATTAAGTTCGTTTGTGTAAAGGCAAAATTGCGTGGTTATTTTACAGCCTCGGAGAGGAGTAAAATCACCTAGTCTACGGAACAGGAAAAAAAATTGAAGTTTTCTGTGGTGATTGAAATAGTTTAATAGAAAACAATCTATTTTGGCACTATGTATTTCTATTCTGAAAAAAAAAATTGTCTGCAAATCCCATGTGCTCACAATCATTTTACTTTAAATTTAATACTAATGTGCACACATTATCCCCTCCTGATTGAATTTTACATTAAATGAGCTCAGTATTACAGTCAGCCCTTTCTCATAGATCCTTTGCGTTTATATCTATGCCCACAACAGTTGAAAAGACGCATACAGACCTACTGCACAACCAAGATACTTCTGAGCTGCCCTCTGTTTGCTTTACTTGGTTTTTGAATACTGCTGTCAGAGGTAGCAGTACTACATCAAACATATACCTCGGGATGCACTCCATATACCTATACCTGTACCCTGAAAAGGCCTGTGTACGGCGAAAGCGCTCGGAGAATATATGTATAGACAAGAGGACTACCCGTATTGAATCACCCTCCCATATACCAGAGTTACAGGACGGCACAACCACAGTTTAACTATCAAATTGATTTTGCGAATATTTCGTATCTGTGATACGTATCTGTTACCAACATCTTGACTTTCAGTGGCCACTCTATAGGTAGGAAACTTAGTTCAACAAGTTACCTCACGTAGGTACATGCGCCAGAAGAGGTAGGTAGGTAGATGAAGAGAATAAAGGCCCAACTCCAAGTAAGGTAGGTAGAAGATAGATAGATGTAGAAAATGGGTAGAAGAAGAATTAATACAGCCAAAACAGACCTTAAGGTGAAATGAAGATCATCTAATGAACATCTTGACTTTCAGTGGCCACTCTATAGGTAGGAAACTTAGTTCAACAAGTTACCTCACGTAGGTACATACCTACTGTTTAATAAATCTTCCGGAGCTACTTATATCCATTTCGCGTTTGCCATTTACGCAAACTCGACCGTTTAATGAGAGATACAGAGGACATATATATGGCACTCCTACGCCTTCCGTTCATTCGCCTTTCTTCCTATTTATTTGGGGGATCTTGAGAGAACTGAAGTATTCTCCCGTCCGGAGACCTTCTCAACTGTGCCACCAGCAATGGTAAGGTACTGCGGCTACACTGTGTGAAATACAGCGAGCTGGAGGGGGTTCTGGGAGGAGCTACACATTCATATGCCGTAGTTCCCAGGACGTTAATCTGCTGACAGTAATCTTCATTGCGAGCACGTTCCCAGAAACTCAGAAGATCAGATGATGGCGTGAGCCTTAAACGTAATGGATTGGTATGCTCTGTGCTTGACAAAAAGAAAAAAAGACTATCCATGTAAAACTAAGAATATCCTGACTCCTAGGATGGTCGGAAAACGTTAATATTGAGTACGTCAGGTCCAACATTACGAATATTTTCGACAGACAGCACATACCTACATAGGAATAACATGGAAAAGTTATTTTAGTTTCATTGCTTTTCAGGCGAAATTCATGAGAAGTAATTCAAGTAGACTTTTGTCATCAATCAGTTCTCTTTCTCGTAAATTTTGCTTTCGAGTCTACCTGAAAGTAGCGGAAGCAATGTTTTCACTCACGGGAGAAAAACATTTTAACACAGAATGTGTTTTTGCGATGACCTACCGAAAAAAAATCGTCACAAAAAACCGACAGAAAAAACCGTTATGCGCCTTTTATAATGATTTTCACGTACAACCAAGCCGTTGGTAGGGAAATGGAACTTCCGCAATTTTAATCGCACAGAAATCGTTCACCATTCGTTGGAAAGCTCCTGATTTATCCAACCATATTATGTTAACTACTGCGAAGTGCGTGGCCATCAACCTGAGTTATGAGCATGGTTATTTGAATCAATTGTTTACACACAGATGATCATTCTCAATAATTGATATTGTCAACATGATTGCAACCGCTTGTAAATTTTCTTATGATTTTCACGTACAACCAAGCCGTTGGTAGGGAAATGGAACTTCCGCAATTTTAATCGCACAGAAATCGTTCACCATTCGTTGGAAAGCTCTCAATTTATATAGTATTTTTCTTGTAGTTACATATTTATTTATATAATATTTATAGGGTTTTAGACCAAATTAAATGTCTAACAATTATTTATTTTATTATTGCCAAATATTGTTATTATTCACGTGCAACCAAGCCGTTGGTAAGGAAATAGAATCATCGCAAAAACACATTCTGTGTTCCTATGATTTCATACAGAGTATGGAAAAAGAAATAAACCGGGGGTGCAGGGGGGCGGAGCCCCCCGCCGAGGCGCAAAGCGCCGAGTTTTTGTCTCAAAATCAAAATTTCCACTCGGATCTACGTTTTTGACCATTCTGAACAACGAATGCGAGAGAAAATTTTGATTTTGGAGACCAAACATTTTTTTGACATTTTATGTCTTTACTTTGGCACATAAACGAAAAAAGCGTTACGGTTGGTTTTCTGATGATTTCCGCTTACAACCGAGTCGTTGCTAGGGAAATTGTACTTCGTCGTTTTTCATCCCACAAAATTCGTTGACCATTCGTTCAAAAGCTCTCGATTTATCCAACCATATTATGTTGACTACTGCTAAGTGCGTGGCCAACAAGCTGAGTTATGAGCATGGTTATATGAATAATTGTTTACACACAGGTGATCATTCTCAAAAATTGATATTGTGAACATGATTGCAACCGCTTGTTAATTTCTGATGATTTCATTGAGCTAGTGTTTTGATGATTTGATTCATAGCAGGTGATCCGAATATTGCGAGAACGGTTTGATTTGTGAAGCGGTGGTTAAATCTTTATAATTGGTCATTTCTATACTTTACACTCTAGGAAGCTGTAATTTCGTATGTAGCCTCTTCACGACATTTACTTGACGATGCCCAGGGTCCGGATCAGCTGAGTGGCTCTTAGAGCTTGCATACGAGTCTGCAACTAAAGACATAAAATGTCCCAATGTGTTGCAGACTCGTATGCAAGCGTTTCTTTGAATAGGTATCTTACGGATAATAACTGCTCTGCTCTTATTTACTCGTATGTACTTTCCGTCAAAATAAATGAAATTGATAACAGCACCTTTTCTCTAAAAACACATTGTAGGTTTAAAAATATTTCTCCCGAAAGTGAAAACAATGCTTCCGCTAACTTTAGGTAGAATCGGAAGCAATACTTGGACACTAATAAACCACGATGAGTAACAGCCTACCAAAATGCTCATCCCCTCAAACCACCCCTACCATAGTCAATGAAAGGCAACACACCGATCATATTAATAAAAATTGTATTCCTTACCCGCTGCCTTATGTGTTTTAAAGAAGAAAGATGTTATCTTCTATGCTCGTCTCATGATGGAGCTAAACTCAAACACTTAGAACAACTTTAGTTCGCATTTCACCTGAAGTTTGTTTTCTACTGCTCTTCTACTACGAAATGGCGACGACGGAAGACAGCACGACGCTGTATGATTCTTCCCTCAAGCGCTTTTGGAAATCTCCGAGTTTACCCACGAACATTTTGATACTGCACGCGTCGCACCGTTTCTCTATTCGGGCTGTTCAGATTATAATAAGCTTGATAAAAAAGGCCTTCTGTCTTTCAATTTTTTTTTTTTTTTTTTTTTTTTTTTTTGACATGGATATGTCTTTTGGCTGGGGGTCAAGGAATTTTTCGCGACACTTTTTTTTTCCCGACCGACACTTTTTTTCCCGACTGGCACATTTTCTATTGATTTTCACGTACAACCAAGGCGTTACTAGGGAAGAGTAACTCCCATAGTTTTCATAGTAGGAAAATCGTTCGCCACTTTTTGGAATGCTCTCATTTTATCACAACATCTCATGACCTCTAAGCCATTGTAGTGTCAAGGAATGCTGATTTATTACTCTAAGTTAAAAACTAATATTGTTTTGTAACCATAATGGAATAATCTTGTGAAAAGAAGGCACTACATAGTTGGTATACAATTGAGTAGTAGGTACCAACTGGTAAGCAGTAGCTAGACATATCCATGATCTTTTGTTTTTCCCGTCAAGGGAGAAATTAAAATGCTTGATTTACACTTTACAAATAGATTTTGTGGGGTAAGCAGTGATGCGTTCAGATTTCGACATAGATATGTCTTTTGGCTGGGGGTCAAGGAATTTTTCGCGTCACTTTTTTTTTTTTTTAATTCGGTCATGTTCCTTCAATACTATTTACGTCTACATATTTGAATTGGCTTGCTGGAAACTTCGGCAGAAGGCATTTAGACCCTTTCGCACTTCCACGCTTTTATTATTGTTCTTTGAACACAGAGGAAAGCTTTCCAAAAAGGTGCGATATGAAGGATATCGGGTGATTGGAAGTTTGGTTTCAAGGGAGAAGATTCCGATTCTCAAATCAAACATATTTTTAAGTAATACATGCAATAAAGGAACGTCCCTATGAATGGATTGTATATATTATAATTTTGGTAAGACTGAAACAAAAAGAATAAAAAAGTATCTTTAACATGAATAATTGATCATGGATCATTGAAATGTTTTAAATTATCTTATAATTCCATAGCTGGTTCCTATGGTTGAGGGGAACGGAGCAGGTTTTCAGACGACTAGGGCATGAAAATATGTTGCTTGATTCCATTTACTTTTACGCATGCGCTGAGTGAAATATTTATCTGGAAAAAATGAAGCTGATAGGGACCAATCTAACTATAATCCGAACATTCCCAGAAAATTCCATCATAATCGGACAAAAACTGTTAAAATTAAGCTTGTTACAAGGATGTCACATTTGCGCATGCGCAGGAGCAACTATTCATACAATTGAGTTAGTATTGATATGGTTTTTTTAATTAAACTCCAACGATTCTCCCCAAGAACTGAGGCTTTTTCAGGGTGATTAATATTCAAAAGTGTACAATATCAACTTAATTATAGTTTACTTTTTTTAGTTAAAAATCGAATTTAAAGTTATGAGTTTTTTGAAAATTAAATTTGAAATCGTTAACGATCATGTTGATAACGATGTTTTTTCGTATGTTTTTGCTGGTGACGGTTATTATAAATTTTGAGTTCCTCAATCAAACACGAGTAAATATTGCTGGGGTTTTGAGTGTCTTCTCGGAAGTTAATTGATTTTCAATTTTATATCTTAACCATTTCTAGAAATATTCTTTTTTGCAAATTTGAAATTGTTGAAGTCCATAGTATGTCCTAAAGATCTGCAATGGGCACCCAATTTTTCTTTGTCTTCTTGTCGTAGATCCGATTCATGTTTTGAAAAACGACGCCTAACGGACTGACACGTTACATTCTGACGGACTGACACGTCCCCCACATACACTTTTCCACACCAACCAGTACCGCAAGAGATCTGGTACACCAAGTCTGAACCTTAAAAAACCAATTTAAGGACAGAAGGTCTTTTTTATAAAGCTTGTTACTACCCTCGTTGATCCCCGATTGATCCGCCGCGGACAACTGCACAGTTTGTAGGAGTACCAAAATTCAAACGCTCAGATTATTAAATTGGCCGGGCTTGATTAGTAATTTTTTTCCGCCCCTCTTTAATCTGTCCCTGAGTATAACACGTTCAGCGTTCTGGTCCCTCAATCTTTTCAACGTTAATCTCGTTTAAGTTTTTGATGAAAGTGGGCCAGACATCAAAATTATTTTATCACCATACTAAAATAGGAAACAAGGCTCGATGTACTTCATATTAGTTTTTTCCAGGATGAAATCATTCATACGTAGGGACGAATGTGTAATGTAGGACTGGTAATATATTCCCGGCTATTATCAGTATCAACGGGTTGGTTACCGATCAACACATGAAAGAATGACGTGACAGACAGCGCGGTCTCGACTAAGGCAGCCGTTTCAAGAGCACCACGCCCTGGGGATATATATATAACGACAGCGTTCATGCAAATTAATAAGCGAAGGCGTTAATATTTTTTTAAACTCTCACTACCAGCCCCGCGGAAACCCACCTATGCGTCGCGGTTACCATAGCAGTATAAGAAAAAACGAAGGAACCTCCATCCCTCTTTTAATAAGGTGAGTTAAAGCGGGTAATTGCGCATGGCCGTTTTCATTAGTTAATGATCATAACCCATTCATTTTAAAGTCAAATAGGGGCCCACACATTATAGATGATAATTGGCGGTGAAAATATATTTCAACGTCTATCCTCGAGAATTATGTACACACCAAACTATAGAGGTCGCCTGAGCTCAGAACAAGAGAAATAAATGTTTGAAACACTATTAACATGATCATAATCTGAATTTGAGAGATTTCAGTTGTCAAGTGGAACTGTGTATATACCATAATTTCATTCAATCAGTACCTCAACGAAACTGGTTTTTTTAAGGCAAATTTTCGTGGAAAATGAAGCTATTGCAATCAATCGGAAATGTTAGATACCAAAATTCAAAATTTTCGAAAATTTTCTTCATTGAAATCCGTTTTGAGGCATTCAGAAACGACTCCTGAAGTTTGCAGCAATATGTATCGTTCCAGAAGATAACTCTCCTTAGGATTGAGATAAAGATTCCGTTCTTGCACCAAAAAATGGTAAATGCCAAAGATACAGTTCCGTAGCGACGATTTGGTTGTAGGTGATAATTATCAGTAACGTACTAAATGCCACGTTACGGTAATTTTGTCTCATTTTTGGCCGGGTTATAATAGCAAAAACATGTTCTTAATAAGTATAATTGTTAATGAGAAGGTTGTCCCCCTTAGCGTTGTTGGAACAAAAAGTTCCTAGAGATCCGTCGGTGTCAATACGGCGTGCGGTAACGAGAAACTTTTCCGCACCTTAAAGTCACGTCAAGTCCTTAACGGATCTAGTTGTAACGCTAAATCCATGGAAGACGGAAATTATCCTTAGGAGGTTATTTGAGTCCATGGAAACAGGTTTTTTTTAGACGATTACGTTTTTTCCGGATCGCGATCCGCTAACGTATGTGTGCGGAAGTATGCGTCACCGCAACTCATTGTGTCAGAGTTACGGTGCCGGATTGTCGATATCGCACGACGTATTGTGTTTTACGGATCTACTAAGAACTCTCTAATGACCGTGGTATTTTCAGTATTACACAGCTATTATAAGAGTAGGTAGTAGTACGTGAACCTTAAACGTAATTCATCGCTGCGTGAATAGGTCAACGCTAACCAAAAGGAGATATCGGGGATATCATGACCTTCAATTTCAGGTCAGA
Source organism: Adelphocoris suturalis (assembly GCA_030762985.1). NCBI lineage: Eukaryota > Metazoa > Arthropoda > Insecta > Hemiptera > Miridae > Adelphocoris > Adelphocoris suturalis. The sequence goes on from CM061040.1 coordinate 161,866,894, forward strand.
GAGCTTCAACTCTGAACTAGTTTCCGAACTCGCTGTACTCGCATCGATTGATACCATCACTGCACTTTCTCTAATGACGCAACACCTCTCGCAGGAGGCCATCAGCTTATGTTTTCACGCATTAAATGAATCTAAACTTGCTACTTGCTCAATTTCAACGTGTTTTTACTGCCATTCAGCTAACCAGTCCCTCCATTTCCATCAACCTCTTTATTATGGCCCATCCACTATGAAATACTTTTTCAAACTAAGATTAAAAAGCTCCAGTCATGCAGCATGCTCGTATGAGCGAATTTTCGTAAATTATATTATTGTAAAATGATAAACTGTTTTGAAATTTGAGCTTTTTGAGTGGAAGGAAATATTTAACCATTAAGTTCATGGCAAAAAAAGTATTCTAAATAATGCACACCTATGTATTGAATTTTTAGCTGTTTCTGCAGTTTTTATCGATTTTGTTAGCAAATTTTAATGAATTTTGAGTATACTTTTCACCATAACTTTGTACATAAATTTTTGGATGTTCTATTTTATAGTTAAACTTTATTTAAGCAGTATCCTACCTAAAAATATAAATTTAACGTTTTTAGCCATTTTTATTGATTTAAGAGCACATTTTTTAAAATGTGACCAATTGAATGTGCTCAAAAAGCGCTGGCCAACGAACTCATCCTGTCGTTTGGAAAGCTTGATTTTTTGGCGCAAGAACGGAATTTTTAGAACGGAATATATATATATATATATATATATATATATATATATATATATATATATATATATATATATACGTTAAACTCTAGGATTCGTTTTAGAACGGATTTCAATGAAGAAAATTATCAAAAATTTTGATTTTGAAAATCAAAAAGCCATTGCAATAGTTCATTTTCTACAAAAATTCGCTGAAAAAAACGCGCAGTTCGCGTAAGCGGAACCAATTTTTCGAATAGAGGCAGGTAAAATATAAGAAGGTGGGAAGTATTTAGAACACTTTTACTTTTTATGATTGAGGAGAGAGGAGACAAAATGATGAAAAATTTTTTTAACCATAATCCTAATTGCAGGCATAAGTGTTTCAACAGCAAATATTTTTACCATCACAATCATCCGTAACGTATTTTTTTCTTCGAATTAATATTGAATATTGAATAAACACACGGGTTCTATTAACTTTTATATATATTAATAATTTAGAAAATGATTAGCAATAATCTTTTTCTATATTAATATAATTGATCGGAGGTTGTATTTACCTATTTGTGCGTGTTGGTGTTTGAGTGTGGTTGACGTGTACATGCCTAAAGGCTGGACCGATTTGAATTCAGTCTTCAGCAAAACAATCATCAAGTTCTTGAGAGGGTTTAGTCGTATCCTCTGAAACCTCCCTAATATCATACATCGGGAAAATCCCAACAACTTCATCCTTTCTTCACCACCGTAATGAAGAATGTCAAGTTTTCCCGGGAAAATGAGGGCCGGAAAATCATGAGAAATGGGGAATTTCCAATTTTTTCAACATATTGATAAAATCTCGATTTTGGATTTGAGATTACAAAATGCTTGCATACGAGTCTGCAACACATTGGGACATTTTCATGTGTGTTTTCTTATTATTTTCTTATCATTAGGGAAAAAACTGGATTCTGGAGCCACTCAGCTGATCTGTAATCGGTCAGTTGTGTTCAGAAGTCCCTCAAGGGGCTACATACCAAATCTCAGAATCGTTGGATCATTAGGGTAAAAACTGGATTCTAGAGCCACTCAGCTGATCTGAGATCGGTCAGTTGCGTTCAGAAGTCCCTCAAGGGGCTACATACCAAATCTCAGAATCGTGGGATCATTAGGGAAAAAACTGGATTCTAGAGCCTCTCAGCTGATCTGGGATCGGTCAGTTGTGTTCAGAAGTCCCTCAAGGGGCTACATACCAAATCTCAGAATCGTGGGATCATTAGGGAAAAAACTGGATTCTAGAGCCACTCAGCTGATCTGGGATCGGTCAGTTGTGTTCAGAAGTCCCTCAAGGGGCTACATACCAAATCTCAGAATCGTGGGATCATTAGGGAAAAAACTGGTTTCTAGAGCCACTCAGCTTATCTTGGATCGGTCAGTTGTGTTCAGAAGTCCCTCAAGGGGCTACATACCAAATCTCAGAATCGTGGGATCATTAGGGAAAAAACTGGATTCTAGAGCCACTCAGCTGATCTGCAATCGGTCAGTTGTGTTCAGAAGTCCCTCAAGGGCCCACATACCAAATCTCAGAATCGTGGGATCATTAGGTAAAAACGTCATTTCTGATGGTCATAATCATCGTTGTGGCCACTTGGGACAATTTTCGTGAGCAATTTTCGTGAGCAATTATTTTCCGTGACGTTTTTTTAGTTTATGTGCCAAAGCAAAGACATGAAAATGTCAAAAGAACAGTTAAAATTGGGATACGTGAAAGTTAAATTGCACTGAACAAATTTCGTTGATTATTTGTTGTTAAGTTAATGGTTTTTTGTCTTAATCTCTGGAAAATTTGTTTACGAAATGCCTTCCTATATATAAGCCGTTAGTTCGGGGACCATGTTGCAAAAAAAACACCACGCCAATCGGTCAGCTGGAGCTCAGGGCGGAGCCCGTCGTTCAATTCGTCCCTTAATGTCATAGAAAGGCTCCCGATCAAATTTCGTTGTAATCAGACAGACGACATAACTTTTAGCTGACTCAGCTGATCAGGAGCCTGTAAGTTCATTTGTCTCTTGCTGTCTTAGAGAGCCTCCCTATCAACTTTCAACTTCTTACGGTGAGCAGGAGAGATTTTAGCTCACGCAATTGATCAAGATGGCGCCCCTCACTTTGCTCGTCTCTTGTTGTCCCATAGAGGCTCCATATAAAATTTTGACGTCTTACTGTGAATAGGAGAGATTTGAGCATTATTTTGCCATCATTATGACTGATATTACAGCTCGTGGTCAGCTGATATTCACCAAAGTCAGCAAGGCACAAGTTCCGACATGGTAATACAACATATTAAAATTTGGTTTAAATCGGACCAGCGGTTTCGGAGACGTAGTGGGCAAAAAATTTTGTTCGTAAACATATATTACATAAATATATATGAAGAATTCAGAAAATGAATTACTATTGTTAACTTGTTAGACGCCTTGTGCATCCCCACCCCCAAGTGCTGCCGTACTGACAACTGTAATACCCCCTTTTCGACGAAAAGTTGGGTAAAATAAATTACAGTCATGCGGCATGACCGTATGAGCGAGTTATCGTAAATTATCATATTCTATTTTATTTTAATTGTTTACGAATTTAAGGACATTGAGCGCAAAGATATGGTTAACTTTATGTTTTTCGCCAAAAAAAAAAAAAAAAAAAAAAAAGTTCTAAATGATAATCTGCGATTTGAACAAAGAATAAACAACGGAGGAATTCAAACAAAGGAATTCAACCATTGTTTGCATTGTTTATGAATTGTTGTGGCTGTTTCTGGATACCGGACCTTAGCTAGTAGGCATTTCAAAATTGATAAACAGTATCTGAAAGTCCCAACAGTTTAACCTGTGGCTGATTATTATCAGTGATTAGTCAGAGATTTGACTAAGCGTTGATAAACCGGCCCTTCCAAAGTAAAAATTGGAATGATATGAGAACACTTGCTACACTGTACCGATAACATACCTCAGAACTCTCAGTATTTTCTTGAGAGGATGTTTTAAATTCTTCAAAGACTGGAAGAAATGTAAGGTAACTGGCGTAACACAGTTTTAAATTGTTGTGGATAATAATTTAGCCGATAAGGAAGATGGTTAGCCCTTAATTGATGGGAGCGCCGGCAATAATGAACATCGGCCGCCAGTTCACCTCCAGCGCAAATACCAGAATATTTGCATAACGGCAGCTTCCTTCCTTCGCACTGCGACATAGAAATTCCGGACTCCTCTGGGCCGCAACTACGTTTGTTTACCTCCGTTCGCTCCCTCTTTATGCGATGGTCTCGGAAATCGCAGCCGCGGGCGTTTTGAAATTAATTTTCCCCGATGGCAATCGGCCATCTCAATCGTGCGTAGGAAGGTGCGGATGGGGCTGGAGATATTTACAACACGGATCCTCCTCGAGGTTGTTTGACAACTGCAGTGAACACTGCAAATATTAGGTCTAGAGCTGGTCCGAGATTTCGAAAGGCTGGTTTTTGCATTTCGATGGTATCTGCTACCTGGGAAATACGATGATACTCGACAACTGGAATATGCGGTCCATAGAACGATTACTTTTTGTATTTCGTAAGTTTAGTTATTTCTGAAGTATGAAGAACTTAATTTAAACTAATAATAAATTAATCTAAATTTACCACCGGGAAATATTTGAACTTAGTCGGTGATTTCATCTTCCAAATGCATACCATCTTGCTGCCAAACACGTGTTTGTTTGCTTAGCAATTAGAGAGTTTTTGCACGATTTTTCCCTGTTAACGCGTAGATCATCGTCTTGAGCAAGCAACTACAATGTTAGCCCTTCGAGTATTTCTACACGTATTTTTACAAATATGTACACGACTAACCAAACACTATAATCACGCTAAAGTCTCTTTAGTATTTCAAAGTCATCGATTCTCTTGAATTTGAGATCGAGTAGAGGAATTTTGAAATTATTTTACACAGGTTATCAGCTATTTTCACAGGCATCGAATAACTAGGTTCGACCTAAGAAAAAATAATATTCGCCAACGCATATTTCGTTGCAAACATCGATTTTCGTCTGATCACTGAAGTTGAGCAACATCGGGCTTGGTTAGTACTGGATGGGTGACGAATTACGGTATTTTTATTTATTTTTTCTAATTATTCAATGTTTCATCTAACTACATCAAGTTTACTTAATCAGGCCTCGTGGAACAGTTTGTTTTGAGTGCCTACTCTGCTTTATCAAATGGTAATTTACAGGATCTGAGATGGTACCTAGTACAAATTCTACTACCAACCTACTCAATTTGTTATTGAACTGAAAATAGCTTTTATATACAAACTTATTATTTAAACACATACCTGCTCGTTGTCTGAATCTTTATGTTGGTAGATGCAACTTTGTAGTACGAAATGTACTTGCGAATGCTTACGCAATTACGCGAATAGGTATCTTACTATAAAATTGGAAAAGTATCAACGATTGCGTTTACTCCGAAATAGGTGAACAGGATATATGGCTGTCGGACGAAGTAGGTACTTTGTTCACATAATCAACGGAATTTGATTATATCGGCTCATTACTGAATTTAGTAATATAGAGATTTAAGTACCTTCGTAATTAGAGATGGTTATAGATGGCTTGATATTTAGCTAGGATTAGCTGGATGGTAAAATCGTCGTACTGCAACGGTCGTCTTATTCGAGCACAGGAACGAGAGAATGGCCGCCAAACGAGATTCGCCGCTTGGCTTGGTGGCAGACGCAGTCCTGCCACCACACCGGATTCTGTCGGATGGATTTCATGGAGTGCTGATGGAGATTGTAATTCCAACACTCCCCTCCAAGCTTCCATCCAGGCACTTCTCCGTATTCAGGCGTATCTCCGGGTTTAGTAATGATTGTGAGAATTGAGGGAGTGAATGAGAAGAAACCTTCTCATTCAATTCGATCTGCAACAGTACAATTCACATACACACATTCCGATTAGTGCTGGAATAACATCAAATTCCTAAATTTAATAAATCTAGACTTGTTTAGTGACTTCGTCAGTGTGTCCGCAATTTGATCATTAGTAGATATCCACCGGATTTTGATGTTCCCTTTACGGTGCTCCTGTCGTACGTAAAGATAGGATAGCCTAACCAAATGTTTCAGAGTAGACGAATCATCTACTTCCGCTAAGCGGATTGCCGGTTTAGAATCCTCATGGATTGTCGGTATTATTTTGATCCCCGCTAACTCTGAACACATTGTACGTATTGAGGCTAATTCTCTGCACGCCGTACTCATTGCAACGAATTCGCTCTCTGCTGAGGAGAGAGCTATGTGATTCTGACGCTTAGTTCTCCAAGCTACCGGATTACCGAAAAGGTAGATTATGTAACCAGTCGTGGAGAAACCCCCTTCGGCCGAGAGTCCTAGGGATGCATCCACGTAACAATCTATTCCATCCCCCTTATCGGAGAACATAAGTCCAAAATCTTTCGTACCTCTTAAATATCTCATTATCCGTATTACTGCTTGCCAGTCCTCCATCGTAAAATTTGACTGTCGTCTACTCAGAATATTAGTAGCATATGAAATATCTGGTCTGACTCCCCCTTGTATGTACAATAATGATCCAATAGCTTGTCGGTAAGGAATCGAATTCAAGTCACTGGGTTGTTTCAATTTTTCATTGACTCCATTCCTATCAACAATCATTGGTGTAGACACCGTTCTATCACAATGAGGGTCAAATTTCTTTAACATCGATTCTATGTGAGACCTCTGAGTAAGACCGATAGTTTTGTTCCTCCGGTTTCGTATGATTTCTAATCCTAGGAATTTTCTTGGTTCTCCCAGATCAGTTATCGAGAATTCCTTTTCTAATATAGATTTTACTTGTTTGCGTTTTTGATTACTATTTGTTGCTAGTAAAATATCATCGACATATAGCAACATTATAGCAATTTGATCTCCGGATTTCCAAACAAACAGGCAGGGTTGGAAAGGATAGGGTTTAAAATCCATTCTTTCCACAGCCTCCTGGAATCTTATGAACCATCTCCTTGGAGACACTTTAAGACCGTAAAGAGCTCTGTGTACTTCACATACACTATGACTCTTTATATCATCACCGGTTTGTAAGTATTCTGCATACCCATCGGGAATTTCTATATATACGAGTTTGTCTAAGGAACCGTTTAGAAAAGCCGTTTTTACATCGTACTGAGCAAGATCTAAATCGAATTTGGCTGCAAGTATTAATAAAAATTTGACATCTGGTAATCTTGCTACTGGAGCGTAGATTTCAGATATATCATACTTATTATTATCGGCAAAGCCTTTTACTACAAGTCTGCTCCTATATCTTATTGAACCGTCTGCCTCCGTTTTCTTTTTGTGAACCCACCTAGTTTTCATTACCCTCACACCTTTCGGTACCGTATTTCGAGGAATGATTTTCCAGGTGTTGCAATTTTCCAAAGACTGAAACTCCGTTTCAATTGCTTCTAACCAAGCATCTGCGTCTGGCGAAGCCAGTGCTTGTGAATAGGTAATTGGGTCCTCCCCTAATTCGTCTGCAGAATTTTGTAGGAAACACGCCAGATTTTCTGCATTATCGAATTCTTCGTAAAATTCGCATTCATCATTTTCGTGAATTAAAACCGGGTTTGATGTCTTGTCTGTTTCTCGTCCGGATTCAACAGAGACATCTTGCACTTGTTCAAAGCCGGATTTAAATGAATTTTCTAATGAAAATTCAACTTGATCAAGTGGCGATTTAGCAATTGACTTGTCTCTCAAATAATCCGCGTAAGTCCTACTTTCTACAAAATCTACATGTTTCGATCTCACCACCGTTTTATTTTGGAAATGCAGTAAATTGTAACCTGTTTCACCGCATTCTAATAAGAAACCCAAATTAGCTCTAGGAGCGAACTTTGACGTGCTTTGGGTGTCTAAAATATAACATTCGCAGCCAAACCGTTTTATGTATTTTAGTGACGGAAGCCGTTTTAGTGCCAGTTCAAACGGGGTTTTGAATTCCAACGATTTGTTGGGCGTCCTATTGTGTATATGCACGACATGTCTCATGGCATATGCCCAAAAATGAGTAGGAATTCCTGATGAAATCAAGTTAACCCGGATTTTCTCCTCTAATTCTAAATTGAATCTTTCAGCCGTTCCATTCAATTGAGGAGTATATGGTTCACAAACCGTCAAGGATATATTTTCCCTATGTAACAAAAATTTCATTTCTTCCGTTCTAAATTCTAAACCTCCGTCCGTCCGTATTTCTGACACCTTAGTGGTTTCCCCCGTCAATCTTCTAATTTCTTTTAGACATGAGAGCAAAGCCATATTGACTCCCATTTTACTTCCGAGTTCGTAAGCAAATGCATATCTACTCGCGTCATCCGTAAATGTGACAATATATTTGGCCTGAGACCTAAATGCTCCTGGTTTTAAAGGTCCCATTAAATCAGAGTGCAGTCTCTGAAATGGTATTTCGGCCCTATGTCTGACTTCCGAACATGGCTTTCTTTTTGCTTTCGCCATCTTACAGTCAGGACAATCGAGAATGTTTACACCGAATTTTACATTTTTTAATTCAGGGAGAACTTTACCAGCTATTTCGAGATATTTCTTTGAGGCATGGTTAAGCCTGTAATGCCATGCCAATCCTATGTCATTCCGTAATTGTAAAGTTTCAGCCGGGTTTTCTCCGTGATCAGTGTCAATTCTCCCCTCTAAACTAGTATCCGAAATTTTGATGAATTTTTCACCGGGTTGATCAGTGATTCTCCCCCCTAAACAAGTATCTGTAATTTCGTCAAAATTCGTATCTTGTTTACGTTTAATTCCCTTTAGTTGTTTCTCCGGATTAGTCATTAACGATCCACCGTGACCTAATTTCAACAATTTCCGTTTTTCCTCCGTACTAAGTTTTGACAAGGGGAGAGAGAAATTGAGCCACCAAAACCGTCCATCAAATGAACCCGTTTTAAGTGTTTCATTCGAAATTGGATCACTTATTATCACTCCCTTATCCGTCAATAAGGCCGATAAACCTTTCGCTATTTGTTTTCTAATAGAAAATAAATTTTCTATTAAGTCTTGTGCGTACAATACTCCTTTTAAAACACCGAATTTCCGTTTTTCTTCGTAGTAATATATAATATCTCCGGATTGTTTTATTATCAAGTCTGCGTCCCTAGCATTGTTAGCACATGAAATCCGTGTTGGTGTGATCAAGTCCGTTATCGTCGTAAATACATTTATATCATTAACAATATGCTCAGTAGCACCAGTATCCAAAATGAATTTTAACTTAAAGTTTTTACCGTCTATTAGGGACGCCAGAGACACCTCCGATCCCCAGGAGTGTAATGCAGCTGGCTTTTTGGTTGTCTGAGCCCTTGGAGTCGCAATTGCCGCCACCGAACTGTCTGACTCCACATCCGCAAATTGCACCCTGGGAGGAGTTGCGCCTCGCTTACTACGAGCCACAGCCTTTGTCAACCGGTTTTGCGCCGTCGTCAACCGGTTTTGCGCTGGCGTGTGACTCCGTTTTTGAGGGTTGTTACGACCAGTCCCCGGCCTCGATTTATCCCTAGTAGCTGATAGAGCTCGTTCTCTTCGTTTAATTACGTGAATGGGGTCACTCGTTCGACTGTTTCTGCGGGCCATCTTCGTACTCGCAGTCTGTGGACGCCGACATTCAATGGACAGATGTCCAAACCGTCCACAGTTATAGCACATCTTGCTATCGTTTCGACATTCTGCCTTTGTGTGTCCTAGTATGCCACACTGATAGCAGACCAATTTCGCCTTTTTGACCCCACTTCCCCCTCCGGATTGGGTCGAATTTTTCCGCCGTTTGCTGAAGGAAGGCCCCCTGCTAAGGAAGGCTTTTCCTACAGCCTGCTCTCTCCTACTATTTTCCGACATCATATCATACATTGCGAACATCCGATCAAAGATGTCCCGAACCCTCATTTTAGAGTTCTCCTGGAGTGCATCTTCAGCTATCCTGGGGCATGCTTCCGAGATAGCATTAATTAAATTTCTCCGGATTGACCTATCTGTCAGCTCAGCCTCAGGGAACCTCCGAATACCCTCCACAAGACCCTCAAATCGATTTTGAAACTCGAGTACTGTTTCCAGCGCCGGGTTAAATCGAGTATTCATAAATTCGATTTGCATTGCATGTTCCTTCGCCTGAGTAGGCGGATCGACCGCCTTCTCAATCATGCTCAATGCAATTGATGGCTCGTTCACATCTTTGATCATCGATTGCAAACCGTGATCAATATTGGAAATTATGTACGAGAGTACGATACACTTCAACTGATGAAGCTCTCTCTCCGTGTAGTTTACTGCCGGTTTTATGTTGGGATCGACGAGAAATTGATAGTCACCACTCGCCAAATCCAACATTACCCTTCGTTTCCACACGGCGATCGACCCTTCCTTCAGTGGATTGCCTCCGTACTTTAAATTCGTAATTGGCCTTGCGGCCACTCCGGGTTCTTTGTGGATCTTACAGGCACAAGTGCCCACCGAGTCAGATCCACTCGCCGTTGTGTTTACAACCGGATTATCTAGGGGAACCTCAAGTGTGCGAGGAGCATCCTCAGATCTACCAGAGCCCTGCTCTTCCACCACCATCTCTGACCTCGATGTTGGAGGTGGACCCATGGTCATCGAAGCCAGAGCCGCGAATTTCAGAACAGACTCCTCCGCAAACTGTTTGATCTGATTTTGCATCATCTCATACCTTTGAGCGTACTCAGTCTCGAGCCGAGCCCTGATCGCAACTTCCCTCCTCTCGACTTCCTCGTTAATAAATCTCTTGATCTCTTCCGTGTTCATTGTTCTCTGTAATTAGACCAAGAGACGAGTTACTCCGAATTCACGACCTTCGTTTTATAAACACATCCCTAATCCTAGTATCATCCGGATTTATGTACTCCGTTCTACAAACACATCTCTAAACTTCGTATCATCCGGATTTATGTACTCCGTTCTAAAAACACATCTCATTTCCGGATTTATTTAAGCCTTAGTGGAATCACTCATAACGTTCTATCAACATGGTGTTAGGATTTGAATGCGCCTCGATTGCCACGCATAAATTGGAGTGCGGTCTTGGGGTTATCACATATGCCCCGCTACCTGTCTGTCGATTTCGCTTCCTTAGAGAAGGTACTGTCTCTCCGAGACATGCGCGCTGTGCGTAGGTAACAGAGCCTTCGACCATCTAATCTCCCAGCGACACGCTTACAAGAAGACTATCCCGCTGCAAATCCGCTCACCACTGCCGTACTATTAAATCGTATTTCATTCTCGAACTGTAAATCGTAAATTAATAATTCGTTCATTCGCACAAAGTTCTAGCTAACTTTCGTACTTCTTTATTCTTATGAGTGTTTCCACCTTATTTCAGCCTTGGCTTGTCATGTTGGGGTGTGCATAGCGTATTAAAACCGTATAAATCGTATTCATATTAGGTACAATTCGCAAGCAACAATGAATTTATTTTGCAGCCGAATAAACATCCATGCTCCGTTCAGCTCACCTGAATTTTCATCGATCTTTTGACTTTACAAGATATTATAACGTTCGTTTGCAAGAATTATCAATACAAACATTCAACACAACGAAGGAGAAAAAGGAAACAGTCCACCACTGCGACCAGAATTAATATAAACTTAATTATAAGTAGGATTACTACTATGCTTAAATTATGTTAACACTAGTAAAAACTAGATATATTAGTGATCACAGTAAGTAGTACTGATATCTCCAATTCCTCGTCCGATTCATGTTTCTTGTTTCTAAGATACATACTCAACTTTTCGTATTAGTTCAATCAATAGTATAAAATATCGAAATCAAATCGTAATGTTGAGTAACTACATTTTCGAATCGTAGTCGGAGCTAACGGAAACCATGGTAACTTCGAATTCTAACGAAAAACAAAAAATCCGTAGACATGGTAATCTACCAACAAAACTTCGTGTGTCCTCCGTATTTCAACCAACGTAGTTGGCACCACTGACTGTCAAACATTGACATCTCCAACACATCAATCTGGCATCGTAATTTTACTCTGAGTGTGGACAACACCGTCATAATTCTACATTAGTTTAAAACTTAGAATAAACTTATAAATAAACTTATCCACACTCGAGAGTTTCCACCATGACGTATTATTGGAGGGCCAAGGGTTTCAGCTTCGAATTCATCTCGCCATGTCACAGTATGCAATATGGCGCTGTACTGAAAATCGAGAAATTCCGTAATTTACTTCGAAAATAATTTTTCTCGTTTCGAACATCCGTACTCATCGTAATATTTATTCAAAACCGTTATTCCGTACTTTGGGATTTTACACAGCCGTATTTTCATGCTCGAGCCTTACTGAATTCCGTAATTCACGAAAAAGTCAACCCAAAAATTTCGATTATGTCAAGTTCAATAACTTCATAACCTCGTTTAAAATCGTATTTCCGTTTTATGTGACTTCTCCGGATTATGACTTTTTCATCGTAACTTTCTGAAATTCCATATCCAGAGAAAATAACTGTTCGATTACCCTCAGTAATAAGTCACAAATTACTGATTCCGAAAAACGAGAATTTAACCTATGCACAGCCCAACAAGTGAGCAAACCCCAATTGCTCCGCCATGTATACATATCGGCTCATTACTGAATTTAGTAATATAGAGATTTAAGTACCTTCGTAATTAGAGATGGTTATAGATGGCTTGATATTTAGCTAGGATTAGCTGGATGGTAAAATCGTCGTACTGCAACGGTCGTCTTATTCGAGCACAGGAACGAGAGAATGGCCGCCAAACGAGATTCGCCGCTTGGCTTGGTGGCAGACGCAGTCCTGCCACCACACCGGATTCTGTCGGATGGATTTCATGGAGTGCTGATGGAGATTGTAATTCCAACAGATTAAATAATACAATTATTTTTATCACAGGTTCACTAGATGGGTAATTGTGGAAGGGAATCGTTATTAGACGACAGTCAGAAGGAGACCGAATACCTAACCCGTTGTTAAAACTGTGGTCACCTTTGCGTCAGGTTATGATGACTACGCGTAGCACAGGATTCCAACGAAAGCATTTTTCCCGCCTACGTGTAGGTAAGCCTTTTTCCCGTACACGCGTAGTTCTGCGCGTTGACGAGTAAATTCGCTCATTTGCAGTTGGAATTTCAGTCCTTTTGCGTAAACGGGTAGAAAATTACGGGAAGAACAAGAACTCTCTATTATGTTCCGGTTTTGTGAAATCGGTACTATCGTTCCCCCCAAATAGTGCTACTATGGTACATGAATAGTAGAAATTATCGACAGAAAGGCTCTTTGGGATGAGTGAGGGAAAAAAATGGGCAAATTATGAAAGGGGAGATCTCTCATCAAACCTAACCGAATCAGCCAGATTTATTGTGAAGCACTTATATCACTAGCAAAACACTCGTAGTAATAGAAGTTCCAGAATTGGGCGATCTCGCAAGACGACAACCTCTGAAAACTGACACTAAAATTCGCGCGTCACAAATTGAGCGTTAAGAAAATCCGTCACTAATTTTTATTTCTCACTAAAAAAAGGAGCTACATTTCAGGTTTCAACATCATAAGTCGATTAAAAAACAAATTAGGCTCAGAGGTTCTACAGCTGATCAGTGTGCACTGATATTGAACTCTTGATATTACAGAGGTCCATTTCACATTGCAGATCCGTAGGTTTACATCAATATTCCTGCGTAGATAAAAGCACCTGCAGAGGAATAATAAATACAGTTCATTAATATGGTTTAGTTTTTTGACCGCTGGGTGATAATAGCAAAGTTTTTGGGTTCTTGAGGGTCTGTCAGGCAATAAGATATTAGTAAGAAGATATTAGTAGGCAGGCAATAAGAAGATAGTCGGCCACGCCCTGAAGATTTGAATTTTATTATTGCCTGACCGACTCTCAAGAACCCAAAAACTGTGCTAATGCAATTATTTGAAACATCTACATTTTAGTAGTCCCCCTGATCTCAGTATAACGATATTTAAGTAAGTAGGTACCTACCAACTGAAAATAACATGAATTTATGGATCATTGAAATGGTTTTATTAATTAATTTATTTTATTTATCTATTTAATGTATCTGAACATTTTTGTACCTTACATTCGAGTATGCTTTACAAAAAATACATAATTGAAACAGTTGTAGTGTAAACATCATTAACATAGTGTTTTCAATACCCGGTTGAATCTTTTTAACACAGAATGTGTTTTAGCCATGGACTAACTAGCCGAAAATGGAACGCGGGATGGGAACGAAATGTGTGACGGATGATTTTCACGTACAACCGAGCCGTTGGTAGGGAAATGGAATTTCCGCCATTTTAATCGCACAGAAATCGTTCACCATTCGTTGGAAAGCTCTTGATTTATCACGAATTTATTTCGTATTTTTTTTTTTTTTTTTTTCGTAGTTTCATACTATAACTATATAAATTGATGTTATAAATGAATAGTAAACAATGACGCTTGTTTGGTTGTCACTTGGTTGCGCGACAACGCAATTTTCGTAGTTTCATACTATAACTATATATAAATTGATGTTATAAATGAATAGTAAACAATGACGCTTGTTTGATTGTCACTTGGTTGCGCGACAACGCAAACACATTCTGTGTTTCAATAATTTCGTCCGAAGTATGTAAATAGAGGTAACCGGGGGTCCAGGGGGCTTGCCCCCTGGCGAGGCGCGGAGCGCCGAGTTTTTTTAAAATATTATTATTGAAATGATTTTAATAATCACTAAAAACTCCATAGCGGAATTTAGTCAATCAAGATGCAGGTAACGTAAAATGTCAAAATTGGTCATTTAGGTAACGGGAAAATTATGCTTGAAGTAACGCTACCATATGCCCAGAATGGAGTAATGACAACCTAATCGCACATTCCCAGAAAATGTCATCAAAATCTGAAATAAAATATAAACTAACCTAGTTCCTGGGATTACAATTTAGCGCTTGCGCAAGAGCTAATAATGATGCCATTATGTTGAAATCGCTATGGAATAATTAAACCATCGATCCCCACCTATGTACCAAATTTCAGCGAGGTTGGATGACTAGGGTGTGAAAAAATTATGCTTGAAGTAATTAACGTTTCCGCATGCGCAGAATGAAGTAATGATTTGAAAAGTTAGAAATTGATAGGAGACGATTTTCAGCCTAACCCGCACATACCCTGAAAATTTCATCAAAATCGAATGAAAACTGTTGAAATTAGGCTCGTTAAAAGAAATACACATTCGCACATGCGCATTAGTTACCAATGATAGGATTAGGTAAGTTGAAATTGCTTGGGAACGCTTAAATTAATGTTCCCCACCAATCTTCCAAATTTGATGTGGGATGGAATCGACGTTTGCGCATGCGCTGAGTGAAGTACTAATTTGGGAACAACAAAACTGAAAGGGAACCATCTAACACTCTAACACGCATATTCCATGAACATTTCATAAGTACCCATCACTTTTTCGCCTTCTTCTCGGTTTCTTTTTGAAACGCCTCAAAATGTGATACAATCACGAGGAAAATTGAAAAAATACACGAATAACTACTTTAAACTCAAAACCGCTTTTTAGGACGTCCCGCAGAAGCTAGGTCATACAAGCAAGGGGCCCATGACCCCCCCCCCCACCATGGCGGGGGCCCATGGTGGTGGGGGGGGGGGGGGGCTTATTTAAGAGGGACGACCTATTGGAATTGATCCAAGGGGGGTAGGAGACAACCCAAGTATGAGAAAAAAATAACCACATACAAATCCGTTTCAGACTATTTCAGACCGAATCCGTGGGGGGAAAAAACCGATAGGTGTATGTTTGTGTGTGTGTAACAAATTTTGTCGTCGCTGCCCTGGCCAGAATCCTTAACCGATTTCAGAGATTCTTTGTTTGTTCGATTAGAATTTTATTTTAGTTGTGCAACGAACTTCGGGAATTTTGACTTTCATGACAGAAATAGAAAATAGAGGGGGTAAAGTAAAAATTAAAAAAAAAAAAAAACGTGTTTTTTACGACATATTTTCTCGACGCAGCCCAGGCTACAATTTTCAACCTATTTTGTGATTTTTATTTTGTTCGAACCTAGTTTTAATTTAGGTATGCAACAAACCTTGCGGATTCCCGATTTACTGTTGGAGTGGGGGGGGGGGGGTGGAGGGGGTAGTTATCAATGCATACAAATCTCTACCGATTATCGTGATTCTTATTCTGTTTCACCTTGAATTTGATATAGTTTTGGAAAGTATGTCAGGATTTTCAAACTTCATCAAGAGAGGGGGTGAATGGAGGGGGTAATATTGATAAATCATGATGTGTTAACTACTCTCGTTCGATTATCGTGATTTTTTTTCCCCGGCTTTGAATTTGGTGTAGTTTTGAAAAATGTAATAGAAGTTTCAAATTTCATTATGGAAGGGGTGAAGGGAGGGGTAATACTGATAAATCATGATGTTTTAACTATTCTTGTCCAATTATCATGATTTTTGTTTTCTTTTTTTTTTCAACTTTGAATTTGGTCTAGATTTGGATTATGTAACAGGAGTTTTAAATTTCATGATGGGGAGGAGGTAATAACGATAAATCGTGATATTTTCATAATATTCATCAGACTTTTCATGGCTGTTTCTATTGTTTGATCGAGAGAGAGTGAGAGTGTTGAAGCGCTTTATTATAATTCAATACATGATTTAGGTTAGTTATCATCATTTTTCTCTTATTAACACGTTACTTGCAGATGTAATAGGTACAATACCTTTTGAATGTGAGAGTTTATTTTATTTTTGTTCAAGTAAGTTTTGTATGTATAGCTATTCTATAACATATTATATTTATGTAGCATATCTTAGTATACTAGTTTTATAATTTTCAATTACCTTACAAACAACGATCTCATACTTACTTATGTCGCATACTTCATTAAATTATTAGCACCTATATTGCGATCCATAGGTATTTTATCCCAGTTATGCAACCTAGGGAGTTACAAATTTGCCGTCGGTGAAAGGGTTAAATGGTGGGGGAGGGGGGGGGGGGTCGAGAAATTATTATAAGTTTGTTTTTTCTCTTATTTTAATTTTCACCAAAAATTATAAACAATCCATTCATAGGGACGTCCCTGTAATGCATGCATTGCTTATTAACTTATTCAATTATTTATTGGCATAAAAATAATACATATAAACTAAATTTTATACAAATAAAAATGTACAAAACGCTTCGGTGATTAAATTCCAAAATTATACTGAAAATTGTCGACAGTACGACTTACAGGTAAATAAGAATGTAACAACTGACGCCCACCGGAAAATAAGTTCCTAAGAACTTGTGCTATCTGGTGGAGTGACAAATTCAAGCATAGTCGTCATACATTAAGACCAAATAACAAAAACTCTCGAAAGCCTAATTATTGAAAGAAAAAAAGAAAAGATCTAAAGCACTAAATTCGAAATTAATTTCGATGAAAAACAAAAATTCCTTGAGAAGAAGGCTAACTAAACTTATAAGTACAATTTTACCACTTTCTTAAAACTTAACAAACGATGAAAGTATGACAAATTAATATTATTATCAAACAGAAATTTTAAAACACGAACATACGCACTTTTCTTGTAGAACTCTGCATGTGCTCTTGGCAAAACTGTTCCCGAATTGAAATAGTTTCTTGTACTTAGAAATGTAGGAACATGTTCCTCATAGATTCCAATATTAGATACATGAATGCGAGAATGAAATATTCTTATTTGTTTAATAGTTTGAACATCAAAATATTTGAAGAGTTTAGCAGAATGATACCTTGAAGTTTTACCTAGAATAATTTTAATTAACTGATTTTGCATACGTTGCACTTTACTAACGTACGATTTACATGCTCCACCCCATAATATAATACCATATTTAATAATGGAATAAGCTAAACCATAATTAATCATACGCATTTGTTCCTTGGATAGAGAATTTCTTGCTTCCTTAAAAACACAAAATAGTTTTCGCAAGCGAGTTATTAAATTATCAATATGTGACTTAGAATTTTAATGTTGATCTATTATCACGCCAAGGTATTTACATTCCTCAGAAAAAGGTATGGGATAACAAACACACTCCCCATCATGAAAGATAGGTCATAATAGAACTTACGCGACGATTTGCCCCAATCGATATCTTGCACTAAATGAACATTCAATACGAAATCAATACATTGCCGGTTTTGACATTTATATAGAAGGACATCCGATATTATCCGTGTTAGATAGTTCCGTCTGCTATCTCCCGATCAAAGAAGTGGTAGGTATAGGTTTTGAGATCGACAAAGAGCAATCCATTCTGTGTCTAGGTCAACAGGAAAACAAGTAGATACGACTGCAATGTTATTAATGGTCTCCATCCACTGCCCCCCAGGAATGGTAAATGTGCCTAATCTAATGTATTCGTGCCTCGGCCCCCGTCCCGTCCGCCATTACCTACCAGAGCGCTCCTACAAAAGGTGTACCGGAGCTGAGGCTGCGAAAAAGCCACGATCCCGCGAATGTGTTCGCGCAGTGAAATAAATATCGTTCAGCAGAGTCCCAAGGAGGAATTCCGATTGAGCAATGCACGGTGTATCCATAGGAGAATAGCTACTGCATGATTCGAGGTAGGCGCAGCTAAAACGTCTGAATGCCTTTATTTGGACGTGACTGTTGACAAGATTGATGAGCTGCCCAAGTTCATTATACAGACGTGTGACTTAATGTGAACTGTTTCACGCTGTACGGGGCCAACCCTTCCGGGTCGGACAATGTCAGGATAGCTAGGACGACATCTATAAACATTAGCCAACATCATAAATATCATAAAAGAAAAACTTCTATGCGCTGCAAAGCTAACGCGTCGATCTTAGTACAATAATTTACTACTATAATAATGTTATTATTATTAATAGCATCTCATTTTCACAATTATACTTAAAATCAGTGCTAATGTTTTTCCACAAGCACCCCGACTATTTTCAGTATGAAAGACACACCCCGTACACAACCCGCAAAACTACCCAAAATATAGTAACTATTCCCCCCACAAGATTGCAAAGTACGTCCAGACACATATCCAGATCATTTCCCCTCATACTACGCAAATTAACAGATGATTTGAGAAATCCTACGACAACATCAAGGTCCAAGTACAAAAAATTGGTCTTCACTTGGTTGATAGGTAAGGGCCCGCTGAGTGTGGACCAAATCACTCAAAGCATGTACGTGGCTTAGCAGGTATCGACGCTTTAATAATAAACCAAAATCTATATTAAAATATTTAATGCCAATTTGTGATTCAATTGTGACAATTTGTGGTAGGTTACAGATGTGATACTTTTTATAAATATATAGGATAGGTCGTAATAATTTGTATAAATACCTAATATATATAAAATAGGTTTATTTTTATTATTATTATCATTATTTTCTTTAGTTAGATATAGTTTTCAACGATCTGCTTGTTTCACCAATTCTATTGAGAAGCGTATTCATGTTTAAAAATAATTCATAGGGTGAATGACTCCCCCATCTAGCACAGAAGGTTCTAAAGATGGGGTGCTTCACTCACGTGTCAAGTAATATTTATGATCATTAATTTCTGTTAATTGACCGATTATTTAATTTATATTATTGTATTTTATTTTGAAGCAATAAACAACATCATTCAATAAATACCATAATAACAATGAGTTTTATGATAATAAGAATTGCATAATGTTGATGATCTCAAAGTTCAAAAATTTAAATTTACAGTCCTGGAATTTATTTACAGCAATGGCGAACACAATAATGTTGAACAATATATTATTATCATCATGTTATCATTATTTTAACACAGAATGTGTTTTTACGATCACCAACCGGTTAAAAAGGAGACGAAATCATGTAACGAAAAAACGACATGCGATACCGATAATCTTTGTAGTGAACCTTCGCTTATTAATAACAACAGTTGCTATGCGTGGGATTGATGTACTCCAAGTTATTTCTTACACAATATTACCTATTATGCGTAGGATAGTTGGATACGAGCTTCAATGAGTTACCTGTTTATTAATCTTTCTTATTTTCGAAAAATCGCAAAAACACATTCTGTGTTTTGTAATTTCATAGACGGAGTATGAGCCTCCGATGCTGAATTTCCTATTCGACCAAGGGTGTTGTTATTTAGATGGAGCTCCTCTAAGACTCGATCAATTACAAATACGAGGTACGGTGGCGCACTGATCAGCTGAGGGGCCTCTGAACCTAAATTCTTTCCTTACCTATCGACCTTTTTTCAAATATTTTTCAAACTATCTAACACAGAAATAAGAAAACATTGTGTAATAATTTGCAGCGTTTTTCTTGATCGATTACATAGGTTCATTATTGAAAATAATAAACCAATATAAAACTAATTAATATTCATTGCAGTTATGAAAGTTGTTTTGATCTCGTAGGGCTTCTGTTCTCTTTCACACGGCGAATGCCCTACGAAATATATCTTAATTATTTGATCATTGGTACTAGTTGAGTGAATGAAAGTTCTGGGATTGATGGTACAGTATGCGTATGCACCAAGATGAGTTACAGCCATATCCCCTATATTAGCTTGTCTACACTTACACAACAGTCCTATTTTGTTTGCAATCATTTCGGCTCGTACTTTGTTCTTCAACTAATTCTATACGTTCATATTACAATAATGTGAGGAAGCTATACTGCCCACCCAACTTAACAGATGTTTTTCGTACTTCAACATGTTCTTATCGTGGTTTGAAAATAAGGAGGTGTCAATAGCTTATTTTACGTCTTCGACTTCAGAGTCTAAATTTTACTTGTGCCGCGCGTTATCAATAACTGTTACGTTTTACGGCTCTCTGACAATTTCGAGGTTCACAGGCACATCCTTGGAACTGAAAATGGTTCAAATAGTCCAGGCGACATAGCAGTTTCACCACTTAGTCGATTTGTTCAGCTGATACTCAAAAGAACCGAAGAGTTTACGAGGACGCCGTAAAAGCTTGAATGTGGCCAGTGATAACCAACAGTTAAGGTGGTCGAGGACAAGCAATTACTGCTTTTTGAATGATTTCCATTGAAACGAGACTCGAAAATGTAGGTATGCTTCATATTTATGTATACTCAAAATGATTCCTGAAATCCGGGATAGAAAAATAAAAAGCTCAGCTTTTCATTAGTCTCTTGTTTTCAACACAATTTCAACGAGATCTCGTGTGGATGAAAAATGAACCCTGCTCTCAAGAGTTGGCATCCTGGTGCCTCAAATTTTGGCTCGGTCGACGAATATTTTCTTCGACCCGTTCTTTTCGACTAATTATTCGATGAACCGCCCCCTACATAGGCTCCCTCGTATGGCGAATCTACTCATCGAAATGAATCCGGAACTGGACTTTTTCGGTTGCACCACCACCACCCTCAGAAATATGTTCGCATCGACAGTCATTTATCAAGTCTCATCATGTCATAATCACACTCATTTATTCTTCACTGACTTTTTTTCTTCAATTTTTCCTTATAACTTTTCTGTATATCGAATCGTAACCATTCTTTTCCCTGTTTTATATTCGTAATCAATTATATTCTTCAATACGGCGCTGCCCGTATTGTAAAAATAAATGAATAAACTTCCCATGACCTTGAGTGAACAGGAGGCAATTTACTACGGTTACACGCATGAAGTGAATCAGTTAATGTTGAAGTGAAGCATTTAGAATGAGGCAAGAAGCCAACTTGCTTTCTAATAAGATGGCGATTTTAATCCAGAAAGGGGGGAGTTGCAAAATTTCTATGTAGCCTAACTTTCTATCTGGTGTTGTGTTCAAAGGGGATGCTGTAAAAAACAAGCATCAAATTCGGTCGATAATTTTGGTCGCGCATAATAGTCACACAAACATACATGGCTTAATTTTTATAGATATATATAACTTTGAATTCGATTTTTTATCACAAAAAGAAAATGATAATTTATTTTATCATGCTGATGCCGAAAATAACCACGAAAATCTCATGCTAGCTCTTGTTTCAAAGATACTGAACCTAGGTGGGTGAAAAATGATGAATATGGCGGGATCGAGGGATATTGAATTTCCGAAGGTTGTTACACTCGACTGCTATGATTCCTATTGAACTAACTCTCTGTTTTAACATTGGAATCACCTTTCAGGTGATCTATTGATTACTCATTTGTTTACATTAGTTTTCAAGCTTAATTTCGACGGTATGACACCCTCTTTGGAGCAAGGATGGTCAACAAAAAAGAAAGTACCAGTGAATTATCCCCTGAGAGCTATGACGTTATGAAGGATTATGCTGATGATGAATTGAATTGGGATGATGATTAAGAAGGAACTGTTCGAGCTGGACCTTCACATGACCCTAATTTTGAAGCTGGCAGACCCAACGAGCCCCACAGACTAAATCAAATGGAACTGAGCGATCTTGTAAGGGATCTTGGTTTTTCCAGGGACCAACAGGAAGAAGAGCTCCTGGGATCTAGACTGCAGCAATGAAATCTCCTAGAACCAGGTGTCAAGATCACTGGGTACAGATCTTGCCGAAAGAACCTGATACATTTCTCCAAAAAAGCACACTACCTTGTAAGTTGCATCGATATCAATGGTTTGATGAATTCCTAGTCATGCTCCTAGTGAATAGAGGCTCTTTGTAGACTCTTCGAAGCTTAGTTTGAAAGCCGTTCTGCTTCATAATGGCAACCTTCTCCCTTCCATCCCCATTGGCCATGCTGTTCACATGAGTGAACTTACAGGAACTGAAGGTACTTCTCGAGTCGATCAAATACGAAGATTATAAGTGGCAGATTTGTAGTGACTTGAAAGTGGTTGCTCTTCTTTTAGGAATGCAGTTGGGCTATACCAAGAACTGTTGTTTTATATTTTTATGAGACAGCCGAGATCGGAAATCTCACTACATTAAGGACAAATGGCCTTCACGAACATCAAATCCAAAGGAGAAAAATTTCCAAAATAAGGCTCTAGTAGATCCACGTAAGATCTTACTTCCTCTGTTGCATATTACGCTGGGATTAATTAAGAACTTTGTGAAAGCCATGGATCAGTGTGGAGAAGCCTTCAAATACCTGAGAGCGAAATTCCCAAGATTGAGTGATGGAAAGGTGAAGGAAGGAGTTTTCATTGGCCCTCAAATTGGCGGAAATTTTGAAGGACTCTGCTTTTGATGAAATTTGGAAGGGAGAAGAAAAAGCAGCCTGGGAAGCTTTCCAAAATGTGGTAAGAGGATTTCTTGGCAAAAGGAAAGAAGGCAACTAGGACCGACAGTTAGTGAACACCTTCAAACTTACCTAGACCTAGGTTGCAACATGTCCCTAAAACGCATTTCCTTCACTCTCATCTTAATTTTTCCCCAGAGAATTGTGAGGCTGTAAGTGATGAGCACGGGAAAGATTCCACCAGGATATTTCTGCAATTGAACGCAGGTATAAAGGTCGTTGGAACGAATCACACAACGACTGTTACAAGAGATGCACCGGATATGACGTACAAAAGGCTATCAAAGAGAAAACATTCTCAAGAATAGGCTTTAGCCAATTCCTTTACTATTGGAGAAGATTGGCAAATAAAGAAGATTAGTAGAAGAAATAGGAGAAGAGAAATTAGTAAGTGCACCGAATTTCTCGGGCAAGAAGATTGTTTTTTTACAGTACATTCACCTTCTCTCACCTGTGTTAGTATCTTGAGAACAAGAGCTAATAAAAAAATTGCATTGTCATATTCGTGTTGCTCAACCCAAAATGAGTAAAATTTGGCTATTTAGATCCCAGAAACTACCAAAAAATATATTTTTGTTGGGCAGTGAATTAGATAATTTACAATTTTGAATTTAATTTTCGTATCCCTGAAGAAGCTCCAGTTCCTGGGTAAAAACATTGGAGATGAATGAAAAAAAGTCTGCCAAGTTGGGTGTGGCACTTAGCTTCCTCGTTTACGTATCATCTTCTTCCAACTATCATCCAAATTTATGCGAACTCAAAAGACTAGAGAGTAATAGAATGGAACATGATAGAATTTCCGTTTGCGCATGTGCAGAATGAAGTATTGATTGGGCCACAATGAAACTGATAATGGATCATCTGCAACCTAACCCGCGCATTATCTGACAATTTCATCGAAATCGGATGAAAACAGTGGAAATTAAGGTCGTTACAAGGATTTCACATAGGCGTATGAGCAGTAGCTATTAATGACACAATCATGTTGAAATTGATATGGGGTGATACAATCATGTTTAGATTGATAAAATATTATTAAATCGCCATCCTCCAACTATCATCCGAATTTGAGCGAGATCGGACGACTAGGGCGTGAGAAAATGGAGCATAATGGAATTCACGCTAGCGCATGCGCAGAGTGAAGTATTGATTTCGCAACATCGAAACTGATAGAAGACCTTCTGCACCCTAGCTCGCACAATCCCTAAAAATGTCATCTAGATCGGATGAAAACTGCGGAAAATACGCTTGTTACAATTATTTCATATTGGAGAATGCACAGTAGTTATTAATGATACAATCATGTTGAGATTGCTCTAAGATGATTAAATCGTCATCCTCCAACTATCATCCGAATTTGAGCGAGATCGGTCGACTAGGGCGTGAGAAAATGATGCTTGGTAGAATTCACGTTTTTGCATCCGCAGAGTGAGGTAGTGAGTCAAGTACGATGAAATTGATGGGGACATTGTACCCTCTAGCCCGCACATTCCCTGATAATTTCATCCAAATCGGATGAAAACTGTGGAAAATAAGCTTGTTACATGGAATTGCGGACATACGACAGACAGACAGACACACACACACACACAGACAGGCACGGAACCAAAGTTGATCAGAATGGTCTAAAACATGGATTCCCAAACTGGGGGGCGTGAAGACGGGTCAGGGGGGGCGTGAGACCATTCGACCATTCTTTGGGGCAACATCGAGCCAACTCCAGGAGCGAGCTCGTTTTTGCTCGTGAACTACATAAAAAACAGTGCACTAAATACCCGACTGTTTAAAATTCTTTGTGGAAAACACACTTCAGAGAGGTTTTTGAAGGATCACACTTGTCAAAAGAAGTGTCGAACCATTTGGAGACGCTCACTGATGAATTCGGGAAATACCTACTTCCCTAACACTGCTGACGAACATATTTACAGACTTTCAACAGATCCTTTGCATGTGAACGTTGAACATGTTCCAGCAGCCCTGCAAGAAAAATGTTTGGAAATGAAAAATGATTCTTCTGCCAAATATGACTTCGAAAAAATGGAAAAGTCAACATTTTGGATCAAAATTTTTTTTTAAATTATTATTTTATTTTTTTATATAAAGGTAAAAATTCATTAGCAGATTCAAATACTTCCAAGTGTATCCCAGAGAGTCACAGGAAGCTCTTCGGATGTTTTTGCCTTTTTCAACCACCTACTTATGTGAAAAAGCGTTCTCAACACTAGTATCAATAACTACAAAGAATCGGAACAAACTTGATGTTGCTTGTTTGTTGTTGTGTTGTGCCCTTGCCAAATCGTCACCAAGAATACCAGCACTAGTAAAGAAAATACAAGCCCATCCATCTCATTAAGATTAACTTATTTGTATCTTAAAGACTACTTCATAAAAGCTACGGGTTATCAAATCGTGTTTTGTATAAATTGCAAGTAAAAAGACTAGGTAGACTAGGAAGCAAAAACAATTTAAGGACAGAACGGCCTTTTTTGTAAAGTCTTGTTATAATTTGAACTGTCCAAATAAAGATACGTTTTATAAACTTAGCACGTGGAGTTTCGGTAGTTAGCCTTGATTTAAACCATCGCAACTAGCCTCTCACCTCTAAGCAAACCTTATAGAATCGGTACAAGTAAGGAATTCGTAGATGAGGCCGTCCGTATGCATGACATGCATGCATACATTACTAGGCGTGACAGCCCTATCTACCAAACTTAGAAAATTTGCTCAATTTCATCAAACCAATGCTCGAATTATTTCAAACCCTCTCGAGTAGACGCAGAAATAGTAGAAAAGTTAAAGTACATAAAATCGTCTTCCAAGTTGAGTGTGGCACCTAGTTTTCTTGTATCCGAAATGAAAATGTATCGGTTTGAACAAACTTAATACTCCTTAGCGGGTTCCTATGGTTGGAGGGAATAGTAAATTAAGATGTAGTATAACCGAGTAGTTCACGTTAGATATGAGAACAATTAAACTGAAAAGGGACCATCTTAAACCACAGATTTCGTGAAAATTTCATCATAATTGAATGATTAATGTGGGAATTAAACTTGTCACAAGGAGTTCACTTTCGTGCATACGCAGCAGCTACTATATATATATAATAATGTTAAAATTAATAGAGAATTATCAAATCGTATTCTTCCAATTATCCTCCAAATTTGAAAGAGATCGGTAAATTAGGAAACGAGAAATTATGCTTGATAGAATTTACGTTTGCGCATGTGCAGAATGAAGTATTGATTTGGCTACAATGAAACTTGAAGAAACCTATTTACAGCCTAATTTGCACTTTCTCTAAAAATGTCTTCAAAATTGGATAAGTGTGGAAATTGAGAATTCTAGAAGAAGTTTGCAATCGCGCATGAGCAGAAGCTACTAATGTTATAATTATATTGAAATTGATATGGAATTATCAAATCGTCTTTTTCCAACTATCCTCCAAATTTGAACGAGATCGGTAAATTACAGAACAAGAAGAGATCCTTGATGGAATTTACATTTGCGCGTGCGTAGAAAGAAGTATTGATTTTGAAACAACGAGGAGGCTATATATACACTCTAACCAGCGCATTTCCTGAAAGTTCAGTCAAAATCGGATGAAAAATGTGGACGTTAAGTTAGTTAATTTAACAGACAGACATGTTCAGAACAGTCTGAAAGCCTAAAATGCCAGGGAATTTTGATTTTGGAGACAAATAATTTTTCATCTCCCTAAAATGAAACTAATGCTTTCGCCCTCTGATGGTTGATTCGGAAGCCGAATCATACTTCTAGCACTCCTAGGAGCAATGAGCTTCCAACTTTAATATCAGTTTCTTAGTTGAATCTCAACTGCAGATACGGTAGTTTTTCTTAGGAGAGTCAATATTTCGTGCAATTGGTCATGTCAAACCAGTAGGTCGCAATGTTGTACTCGAATTACATACCACACATCCATACATTCACACGTCCATTCATGCAGCCATCCCGTTAATCCACCTCAGCGGTATTTACACGACCAGTACAGGCTTCAAACTCCTCGTTAGCTGTATTGACATCCGAACCGAGACCCTCTATTCGGACCTCTCCTGATCAAAGGGATCACGTCCGCGGTATTTGCTAATCGCTCCAGAAATTAATTTGTGTTGAACCTGTCACTTTCCCATCGTGTTCTTTTGAAGCGTAGTTAGGTCTTAATATTCCAGGAGCCAAAGCCGAAAATAAGTAGAAATTTCAGGAGAAGACTTAAGATTAGATTTTGAAAATTTAGTCCGTTCTGAGTGAGATAATCGTTGCCATCTCGAAATTGGTGGAAACAAAACCGCGGCCTCATAAATATGTCTCAATTTGCCCATGTAAAGTTTTTCTCTAATTATTCCACCTAGCAAAGTTGTATAGGTTTTGAGTTTATAGATTTGGAAAACGCTTATAACACCCTCTCAATATCCCATTAATGGATAGCCATGCAGGCGGTAGGAGTTAATGGCCCACTTATTGAGCTGGTCTAGAACATATCAGGGCAACCTGCTGTATCGGAGCGTTATAGATTGTATCTTGGGCCTCCCGGCCTATCACAATCTATTCCCTTTCTTTTGTGCAGCGGTAGTGGATTTTTCCATTTCACTCCCTCTTTATGACACAGCAGGCCCTCCTGTCCCCTCTGGCGGGGTGTGGGCACCCGGCAGAATTGGCTGAGCACATTTTGAGAGAGTGTAGCGTTTACAACGAACTGCGAGAGGAGTGTGGTCTGGTGGGTGTGCCTACTGGCGGATTGCTGGCTTCTCCGAACAGGGCAGCCAGTTTGCAAATGTTCGCTGATGCGGTAATACCCATCCTGCGAGAGCGGCACATCCAGGCGGAAGAGACAGGATAGAGAAAGAGATGATGAGGGATTAAACCAACCATGGTTAGGAGAGAAGAAGATGAAGAAGGGCAAAGGCAAGTGAGGGCAACTCGGAGACAACTCCAACCCTTCCCAGTAGGATGAGG
This sequence comes from Adelphocoris suturalis, assembly GCA_030762985.1. Lineage (NCBI taxonomy): Eukaryota > Metazoa > Arthropoda > Insecta > Hemiptera > Miridae > Adelphocoris > Adelphocoris suturalis. The sequence continues at coordinate 161,894,872 of CM061040.1, forward strand.
AAGCTCTTTCGCGAGAGCTACCAACTGGGGAAAAACTGGAGCCACCGTACTATGGTGGTGTTTGAGCCTGTAGTTGGTCACGACCGATTCTGGTGAGCCACTCATAGTCTCCCTTCCTCAGTCATCCATAATGATTGGACTCTGCTCCGGAAGAGCTTAGGACAAAGTGGCAGATACAGGGCCACATTCCCAATCCGGCCTCTGGTGCCTGAGTAGGCCAGTTCTCTGGTAGATCTCAGACACAAAATCGGTACCACGGGCGGGGGGAGCCCCAGGCTACAGGCACACCGGCGGCTTGCCGCCAAAGTGCCGCTTGCCTGCCCCCTGATAGCGGTTGGCTTCGTGGTGGCAGTGGTTGATCACCCAGGGGTAGGCACTCTCCTGGTAGATTGGTCTCCCAGGATAGTGCCGGCATGTGAGTTATGTGGCTTGACAATAACTCGGGTACCAACCTGCTTAGTTGGTAGGGCGAGCTAGAACGCCCAGCTCCACCTGTAGTGCCATGTGCGAACAGGTATTCGCATTTGCGAAGCCCTTGACTGTGGGTTGAACAGTCTCCCATACTGGGAATTTTCCTCCTTGCTTGCAAGGAGGGTGGAGGACGTAAGCACATTGAGCTGGGACACTCCCTTATAAATCAACCTTGGATTTACGAATCCCAGGGGGGAACAATTATTCATTGTCCCCTCTGGCGTTAGCCACACCCAATGGGTGTGTCCGGGATGGACCACCAGGTTTTACAGGGATACTTCTTGTTTTAGTTCAGGGACAGGAGTTGACACCTAGGTACTCAGCTCCCTCTTCTTATATCTTGGAGTTTTCCCATCGTTGGTTGTCTTATCTTTGGAGGTTCATTTCATTTATCGAGGTAAGGCGAGTATATGATATTTCTCCCTTCCTATCACGGATTCACCTATATACTAGATTCCTATGCTACAACACTCATATCACAGATCCGTTTCCTAACTACTCGTGCTCATTCAGTCAATAAATACATTCACAACAACATCGCGCCACATTCATACTAGCCAGTAGGGTTGGGGAAAACCCCGACCGGCCTCCTCGAGCCCACCCATCCTAGGACGGCCTCCCTGGTGTGTTCATTATCCAGGGAAACCTACAGCCCTTGAAATTAACAAAAACAGAAATTAATTAAATGAGAAACTGAAAAAATCATAACATCAAATAACCTACCGGTTTGCTGCCCCCTCGAGGGGCCGGCAGGGTCCCCGCACCCTCACAAGTTCCTGCACTCATACTTTCCTATCACTAAAACGTATTCTAATATCACATCACTTATCCTAAGACCACAGAGGGTTTCCTCACACTAAGCATTCTCACATCCATTCACTCACCCATTACATAGAAGACCATTCACACTGGGGAAGTGGAGTACTGTTATTAAATTTCCCCTATCTCCCCTTTTAACAATTCTACAACTAAAACAATGAATCCTAAATCTAGTATCACAGACTTATCACGGCAACCGAGGAGCAGTTAAGGTGGATCATTTTTTGTACTCCAAGTTCCTAGTATCCTAGGGCTTACGACAAGGGTGTGGGATGTCACCCACCCTATTCAAAATCTATCATGAAGCCGTGCTGAGGAACTGGAATGAGTCGTGTTAAGGAATAGGGACTCAGTACGTGATGATCAAGTAATAATAGCCCAGGATCGACATGATGTCATGAACATGCTCAGAAAGTTGAATGAAGCATTTTACAAAGCTGGTCTGAAAATCAATGCCCAGAAGACCGAGTATTTGGTTGTCGGAGATAGTCGAAACATGGTCATCCCGGACTAAGTGATGGTCAAGTCTGTCGAACAGTTTAAGTACTTGGACTCAATTTTGGAATGATCTGTTAGTCAAGAAGGGGATGTTGGCAGATGTATTCATCAAGCTCGAATTGCAGTTCGCTCTCTGAATGGTGTGCTGTGGGGTACAGAAATCCACGTCAAAATCAAAAAGCTCATCTTACATGCGGTGGTGGAAAGTATTCTTCTGTATGGATCGGAGGGTTGGTCCCTCGCACAGCGTAACCGCCAGAGATTGTGTGCTGTGGGAATGGATGGCTACAGAAGAAGTTGTCGGAAGTCCAGGTTGGAAAGGGTCCTGAATTAGATAATCAGAGCTATGATGGAGCAGCCAGAACCAGTGGTTGATTGACTTGACAGGAGGACACTGGAGTGGTATGGCCATCCAAGAAGAATGCCTGGTAGGTGGCCCAAAAAATCTCTGAATCGATCGTCCAAGGGGCGCAGGATGAAAAGGCGTCCACGAGTTACATAGAGAGGTGGAGTCATCAGTGCAATGCGCCGTCGAAACCTCTATAATGAGCATTGAACCGAGTTACCTGGCGTCAGGCAGTACAAGGCGACCCCTGACAAGGGGATAAGCCTTCATAAATAAGTAAGCAAAGTTGTAAAACAAAAACAGAACGATGATTCAATCCCAAAACTTTGGGTTATCTCTTGAAATGAGCGGTTTACAAAGAGATGAAAATTGGGATAATTTTGGGTCACTCCATCTAGACTTTTTCCCTTCAAAATCACCTAGTGGAGTTAATATTGGTATGACTTCAGTCTGCTAAAGCTCATTCCACTCAAGATTTAACACTCTTCAAAGTTCATATCGAGCATATTTTAGCTGAAACCTTTCCCCTTTGACTTACAGTCAAACTCATGAATTTTATGTCATTTTACGCATAAAAATCGCAAAAACGGGCTTTTAATTTGTACTTTAATGGGAATCGGTCTCATCTGAATTATGCTCGATATGAAAATTAGACAGTATTTAACCCTGAATCGAATGAGGTTTGGCAGATCTGAATCAAATCAATATTAAGGCCGTTAGATTTTGAAGGACGAGAGTCTAGACCTGGGGGAGGAGAGGACCCCCTAAAATTACCCCAATTTTCGATTGTCCTGAATTCCCGTAATATTCCGGGAGATAATTTTATTTATTTTATTTTTTGGGGCTTTGGTTTTCTATGCTCTACAACTTTGCTACGTCTCACATTTTCTGTAGGATGTAAGGTTTAGGAATTATTAGAGAAAAACTTTTAAATGGCCGAATTAACCCGTCTTTATGAGGCCGCCAATTTGTATTCCACCATTTTCGAGGTACAATGATTTTCTCACTCAAAACCGACTAAATTTGCAAAATCTAATCTAAAACCTTCTCCTGAAAATACTACTTATTTTCGGCCTTGACTCCTGGACCATGATGTTTTGATTCTTGCAGCAGAGTTGTAATAAAGACTGTAGAAGCGATGAGGCAAAGATATCTCTTTAAATCACTCACAGAGTGAATTGCAGAGGAACGGGTTAAGGGCGTTGGTAAAATAGGGCGAGGTGTTGGGGTGGTGGGAAGGGATATTTAACCCTGGATTACCAACTTCGACAATCCGACACTGATTACTAACAATACGTCAAATCGACGTAGAACCCCTAAAATCGTCGTTTTTCACCAAACATTTCGAAGAAATCGGGGGGTAATTAGAATATTGTCATTTCAACACATTCCAGTTTTATTATAAATGTAAAAAATTATTACTTTGCAGTGTTAAACTAGTGTACAGTCTTATAAAAATCAAATAATCAGAGTAACTTCAGTCTAAGCACTCGAAGTGCCTCAATATGTAAGTAACTACTAATAACAGCAAGTAGGAACTGAAATTTCAATTTGGGTAACACGTTTCATGTCTAAATCGAGATCATTCGAATAAGAATAAAATACAAAAATACTTGAAATAATGGAAAATAAAAATAAATGAGTACCTACTCAAATAACCAAATTTTACAAGTTTATACCACTAAATCTCTTCTTATTAGCGCATTCTGGGCAAATTTTTATCGAGTGTTCACCACAAATGAACTTGAGGCAAGAGGAGCAAGTTGATTTCGTCATCCTTTTCAGCTTGTAAGAACAGAAAGAGCAATAATGCCGTTTACCATCTTCTGCCTCATTTTGTCGGCGTCCTCTGACAAGATCTTGTGTTGGGGCTTGGATCTTCAAGAAAGAAGATATAGAAGTTCGTAGCGTGTTCGGAATCTGGTGGGTCAAACGGGTGTGCATCCACAAAGAAGTCATTTCGTGTGCTAAGGCAGTGGCATAGTTGAACCTGCTGAGAGGTTTCTCAGTGTGATTTCTTTTGTGGAAATTGTTCAAGTAACACACGTACGAATTGTGTAGAGCAATATTGATTATATTATAGAATATGCACAAAGGCCATCTTTGAGTTTTTCTGTTTGTGTTCATGTTTTGACATATTTGATCAAATGTGTCGACTCCCCCTTTGGTGGAATTGTAGTTGAGCACTATTTCAGGCTTACCCGACATTGAATCAACACTATCAGAATCGTGAGCTGTGGACACCAGGGTCACAATTTTGTTCTGTTTTTTTTCTGGTTTGTAGGAAACAGCCATAACGTTTTCACTGAACAAAAACAAACTAGTACCTTGGCCCCTTGCTGCGAATTTCGGGTTTGTGAACTCATCTGGAAGTTCTCTTTTGTTTTTCCTGATTGTTCCAGTCAAAGTCAAGCCATGGTCTCTCACAAGTTTTTCAGCAAGTTGGATGCTTGTGAACCAGTTGTCACATGTTATGTTTCTGTTGGAGAATTTCACTGAGTCCGTCAACTGCATCACAATATATTCTCCTTGTGGGACGTCAGAGGGTGTGGAACCTTTACCCTGGTAAATTATTGCACACAACACATAATTTGTACTACTGTCACAAATCAAGAAAATTTTGATTCCATATTTATTTGGCTTGGCTGGCATGTATACCCTAAAGGGGCATTTTCCCCTGAACCCGAGAAGCTGTTCGTCTACTGTCAAGTAAGCACCAGGACTGTAACTCTCCACACAGTTTCTGATCAACATGGACCATAGTTCGAATATTGGTGCCAGTTTTGTTTCAGCTCTTCTTTGATCTCTGGTTGTACGATCATCGAATCGCAGACAATTGAGCAAAAATTCCAACCGAGAGCGTGAAAATGCAGAGCGATACTTATCTCCACACAAATGGGTATCCATCATGGCTCGTATGCTCAGATGGTTGTCTCGTAGTGCTGCAGCCATTATAAGAACGCCTAGGAGACAATTAAGTTCTTCAGAACATAGCTCCCGTAAAGTTGGGTTGGATGGATTCTTATACTGGAGCCTTTGTTTAGCGATTTCTTGGTTTGTATACTTTTTTATTAGATCGTTCATATCAGTTGAAAACAGTGAGGTGAAGCATTGTTTCGGAGTATCAGCATTAGCAGATTGACCCTTCGTGCCTGGTCTAATATAAACTATATTCTTTTTAGGAGTTTTCTTCGATTTGGACGGAATGGGCTCAGTTTTCCATAAATATCCATTCTTTCCTCGTATTTCTGGTGTATCAAATTTGATGACTCGGTTTCGGTTTGGCGGGTTATCTGCAATTTCTTCTGGTTGAGAAACATTTGACATCTTTTTCTTTGAAGGAGGACCTTCCACGGGGAGGGAGGAAGAACGCTTCCTTTTGGAAGTTGAAGGATGAAGGATCTTCTTTTCTTTCCTCTTTGAAGGAGGACCCGCTGGAACTGGAGAGCGTGAATTCTTGCCATGGGAAGTAGAGGGAAGTTCAGCGAGTTGTGTTTCGAAAACTTTTCGCACCTTCTCATCAGCTTCATCTAGGTCGAAACTATCTCTTGAAAAATCGTCACTTTCACTTTCAGATGGTACATAGTTTGGGTCTTCATCAGAAAAATTGTCAAGTCCGGGGAATTCAATGTTGTCTTCTTCTTCATCACTACTCGCATCTTCAAGGAGAAGGTCCTCCTCCTCAGCTTCGATTTCAGATGATGGATGCAATCTAAACTCCTCCAGGATCTCTTCGTCAGTTAGCACCCTTTTCTCCCTTCCCTTCTCCATTGAAAACTGGAATGAAACAACAGAAAACACTAGAAAAGGGTGCTACAGGAAACGATATATTTTGCGCCTTACAGTTACGGTAAAAGTGTACATAGGCAGCAGGTACAAATGACATCCAGGGGTTGGAACGATGTGCATTAGATAGGTGCTCCTTACTGACTACACGTCGAAACGACGTGTAGAGAATGAGTGCTTATTACTAATGACACGTCGGTTCGACTCCCTATGTTTCGAAAATCAAGATGAGCACTGACCTTGGGAGTGACGACAGAGGTTGGCCCTTCCGTAGCTCGTACGCAACTAATTAGGGAGAGCATAACTTGGGGCCCAAGAACCTGTTGCGCTCCTAGCGGGAAATAGAGGAAGGAGAAAAAAAATACACGCCTTTTCAACGTGTTCTTGGTAATCCAGGGTTAAAGAAAGCGATTTATAGGGAGTGGGAAATTGAGGGAGTCAGATTTGGGTGACGCCCTACTGGGAATTACTTTTTGGGGAATCTCACTGGAATTATCTTCGTGCTCCCGAAATTGCCCATCTTCCTGAGAGCTAAATATAAACTTGATTTCCACTCCCTACACTATTAACCCCTTCGTGACCCCCTTTCGACAGTCTGCCGATTAACTCTCCCAATCGTCGTTACCCTTCATCCCTCACAACCCCTCTTCCGTTTACCCCTATAAGGTGTCCTTTCCAGTATTCATCGTCCTCCCCTCCCCCACCACCACATAGTCGCCTCCTGATGTTGACTAGCTTCTGGCAGAACTGACGGGAAAAGGTCGATGAAGGGATGACCTTGACGGATGGCTGAGGGTTTGAGGAAAAGTAGAGGTGGAATTCCCTCTCCCCAAACTACCGCGATTGGCAGAGTTGGCTGCAGGAAGTCGAGAGATGGTTAGGGAAATGAGGTTTTCTTTCCCTTCCCTCCACCTCCTGCTCCCCGTCACTTGCACCGCCGTGTCGTCTGTCTCTGGATCAAACCTATTTCCATTTCTCTTCCACACTCACCCTCTATCGGTATCCTCCCTTTTTAAACTATTTTCAATAATTTTGCCTCTGAAAGATAAAAATTAAGGAAGGGCAGTTTTTCTCATAGCACCTGTAACCGAGAGTTAAGCCCCCAATATGCAGAACGAAGGTGAGCACGCTTTAGGATAAGCAAAGCCAATCGCTCAGCAAGTAAGTGTGGACGCGGATCATACTGGTTCAATGTGGATCACCCTCAGTCGCATTTTATCATCCAATGAAACTCGGATTTACATAATGAAACTTGAATATTGAATAATTTTGAGCGTGTCTTTTAGTGTTCTAGTTCTTAGTTGATAAGCTCTATTTGATTAATATTCCGCTGAAGAAATAAGTTTTACAATTTCTAGAAGTTTTTACCCATTTTTAGAACTTACTCTGCTGAATTTAATATGGACCTTATTTGGGTCACTTCGGAAACAATCACAAAGTACGGAGCACTGATCAGCTGAGGAGCCTCTGAAGCTAATTTGTTTCCTTCTTGACCTGACCCCCCACCCCGAAATTGTTTCCAAATTTTTCGATATTTATTAAAAAGGGTAGGATTGAGGTGTCTTGAAGCTGTAAAGGTGTGAACTCCTTCGGGAGCACCCCTTTCACGGGGTACGGAGCGCAGGTCAGCTGAGGGGCCTCTGAGGCTAATTTGTTTCCTTCTTGACCTAACCCCCCACTCCGAAATTCTTTCCGAATTTTCGACATTTATTAAAAAGCGTAGAATTGAGATGTCTTGGAGCTGTAAAGGTATGAATCCCTTCGGGAAGGGCGACGCGCCATGTTTTGGTGATATACTATATAATAATTAAGGAACAATGATGAAAGACCTATCTGAAACATAAATAACTAACCTTTGTGTAATAATTTACAGCGTTTGGTGATTATTTTAGACGAAGACCAGGTCCCTCAGTGTTTCGACTAATGTGTTTCAGGTGGAAAAAAGTCAAAAGTTTTTGAAAAAATCGTCTTCGGCATCCAGGGTGTTGGGTAAAGACACCATTTTGACACATTGTGTCATTTCAAATAGTAAGTAATGAGCCGTTGGCTATTTTAACACTGTTTTCAAACCATATTTGTACATTCTATGTATGCACCTTCATCATTACCCGTGACTTGTGTATTCGATGCTATCATCCATTTGTTCAAGGACTGACAAAACAGTAGTTTTTGAAAGTCGATAGGTACCTCCTCAGAAATCGATTTCATTGGGATTGAAATCCGCCTACTCTCTCTAATTCAACGAGAACGGGAAATAGTGAAGTAAAGTCTTGATCATCCTCGTCAAATTCGTCCTCATAAACCAATGCTCTAATCAATCCTATTCGGCTCATTCTCGTGCAGTTTAGAAAATAGTTAGGAAAATGTAGCAAAACAGATGAGAAAACGTAGCAAAAAAGCATTTCGGTCATGTAAACAAAACTGAAGTTAGTGAAAAACGTGCCCCTTATCATTATTAACCCCCGAATTCGGCGGGTATAGACTAAATTTTCTTGATCTGTCCACCTCTATGGTAAACGAGAAGCATGATTTTTCAATTTATAGAAAAGATACATATAGAGATATAACGATCCATAGTACTTCAAATCACCCTTTAGTCCATAAGCATGCAGCTTTCCATAGTATGATCAACCGAGCACTATCTATTCTAATGAGAGAACGAAATTCATCAAAAGAAAAATCCATTATCAAAAGCATAGCAGCTAGTAATGGCTACGGAGGAGATCTTGTTGATACCTAATGAGGTTTTTAAGAAAGAGAGTTGAGATAAAGTTTCCAATCTGGTTAGGGAAGATGTAACTTTGGAAGAAAAGCAATGGATTTTCTTTCTGATAAAATCGGCAACATTCTGTCATCGAGGGGTCACAAAGTGGGTTTCAAAACCAAAAATAGTCTTAGAGCACTACTAGATTCCGTTAAAGACAAAATCAATGTCGAATGTAAGAGTGGGGTTTATGAACTTAAATGTTCTTGGGGCTACGAATATTGCGGTCGAACTGGTAGAGGAAATTCAGGGAAAGGATAGAAGAGCACCAGGAGGATTTCAGGGAAAATAAGGTTGTCTACATTTGCAAAACATCTTAAGGAATCCAATCTTATTTATTTGATTTGACACATAGAGAGTTTGTAGAATTTCTTCATTTTTGTCCAAAGGTATGTTGAATGTACTTGAAAAATTCGAAATCATCAAAAGTGACTGATCTGGTAAGTTTTTAAATGAGGATATCCCTCAATATATTTCACCTCCGATAATTCCATTTCTATAGAGCTTGGAATAATCCCTTCAAACTGTTGAAACCAGTAATTCGTCTTCTCCTTTCATTTCATTTGATTAGCTATAATCCCCCTTCACTTTGCTTGCACATTATTGGCTGAACCTCCAGCCCCTTTTCCTTTCTCTGGACCAATGGGATTCAATCTCCCTTCACCTGTGACTATGTATAAGCTGTGTCCTTTCTAATGTGACTTCAGTTATTGTTTGTTACTGATGATGGCCTAACCGTACGAAATCGATTTAACATTGTAACTATTTATTTTGCGTGGAAATAGACAACGTTTTTTCACTAACTTCCGTTTTGAAATGGGTTTCCACAACTTCGTCGCGAGTGATTTAGTTCGCATGAAAACAAAGATGGCGAAAAGAACTACCTACCTAGAAAATCGTTGATTTGAACGCTAACCACCCGAATTCGGTTGATTGGTTCTGATCGTTGATTTAGCGCATTTGATCATTGATTTATCTGAACCGGAGTTGGTGAAACCGAATATCGTTGTTCAACAGCTGATATCTTCGGTTTAATGAGTAAACGTTGATTAGCAACTTTGGTGAAACCGGCCCTTAGCGACGAACTAACTCTTTGTATTCCCGCTTGCCCATTTATAAAAGCCTTCGCAACAACGGCATTACTTAGCAGCTGATGGATGTCCTATCGGCACGGGAGGGGAAAGTTCTTCCGAAAACATCCAGGCAAACCGAGTCGCTCCCGACCGGCAACGGGCCGAGTTCCACATAACTGGACATGTAGATACCAACAAAAAATTAGAAACCTTCGTAGAAAGTTTTGTCAACGAGTTTTCTCAACTGTGTCGGAAATGCCTTTTTTGTTGTTTCAGTAATTTCTATTGGAGAACCGGTCACCCGGGTAGGTACTATTTAAAAGATCCCCTCATGACCAGCTCACCTTAATCACCTCATGTTGACATGATTTGGACGAATAAAACGCTGCAAATTATTACACAAAGGTTTATTATTTATGTATTAGATAGCCCTTTGATTAGTTTCAAATCTGACCCATAGAAGGGGGTGTTTTATGGGAAGGGGGGGGGAAGGGGCTATCTTTGTCATCACTGAATGAACTGAAGATTTGGTTGTCGAATATGTTTGGATTACTCTAATTCAAGTGAAAGACTACTTTCTTCAAATTTTTGAAATCTGACTCAGTGGGAAGGGGAGGGAGAGGATGTTAAAGCGTCTTGAACGTCACTGAACCAACCGGGGATGTGAATGGGCGAATCTACCACAATTACTTTAACTTGGGTCACAGGCTATTTGATAATGTTCAAGTCAAAATACTTGAAAGTACAGTGAAAATACTGTAGGTTTTAGGATGGAAGTACGAGAATCTACGGTAATTTGGAAAAGATTGGTGCGGTAATGGATGACTATGAGATGGCAACCCTGATTGGAACTTCATCGACTGGCCCACGGAGGGGGGTGTGGCGTATCTTCTTGGCGATAACGAAGGGTCGAGGACCGGAGCCCGGAGGCGGCTCGCGACCAGAAATTCGACTCCGCCCGCAGGAGATAAGTCCCGAGGACTCTTCACCCGGAGCGGAGAGGTCGTCCGGGGAAAGGAGCTGATCTGCTGAAGACGCGTTCACACGAAGGTCCTTCACCCCGCCGTTGTCACCCGATCCGGGCTCCTCCCCGCCCGGACGCAAATGGAGTCGCGTTCGGGTCCTCCAAGTTTCCCCCCCGGACCGGCATAGGGTCCCTCGGATTTGTCCCGAGGTCTCACATGATGGAAAAGCGGTCCCCCTAAAAGCGCTCCTGGAGCGGAAGGATTTTTCTACTCTGTCGACGTCGAAAACTTCAGCACCACCGGTGGAGACACCCGATAGGGCACAAAGGGACGTGCGCCGCCGCACAAAGGGACCTGCGCCGCGGAGCCGTTGAAGCCCATGTCATTTTGAGGGGGGGGGGGGGGGGATACCGCGAGAAAAAATCGCGGGGATCGCGAAGATAAAATCTCGAGTAGCAAAAAGGCGGAGGGCGTCGCGTACCTGCTCGATCTCATTTCATGGCCCGGCCTGCCGCCTCTAACATTTTTGTGCTCACTGACATCACCTTGCAACACTATGGGCCTCTACACACGAAGATACTAGTTAGTAACGCAACCAGTTGGTAACTCGAGTTCCTAACCAGTTACAGACTGATTGGTGACTTGGCTCCACACAGGAGGTTACTCATCACTAACCGAAATCTTTGATGTTCAGTAGGATCATGGACATGGTAGGAGAAACGTCGGATAGTTCAAGTGGTGACGAAACCATAATATTGTATAATTATAGCGTTTCCAAGCCAAATTAAACCTTTTCCATGTCAAATGAAACCTTATCCAAACCAAATGAAACCTCTTCCATATCAGATAAAACCTTTTCTAAACCAAATGAGACCTTTTCCAAACCAAATGAAACTTTTTCCAAACCAAATGAAACTTTTTCCAAACCAAATGAAACCTATTGAGAAAATGAGTGAGGTTCCAAGTACACTACCTTCCTCCTTATTCCCCTATGTTGAATCCAGTGGAAAAGGCCTTCTCGAAAATAAAATGTCACGCGAGGAACATACTGAGCAAACCGGATGAAAACCACATTTTGACGCAAGTCACTGATAGATGCGTCATAACTGTAACAGCAACTGACTCATCCAATTATGTGATGGACATAATGATGCAGTTGCCTAGAGCCGCCACCGGTAGTGACTTACATTGACTGATTGAACCTCTAAGACTGAATTTCTGAAATTTTGTAATATATTTGTTATTTATCTACGATTGTTTACTTTACAGAAATACACTATGTTTGGAAAAAGTTTCATTTAGTTTGGAAAAAGTTTCATTTGGTTTGGAAAAGGTTTCATCTGGTTTGGAAAAGGTTTCATTTGATATGGAAAAGGTCTCATTTGGTTTGGAAAAGGTTTCATTTGATATGGAAAAGGTTTCATTTGGTTTGGAAAAGGTTTCATTTGACTTGGAAAAGGTTTCATTTGGCTTGGAAATGCTATATATAAGAAGGAGGAGAAGAAGAAAAATCAGAAGCTGTTGGATACACCCATACCTTGAGAAGAATTTTCAAAATAGGTTGTTTGTCGCTTCAAAAGAGATAAACTTATCTGATGCGAAATTCCTGGCATTCTACAGAATGAGTAAACAAAGTTATTTGGAACTTGTTAAATTGGTTTCCCCTGTTTTGCGGAAGGAAAACACGAACATGAGGGAGTCCGTGGAAGCTGAGGAACGGCTTTTTCGACTTCTCCCACTAACAACAGGTTGATTTGTTGGTCACCCATGGCTCGAGTTAGTAACTGGAATCACAGGTGACTGGACATGCGAGTCAACAGGGAACTAGTTAGTAACTGGTTTCTAACCAGTTACTAACCAGTTGCGCCGTGTGCGGTTCCCCATTGAATTACATAGGAAGTGACTCAAAGTAAACTGGTTAGTAATTCGCGTCACTAAAAAAGTCCAGTCATGCAGCATGACCCCACGAGCGAATGTTTGAAGAAATCTTCGGCATTTCAGTCGCTATTGATCGTGTAGAGAAATTTTAGTTTATGATTTTGATAGACAAACATGGAATCAAATTATTAAAAATAATTAGGAGGTACACATACTTTATTATTATTAAACTAATCTTGTAGATTTAAAGGAAAATGTAGGTAAATATTCATAGATTTCGATGTCCAATGTGGTCAGTATTGAAGGCAGTTGAAATCTTAACAGTATCCTATCATAACATTATCAAATCTTGACATAAAATTGGTTAAAATTGGTATAAAATTAGTTATACAGGGATACTTCCATAAGAGTAGTTCAATCTGAATTTGGACAATGTTTCACGCAAATATTACCGATTTTTACAACTAGCGAACGGCATTATTTCGATTTTTGACTGATTTTTCAACTTTGAAATTTTTGAAAACTTGATACCTACATATTATTATAGGAAAGTTTACGCTGATGCCGAATATACCACATGTTAGTATGCTGAACAAATTATTTCGCACAACAAATCGCAAAAAACAGGCTATTTTGAAATTTTTGACTACATTTTTGAAAATTTCAACCCGAAGATGTAATCCGATCATGCTGGCCAACGAACTTGAACTTTCGTTTTGTGTCCTTAACATTTTAAAATTTGTTTGAAGTTTCTAGCACAATTCTACGGACAGTTATCGTCTGGAATGACACATATATACATACATATATACATACATACATACATACATAAAAAAATGTGTTAAACTTCAGAATATGATTCAGAATAGCCTGAAACGGATTTCTGCATAAAATTTTTTCAAAAATTCACATTCTACAAATTTTGAGGCGAGACCAATAGCTTAATTTTCTTCAAAAATTCGCTAAAAGGGCGGTGGGGCCAGTGTTTGTCACCTTAAGAGGCATTTTGACTTTGACAAGCAATTAAGTTATGTTTATTCGTTTGTCCAAACTTGAATCCTACATCTATTGCTGCATCAGGATGGCCTCAAACCCCTCAGTATTGAAAAAATTACTAATTGAAGCCGCAAAACATCATAAATTCGTTTTTTCTAAACAAATTTTTTGACCCAGAGCCAAATTTTTGGTTGTACCTGTGATTGACACCCTTTGATTGACACAGCAGTTCTTCTGCAATAAATGATTCCAAGTATCAAAAAAAAAAAAAAATTTAATTCAACATTTTACAAATAAATTGAGCATATGAGCTTAGTTTTATTAATTTAAATATAAAATTAATACGACTTTTCGTAGAGAAAAAGTTGAAAATATCACCTTATGTTTCATCACAAAATAGGTACAATGTTTTCTCGATACCAAAGGCACAATACGTTTCTAAAGTAAACTAGCTTGCTATGTATTTATATAAATATAAACTCGGCCTCTAGAACCTCGCAAGGGGCTCCTCAAGGAGAACCCCTTGACCCCGCCAGGGGGGCTTCGCTCCCCTGGACTCCGGTTGCTTTCCGCTTTGAGCCTTCGTCTAAAATGCTAAACCATGGAACATGCTTTCTTCCCACTAATTCGTAAATGCAAATAAATTTAAAACTCCAACATAAATGTTTTACTTAATCGAAGTTAGAAGAAAGTACCTAGGTAGGTAATTTTCTGTTATGGTGCGCGTCTACAATTACTATAACCAAGATTCACTTCTCAACCAAGTGACAGCAAAATAAGCGGCATTGTTTACTATATCCATCTATAACATAAATAAATACAAAACTACGACATGAATAGAAGAACAAGTACGAAAGCAATGCGAGATAAATCGAGAAATTTCCAACGAGTGGAGAACGATTTTTGTCCGGCGAAAACTAAAGAAGTTTCATTCCCCAGCAACGGCTTGGTTGTACGTGAAAATCAAAAGAAAAACAACTGCTAACTTGTTTATAGGTTGCGTGATTAACAAACTACTACAAAACAAGCGGCATTGTTTACTATTTCCATTTATAACATAAATAAATATAAAAGTACGAAAGAAATGCGTGATAATTCGAGAGCTTTCCAACGAATGGAGATCGATTTTTGTCCGGTGAAAACTGCAGACGTTTCATTTCCCCAGCAACGGCTGGGTCGTACGTGAAAATCTTAAGAAAATTTCATGACACTTCCGCGTAAGGTTTTCAGGCAGTAAGCTCAAGGCTAAAGCATATTCATGCTAAAAATAAAGAACGAATGACAAGAACGAATAGAGATCCATATTGACAGGACTGTCAATCACTGAGGGGGGCATCAGTTTGGGAATTAGTAATTGACAATTGCATTTTCACATGTTATCTTCGGTTATTTCCAAAAAATGATTGCGTAAATGCAATCCACATAAAAACTGATTGATAAAAACCATGGAAACAATAGAATTTGAAAACGTGGAGGGCATGGTGGAGCAAAATAAAACGTTTACCCATTAGCCAAACCCAGACTGACGCACCACCGGAATACCAACAATGGAGCCTGGACTAGCCCTATTGTAATTCCAAATCCTCCAATTAATAAGAAAAATATGAAGTAAAAAACAACGATTTTCGATGACATTACCAAGAACCAAACAGCAGCTCCGTCATAACGAATTTCACTTCCCAAATCGAGCCTACTAGAAATCGCTTACGATCACGAGGGAAAAATATGATGGTCTGCAACAATTGATAATGCAGTTTTGCTCTTCCAAAAAGAGTGCATATTTCAGAAAAATCCGGCCTAAAAAAGTCAGCAAAGAACAGAAACCTTAGCCCTTGAAGCGTATATTGCGACTATCCCTGCTTCAGAATTTCCGAAAAAAGAAATTAGAACGTTTAATTTCTAAACATTTATTTTCAACAACAATATAGTATTGTATTTTCTTGGGTTTTGAATGTTTTATAAATAAAATTTATATTTTTGGGCTGAAAATATTGTGTTCACTCTCCTTTTGACTTTTTATGTCTTTACTTTGGCACATAAACGAAAAAGGCGTTAACAAAAAGCGTAAAAAAAAAGCGTTACGGTTGGTTTTCTGATGATTTCCGCTTACAACCGAGTCATTGCTAGGGAAATGTTACTTCGTCGTTTTTCATCCCACGAAATTCGTTGACCATTCGTTCAAAAGCTCTCGATTTATCCAACAATATTATGTTAACTACTGCGAAGTGCGTGGTCAACAAGCTCATTTATGAGCATGGTTGTATGAATAATTGTTTACACACAGGTGATCATTCTCAATAATTGATATTGTGAACATGATTGCAAACGCTTGTTAATTTCTAATGATTTCATTGAGCTAGTGTTTCGATGATTTGATTAATTGCAGGCGATCCGAATATTGTGAGAACGGTTTGATTTGTGAAGAGGTGGTTAAATCATTTTAATAGGTAATTTCTATACTTTCCACTCTGGGAAGCTGTAATTTCGTATGTAGCCTCTTCAGAACATTTACTTGACGATGTCTAGGGTGCGGATCAGCTGAGTGGCTTACAAGTCTGCAACTAAACACATAAAATGTCCCAATGTGTTGCAGAATCGTATGCAACCGTTTCTGATGTTTATCGAATGCTTTATAAAAAGGCTGCGACATATATAATGCCTAGTCATTCCATCTAATGACTGGCTGTTTTAGCCAATGAGTATAATCTATTTAACACATTGACGCACTCTTATGATCGGAACCCATACAACATATACTTGAATAGATACAACTTCCGTATTGGAATCGTATGGAGGGGGAGCTAGCCAAGGGGAGATAGACCAGAACGCCCCACCGCCCAATACGGAAGTTATATCTATTCTAGTATAGTACAACCTTTAACATGCATATGTCTTAGGATTGGTGTACATTCAAAATTTCCATTCGACGGAGGAAAAAATGTCAGGTTTTGTAGAATAGTTCTAGAATAACAAACAGTTGCTAGGGAGAATATAACTTCGTGATTTCCCTTCCCACAATACCCATTCACCACTCGTTGGAGGACCCTACTGATATAATTACTGTGAATATCCGAAATCGTCAATATAATTTTTTAACTTGACAAAACTAGTCCATGCTCATCCACAAACAATCTTAGTATAAGCTCGTCTATTACACAGATTTTAAAAGATTTTAGACTGAGAATACCTTGGAGAAAACCCGCAATGCATCGAGATACCCCCCTTTTCCCCAGTATAATTGGGACTTTCGGTGTTAGCTGGCTTCCTGACCCGAACATTGAATTAATAAACAATGATTACATCTGAGTTTCGGGTGACCAGAAGTCACAAATTACGGTACTTTCAGGTACCAAATAACAGGAAAGAATTTTTTCGCAGGTACCAGATAACAGGAAAGAATTTTTTCGCAGGTACCAGATAACAGGAAAGTACCGTTTTGACCTCTAGCTAGAGGGTTGAATGTCTTGTGGGACACTTTTGACCCCAGTGTGTCTTCTGCATTCCTAATTTTGTTCTGTTGGGGTAGCCACTGACCCCAGTGTGTATTTTGGATTTCCTCACAAGGCATGTAAGTCAGATAATATCATAATTCACTTAATTTTCTCATAGAAAATAAGTATTTTTGTAATCTGGTAGTCAGTAGCTATTTCTTTTTCTGGACCACTCCAACTAGGTGACTCAGGTGAAGATTCTCAACTGGGTTTTAAATGTGTCAAGTTGATGGGCTATCATAGGTCAGGGTTCATTTTGGTTCAAAAAATGGGTTGGGTTTTGCATTTTATGCATCTATAGGTAAGTAAATCCATAAATATATTTTTCTTGTAACTCTCCTGTTGTAGGAATGCTTGGATACCCTGAAGAGCTAGCTTCCTCGAGACCTGCTGAACAAGTTGTACGTGGGTGATGCTACATTTGCCAAAGATCTAACGATAAAAAGACGAGTCGGTCTTGTGTGTGAAGTGCACAGTAATACATCAACGACTTGTGAAAAATGCAATTACTTATAACAAATAATAATACTACCTACGTAATAATCCCGTCGTGTTTTTAAAAACAACTTCTAAAAATACATTCATATTCCGTTTTTTATGTGTGCCTATTGCTTAAATATAATTCTGCAATTACCTTTAATTATTTCGTCATAAAAAATAAAAAATTGAATGCGGAATAAAAACAGTGTATCAGTTTAGGTTAGAAAAAAGGAAGAGATGTGAAAAATGGGGTAAGTTCAAGGTACCGTGAAAACATTACTATTTAACTAACAACGTTACAGTTTTTTCTGACTATTCGACAGATAGTCAGCTTTGATAATTTGCTTTTAATTATTGTGCATCGTCAGAACCGAATTTTTAATGTTCATATGCCCAAAATTTTGATTTTTGAAAATTTTACTAAGAATGGTTTCAAGAAACCACGAATAAAACATTCAATTCTAACTTAATGTATTCTATTTCTTGTTTCTATGCGTAGGTAGGTTAATTTTTGAATTTTTTAAATAGTTAGTTGTTGGGAAACTATTTATTGAGTATAATATATAAATTAAAATACATTTCGGGTCAATTTACCGTGTCACAAAAAAAAGGTGTGACCTAGGTGGGTTAATTGTATAAATTTGAGTATACAGTTACATTCTATAGTACTTGAACAACGTGTTGGTATATTTTTTGAAATTTTAAATTAAATACGTGAACAATACTGGCGTTTTCCATACGAAAAATGCTCTGCTGCACAATTGCGGAAATGACACTTATCTCCCGTAGTCTTCATTTGCTCTCACCGTCTTGGAGGCTGAGGCAAGTATTCTAGCACTCAAAAAATAGAGAATTTTCTATCTTTGTAGAAGGCTCAATCCTTAACCTGATTAGGGAGGTATGTTCGGGGACACCATTTTGGCGCAATGTAAGTTGATGCTGACTCTCGGATTTCACAAACACCTCGTTAAGGGGCTCCGGCTTAAAAACCGGTTGGAGTTACGAAGTCTTGGCTAAGCCAGTGATAGCGATAGCTTCGCGGTCATTTCGATAATTCGGAGCCGGCGTCTGGCACTCGTAGAAATGACGAAATAGGCCCATTGGCTTGTGTTAGGCCTCTCGCGCTGCCCTAATGCGTAACAGATTATGCGGATTTGATAAGGCGAACAATGCACACCTCATTGTATGCGCTCATGAGGGAGCGGGCAGAGCCAGAAGGTGTTCGACCTTTTTCCATAATAACCAACGAGTCAAAGTATCGCAGTCAACTGGAACATATTTATACAAAGGCCGAGAATATAGGCAAATTGAAATTGTTGATAAAGAGAGGATTATCAAAGGATCAGACATAAATTTTCGTCGGTTTTGAATGCAAGGCCACCAAGGTTTGAACCAAGAAAATCAATTTTAAACTACCTCACAAAATGTTTTGATTTACGTCTCAACAGTGCTGAGTCATTTCTCATGGAGGGGCAGCAGTTGAGGATTTCAGTTTATTTTATAGTTTTAGTATTAACTCCGAGTGTTTTTTGCTGAGTACACGAAGACTGTTAATAACAGCTGAGGACCCTCGAAATTTGAAATCGATCCTACCGTCACTAATCGAAAAACTCTACAACCATTTTTGGTGCCAGGACATCAATCTGGTTTACAGTGCCAGATTTAATATGTTCTATAGGAGGATAGCGGACTATTCAGGTAGGCAGAAGTACTTGGGACTCATTCAAAATGTCCAGATTGAGAGGGTGTTGTGCCAGTTGCGTCTGTCTTCAAAGTTTTTCGTAACTGTTTATTATAGAGGTACTTCTCATAAGTTTAGAAGCGAGAGCTTATGCAATATATGCAACATGAAAGAAACTGACACCCTCTGCCATTTTTGTCTACGTTGCCCAATCATGAAACCGTACCGAAGGCAATTCATTGCGAAATACATCTGTGGGCTCCCAGTGGTTGAGGATGAGGATCGTCTGGCTAATTTGCTCAATTTTGGTGGTGATAGGGGAATTTATTTCATATTGTTACTAGTGCACTAGCACTTCGATCAATTGCGCTCACCGAATAGGTGTCTGATATGTACAGCTTTAGCATTGTATAGTGTACAACAGGATAGGCTTGTTGTGGATATTGTACGAGTACCACAGGTATAGCGTGGATGTTATGGATTCATAACGGATTATTATTATTTATATTAATTTCATATCGATGACCTCGTTTATTTTGCATGTACTTCATTAAGCTGTAATGCCCTGTTAACTAGATTAGGAAGAAGATATTTGACTTATTTCTTACCTATTATATACTTTTCTAATGATGATGTGTAAGTGGACGGGGAAAGGGTTATTCAACCATAATATACTACTTGGAAAAAATATTATCCAAATAACTGATAAAATAACTACGATAAATACGAATACGTACCTACCGATGAACTGAGGAGCACTAGCCCAACACTATTCTACTAGACTTACTGCATGCGAATTCATATGCCTATGTGGACTTTCTCTCTTACAAGTTTATCCTCATTTGTTACTTCCGCGCGAAAATAACTTTTTCTGGACAATTTTACACGAAATACAGGGCATGAATCCGAGATCAAGAAACATAATATAATGTAAACAAACTCAAACCAGCAATAAGCTAGGTTAGAATAGAAATACTGTTACACTAGATTATTTTAATTTTTTCCATTAAACTATTCCAATCACCACTGCAGGCTTCTATTTATTGTATTCTTGCTTTATTTAACTGAAATTTTATTCGTAAATTAGTGGTATAATACAACGGGAAACTGTTTTGAATCGAACAACCCAGCTTGATCAAGTACCTAGTAGTGCTTGCATGCAGTTAAATAGGGGAATTTCGGTGGATTCTGAACAATGGATATTTTCCTAGGGAATAATCGCATACGGGTTAGCCCCAAAAGGTAGTGGGGAACGACTTGATTTCAGTTTGCAGTATCCAGATTCCCGTTTCGTTAACTAGGTGATGTTACTACTTTCCGTGGGGCTGTACAACATCCACGCCATTTTGCCCCTACACAAACGAACCTAATAAAAATTTATTTATTTCTAAGAGCGTCTCAAGTCGCTAGGCAAACGGATTCGTACAATAATAATAGTAGTTGTGGTTTACTAATTACATTATTTAATTGGAGGTGTCACTACTCAAGTTGAAAGCGTAAAATTATTAATTTTGATTGTATCCATACAACAAAATTCTGCATCCTCTATAATTTATGGAGGGGTTCTGCCCACCCTGCCCTCCCTCAAACTACGCCACTGCGTCTCAAGATACATCCGTTAATTCAACAATCAGATTGATTGCAAATTATTACACATAAATTTATGGTTTCTCTATTGGATAATTGGCTCATAGATAATTATTAAATGCAGCCTGACCTGCTGGTACTTGATTGATACTTGAATGAATGTCCAAGAAGAATTTATAACTACAAATCAGTAAACAGCCACTTAATAGGAATAATAAAATAAGTTCATGAAACGGAAAACCATCCTACGCTACACTAGTCTTAAAAGGCGATAAATCCTACCCTAGAGATAGTGAACGGATGAACGTACATCGATCCGAGTGGTCCATTGATTCCTTAATATTTCAAACGGTTCATTTTACCTTCGTCGTTATATCCTATGACTACTACCGCTACAGAATTATAGCAATTCATCAAGAGGAGCACTATGGGTTGCATGTGCCTTCAGAACAGAGTCAGAACCATCCATACGTGTACTTACAATCAACATGCCAATATAACAAACTAATGGCTTCAGATCGACTACGAGTTTTTGATAGAAGGGAGGAAGAGGATCTCGTGTTGCCAAAAAACAGAAAGAACATACTGTGGCTGGATGACGGGAAATGTGGACCGAAAAGCAAAGCGGGAGATACACAGGGGGGTTTAACCATATCAAGATAATTATGATTGGTGAATGGAGGAGTGGGCTTTTTCCTAACACAGTTCCTCTCAGGGCATGGAATATTTTACCCCGACATGCTTAAAATGGGAAAATGATACGTCCCAATAGGTTCAAACTGCCAAGAAAAGCTTCTTCTTTTTTTTGGCTTCCGAGACTGCAAGGCAGCGGAAGCTTTGTTTTCACTTTCGAAATGAAAAAAATTTTTTTGCTCCAAAATCAAAATTTCCACTCGCATTTTGCATTTCAGAGCCTCCTGAACATAATATTTGGTTCCGTGTCTGTCTGTCTGTCCGTCCACATTTCCTTGTAACAGCCATAACTTCCACAATTTTGATCCGATTTTAACCAAATTTTCAGGGATCGTGCGGGTTAGGCTCTATATAGTCCCCTATCAACTTCATCATGATCGAATCAACGGTAGCTTCTGCGCAGGCGCCAACGTGAATTCCTTGTGAGGTCATAACTCGGTCA
Organism: Adelphocoris suturalis; assembly: GCA_030762985.1. Lineage (NCBI taxonomy): Eukaryota > Metazoa > Arthropoda > Insecta > Hemiptera > Miridae > Adelphocoris > Adelphocoris suturalis. The sequence continues at coordinate 161,916,842 of CM061040.1, forward strand.
ATGTTGAACGGATTTCGGTCAGATTTTCAGGGATGATGTGGGTAAGGTCCCTTGAAATCCCATAAGACAATCATCATAATTGTATTAGCGGTACGCTCTGCTCATGCGTGAACGAAATATTCTTGTTACGGTCCTTGCAACAGCCGTAATTTCCACAATTTTGATGCGATTTTCTTCAAATTTTTAGGGATTGTGCGGGTATAGCTCTACATGGTCCCCTATCAGTTCCGTCATGATCGAATCAACGGTAGCCTCTGCGCAGGCGCAAACAAAATTTTCTTGTTTTGGTCATAACTCAGGCAATTGTGAACGGATTTCGGTCAGATTTTCAGAAGATGATGGGGGCAAGGTTTCTTGAGGTCCCGTATCACATTCTTCGCGATCATCAGCAGCGGTACGCTAGGCGCATGCGCGAAAGTGATGTTTTTGTTACGGTCACAGCTTAGTTATGACTACATCCTGGATTGTCCCGTATTAAAATCAAAATTTTCCTTATTAATTTCATTTATTATATGTACCATTCAGCTTCCAATTTCCCACCTTATTAATTCCCTAATGCATGAACCTGTCGTTTCTAGTTATCTGTGAAGGTTACGAGGCTTTCAGGACGGCAAAAATGTATGTTGCAACCACGTCCCAGTTATTCTTCCCGGCAACCATTTTGTTGACGATGGTCTCCGATGCAATCTCTCCTACTCTCTCCTCCAGGACTCGGCGAGCACCTCCCGTCTAAAAAAATATGTGTGATGGGCATCTTCATTCCCCTGTCGGCAGTAGCTCCATCCTTCAGCCTCCGTATTTCGTATCTTTGCGAGGAATGAACGGAAGTAACCATGGCCGGTGAGGAACTGGGTGAGGTAACAATTCACCTCACCGTGCTTCCTATTCACCCAGACGTCCAGGCTGGGAATCAACCGGTATGTCCAGCTGCCTTGGGTCTCATCCTCCCATCTAGCCTGCCATTTCCTCAGTGTTGCTCCTCTTTCCTCTTTCTTGATATTCCACACTGGATTCTCTCCCTTCCGCAGGTAAATCCTCCTTCGCTCTTCAGTAAGCAAATCTATTGGGACCACTCCCTCAATAACCTCAGCAGCGGGGCCAGAAACTATTCTGTATGCACTGCATATTCTGAGAGCTTCTCTTCCTTGGATTGCCTCCATCTTGTTTCGATATTTTTGGAACCTCAGGGCTTCTGCCTAGTCCTCGGCTTCATATACCATAATGGCATCAGATGTCCGCATCAGCAGCTTGTGTTTGGCCGGAGAAGGGCCTCCTACGTTTGTCATGAGCCTTCTCAGATTCCCAACCACTTATGCCGCCTTGTCTGCCGCTTTGCAAATCTGAGCCCAAAAACTAAGGTTGGAATCAAGCATTACTCCCTGGTATCGTGTTGCATTGGACGTCTCAATCATCTGCCCATCCACGTTTGTTGGAGCATTTCTCTCTATCCGTCTGGTCGTCATCAGTACTATCTACGTCTTCTGTATAGCCAGAGATAGGGACCGTGACTCCATCCACTAGATTATTGATAAGAAATCCAGATAACCTGATCAAATCAACGAAGCTTTGACATATAATAGTAGCCTAGTTCTGAAGATGCAAGAAAGCGATCAGTAGATGCTCTAGGTTACATACTTAGATATTAATCAGGTAAACAGGTACTTAACAGTTGAATGACATGAAAATATTAATTCATGTTTTCATTCATGAATTAATATAGAATGGTGCTAGTTTCTTCAATTAGCATGAAATAAAAAATCATATAGTTATTCAGACATCACAACTACCTTTTTCTATCTCAACGACACTTCTGCATCCAAACAACATTACTCGGAAAAATTCTATCAACATTTTAAAATTGCAACGTATGTTCGAAAAATCGTGCTGGAAATATACTTGAATTTCGTAATAACTATACTTGAATATCATTAAAAAATCGATTAAAACCGTAGAACAATATTCAAAGTTTTAAAACGTGTTTGTATAGCGGAATACTATTATTATTCAGTTTTATTATTCAGTTATTATATTTTTTTAATTTTATTTTAATGTTGTTTTGCCATGAAATGAGTAGGTTGTTATTTCTGTGCACAAAAATTTATCAAATTACAAATAAATCTAACGTATAATTCGGAAAATAACGAATATGCTTCACCAGAAATTTATCATATTAGCTGCTATGCATATGGTATTCTGAGTGTGATACCAACAAACTTCATCATGAAACATAAATGACTTGAAATAACAACAGCTGGCACTGGTGAATGCTTAACTTCATCCCAACGACACCAGAAAAATTAAACTGAACTAGTCGTAGGGTATACGGTGTGATGCAATTGAAGGGCTATTTTAGTAAGTACCACAGGGTTCAAATTCTTGTGTTTACTGTTCCAAAGATAGGTAGGGGGTTGTTTCCGTGTCGTTGTTGAGTCGTTGAAGTGTGGCCTGGGCTTTGCTCGACAATTTACAACTGTTGGGGAAAATATCTATCATGTTAGTCTTGGATTAGTGATTTTTAAGTGAAACGTTTTTGAATGGTAGCGCAGGTCGATATGCGAAAACATGAAATTCGGCTGAGAGTGGACAACCTGGGGCACATTGAGGTAGGGCAGGGATTCGAAGACAGTGAACTTGGCGTGGTGGGCGGGAGGTGGAGTGGAAGGTAGAAATCTCGATGAGGGGGAGGGGGTCACCAGACCTACCATTGGCCTTGATATTTCGGGAGGTCACTCACACCTCGGCCAAAACCCACGGAAGCGAAGGCCACACTGCTTCTAATTCCCGTCCACACCAGGGTTGCCAGGGGCCTATTTTATAAAACAACAAGTTACAAGTTGACAGGTACTTGTAATGCACGGTAATCTAGAACAGTGTTTCACTAAAACAAAGAGTACAAGTGTAGAAAAGTTACACTTGTAGAAGCTAAGTTTACAAGTGTAGCAGAAAAGAAAATAGAAATGAACAACGTCAAGCGGGATGCCGAAATTGAAGTTTTGTCAGCGAATCATTATATAAAAACGGTGTTAAGTACACGATAGGATGTTTATCGTACATGACAAGGTGTAATGATTGGAAGACAGACAAATTATAAACTGAAAAGTGGAGAAAGTGTGTATTTGATTTCAACTTATTCTGATGGCTGGCATAATCGGATTTTTCTCCTTCATTCAGTGGAAATGATTAATCAATTCATCAAGTCTTAATGCTGCACTAACAATGCAGGAAAATAAAAAGTTTACAGGTCAGGTTACGACCATTTTCTACAACTGTAAAACAGTGACTTGTTCAAAATGATTGGGAAACACTTGTAACTTGTCCAAATTCGTCTGTACACTTGTTTATTTTCACAGTGCATTACAAGTCTACACTTGTACCTTTATGGAACGCTTGCCACTCATTTTTTTAAACTAGAACATAAAATTGGTTTGTAACTTGTCAGTTGTTGCTTTATGAAATAGGCCCGAGGTGTCGAGTTTTTAGCAAGCTTTCCGGGCGAAAATCACTCTAAAAACCGAATGCCCAGTTTTCCTAGGAAGAGCGGCACATTTCCAGTTGTGCAAGCAATTCCAGTAGAATAGCAACCTAGGATACTAGGATTCCTAGGTTGCTATTTTACAAACTCAGCCATGACTTCTAGAAGACCTACCAACATCAACCTTCCAACCTACTTGTTTCAAGAGGTATCTTTTGAAAATCGACCATAGAAAGCTATCTAAACGTCCATCATCATAAACATTTGTACTCCAGTCACATTATTTCATACGAAGGAACTTTCGTTCTCTTCCTTTAGCCATTACTTGTGCATTCGCTCTTTCAGTTTTACACGGAGGTGAACAATCTTGAATCTAGACTTAATATCGTGATTTTTGTATCTAAAATTTCAAGTTATCGGCTATTTATTGACTCGAATGTTTTCTGCCATTCTAATAGGTTTGTAACCTACATAAATATGATTTTATAAAAGTTCTAGTCATGCAACATGATCGTATGAGCGAATTTTCATAAATTATCGTACTATATCATCTTACACTTTTCAATATGTGAGCACTTTGAGGGTGAAAAATTAAATAGGTACCAAAAAAAGTATAACAAAAAAAAAAATAATAATAATAATTAAATATACGAATTAAAAAACAAGTACAATAACATTAACTTTTTCAAGATGATATTCTACGAATTAAAAACTATTTTAGATTTTTATTTTATTTTATTTTGCATTTTTCATCGATTTTTAAGCAAATTATTAATGACAATTAAGTATATTTTTGGCATAATTTGGTGCACAAAATTTTATATGATTTAGTTCATTGTTGATAAACTTCTTTTGACTAGAATTCTACTAAACGACATAATTTTTTTTTCTAACCCATGTTAAGGACGTGAAGGGGTGAAGGGGGGGGGGGGGGGGGGGGGGGGGGGGTCTTCGCTATCTGGAACATATAACATATGAAACAGTCATGCAGCATGATCGTATGAACGGATTATCAAAAATAATCGTATTGTATAATGTTATTGTTTTGAAATTTAAGCTTTTTGGGTGCAGGACATTGTTAATTATTAATTTTATGGCTAAAAAGTGTAATCTCAATAATAATCTGCTATCCAATAAATGGTTTTGGATTTTTAGTTTTTTTTGCAGTTTTTATCGATTTTTTGACAAATTTTAATGAAATTTAAGTACATTTCTCAGCATAATTTTGTACATAAATTTTTAAATGTTCTATTTTATAGTTAATAAACTTCATTTGAGCAATATTCTGCTAAAAAATATAAATTTAACGATTTTTAGCCATGTTTTTTTTTTTTTTAAGCTCATTTTTTGAAACGACCAATTCAATGTGCTCAAAAAGTGTTGGCAAATGAACTCATCCTTTCGTTTGGAAAGCTTGATTTCTTGGCGAATTTTTATTTCAATTCTAAGGAGAGTTATCGTCCGGAATGACACACACACACACACACACACACACACACACACACACACACACACACACACATATATATATATATATATATATATATATATATATATATATATATATATATATATATATATCCAAATGATATGGTGAAACTAAGGGGATACGAATGACGGAAAATCTTTATGGACATCTCCTGCGGTTTCGAAAGCTATTATGACTACATAAGTAACGGAAAAAATAATGAATTGTGTGTGGAATTTAATAAAGTAGTTTTTTAAATCAGGTTTGTGGTTGTTTTGAACTCACAGTTATATGAGAACGAATTTTCGATCGCTCGATGGCGGATATGCTACGTCCGCCATGTTTAGCAATGCAAATGCCCCGGTTTTTGCATGAGGTGCCGAGTTCGGGGGGTCCCAGTTCTGAATTTCATGATGCAAAGTCAATGAACTTCGGTAGGCCGGCCCGGCGTGTTTGGATCACAACAGAAGAACGGGAACCTCACAAGAAACAAGCGAAACATTCTGGAGAATTTCTGATGCGAACCTTCACATTATTTTCTATCTATACTTAATTCCACAGAAACTTTTCCTAATCTCCTCCCGTATCGAACACTTGAATTTGATATCAATTTATAGCTTTAAAAATTATAAAGTACAAATCGTTTTTGGAGCGGACTGAGTGTTCGTTCATCATGCTTCACACCCATTAACAGTTCAATTCCTGCTCCAGTTTTAGTTGTTTAGTAACTGTTGTGAAGTTACCTGTTTAATGTATTGACGCGTTTGAAATGTCTGTTTTTTGCTACGAGAATACTGTTTTTACATTTTATGTCTTTGCTATGGCACATAAACTAAAAAAACGTCACGGAAAATTGCTCACGAAAATATTTTGATGATTTCCGCTTACAACCGAGTCGTTGCTAGGGAAATGGTACTTCGTCGTTTTTCATCCCACAAAATTTGTTGACCATTCGTTCGAAAGCTCTCGATTTATCCAACCATATTATGTTAACTACTGCGAAGTGCGTGGACAACAAGCTGAGTTATGAGCAAGGTTATTTGAATAATTGTGTACACTCAGGTGATCATTCTCAATAATTGATATTGTGAACATGATTGCCACCGCTTGTTAATTTCTGATGATTTCATTGAGCTGGTGTTTCGACGATTTGATTCATAGCAGGTGATCCAAATATTGCGAGAACGGTTTGATTTGTGAAGCGGTGGTTAAATCATTTTAATAGGTAATTTCTATGCTTTACACTCTAGGAAGCTGTAATTTTGTATGTAGCCTCTTTAGGACATTTACTTGACGATGCCCAGGGTCCGGATCAGATGAGTGGCTCTTAAAGCTAATTTCTATGCTTTACACTCTAGGAAGCTGTAATTTCGTATGTAGTCTCTTTAGCACATTTACGTGACGATGCCCAGGGTCCGGATCAGCTGAGTGGCTCTTTGAGCTTGCATACGAGTCTGCAACACATACTTGTCTTCAACTAAAGACATAAAATGTCCCAATGTGTAACAGACTCGTATGCAAGCGTTTTACAAACGGAATTGCGCATTCTTTTTCACCCTCAAAGTTAACACTGAGATTGCTTTAGAGACAAAAAATGAATATCAATCCTCTACTCAGACCAAGTGCACCATATTTAAGAAGGTCAACCATATCGCGAATTTCTCCAAAAAGTTGCGTGAAGATGATTCTGCGTCCAAAATTTGCCACTTACCATCCAGCTCAAGTCTCTCACCCGGCTCTCATCCTCTATGATCCTTCCGTTCCTGGAACTTCTTTCTCTGAAACCCCTCATTTTCCTAGTGCTTCATCCGGCGTCTCAAGCTGGTTATCTTCCTCCAAGAAGAAATCAGGATTTGGATTAGGATTAGTAAGTACCAGCATTTTGGATATTATCGACTTTCCCTAGCTGTTTGACTTTGAAGAAGCAAGGGCAGCGGACTATGAGCGGGACTTTGTGAGACATTTGAATTTTGTAAATATTATATGCATTACATTATCTTGTTCAGGAATAAATCTAGTTTTATTTAAGACAAAAAAATAAAAAAGTTGAAACATTTTTGTTGAGGTAGGTACCAAGTGTCCTTAAGATACTGTTCTTTATTTCTACTCTGATTCGTGGCAAGAGACAGTTCAGCAAGCTATTGCTGGTTTACAAACCGTAAATACACTGCTGTGCAAAATCAAGGAATCGCTGCCAAATGAACACAGTTTCAGATTCGTGGTGGTCGGATCGTAAAATACCTGTCTACTGACATTAATTCTCACTTTTCGGTAAATAGTCATCCAGAACAAGAGTTTACGATCAATCCCAGCTCAATAGTGGTCCAGACTGAAGTAAACCAAGAACACGTTTTGTGAATAAATCGATTTTTGCGTCTTCTAACAATTTGTCGCCCAACTGGTCTGATTCAAGGGCATACAAAAATTGTATAGGTCATTAAAAAGCAGAGTTCATGCTAAGCAATTACAGAAAAAAAAGGTTCTTTATTTAAGGGTTTACAAAAAAAAAAAAAGATAAAAATACACTGAAAAAAGTAAGCGATTGAATTTAATTATTGATTGAAAACGGGTGCCCATTTCATGCGTAGGTGGTGGATAATATTGCTCCTTAATAATTTGTTTGATACAATAAAATCGATCAGCTGATCCAGTTGAAAGATATGTTAACTTTTGAAAATAGGGTCATTATGCGCAAGATATTTGCTTTTATTCACCAATCTAACTAAAGCTTTCTGTGCAGTAAACACTGGCAGCACAGCAGAAGGGTGTTAAATATATATACCACCCCAGGCGGGGAAAACCGTACATACAAAAGAGCTGACTGAACGAGGGAGAAATACACTTTTTTCATTTGATCAGAGGGAATAACCTTATTTAAACGAGGAAAAACAAGACTGGGACCCAGTGACTCTTTTTGACGTTAATACAGTGGAACCAGGAAAATTCGAACTTCTTTAATTCGAATATTTCTCTTGGTCCCTAGCATTTTGTATTTAAACAATGCTAAAAAATCGTGGATAATTGGAATTTTCGGCGTGCTAATTAAGGTATAAATTTTAAGCTGCGACAAAATAATTTTGAATTTATCGGGAAATACGTTTTAGTAACGATATTCGGCAAAAGGTTTGCGTTAGACCAAATGCATGCAAGTTAGTGCCATCGTACAGTCTGATAACTCCCCCCCCCCCCGACCGTCCCAAAACAACAAAACAAACGTTTTTTTGAAAGCTAATGAAATGTAAGTGATTCATACTTCAACTCTTTGAATGCGTTGGAATCTTTTATAGTGGCCGAGAGACTTAATTCAAGGAAATAGGCCAAAATATCATCCTTTTAGCATGAATATGCTTTAGCCGTGACCTAACTACCGAAAAATGTCCCACGAGAGTGCAACGAAAGTAGCGGCAATAATTGTGATGATTTCTGCTTACAACCGAGTCGTTGCTAGGGATATGATACTTCGTCGTTTTTCATCCCACAAAATTCGTTGACCATTCGTTCGAAAGCTCTCGATTTATCCAACCATACTATATTAACTACTGCGAAGTGCGTGGCCAACAAGCTGGGTTATGAGCATGGTTATATGAATAATTGTTTACACACAGGTGATCATTCTCAATTATTGATATTGTGAACATGATTGCAACCGCTTGTTAATTTCTGATGATTTCATTGAGCTGGTGGTTCGATTAAATGTGATTCATAGCAGGTGATCCGAATATTGCGAGAACGGTTTGATTTGTGAAGCGGTGGTTAAATCATTTTAATAGGTAATTTCTATACTTTACACTATAGGAAGCTGTAATTTCGTATGTAGCCTCTTTAGCCTCTTTCTATAATAAAGTGAATGTTTACTCGCGAGTTTCTATTAGGAGATCATCATCTCACAAGAGCTCAATCGTCGTGATCATTTCTATAATAAAGTGAATGTTTACTCGTGAGTTTCTATTAGGAGATCATCATCTCACAAGAGCTCAATGGTCGTGATCATTTCTATAATAAAGTGAGAGCGAGGAGCTAAAACATGATTCCATGTTTTAGGATTGATGGCAGAATGATAAACAGAGTTCAGAGGCCGATGGGGGGGTCGGGTTCAGAGAATCGACGAGGAGTGAGTCGTGTACGGCTAAAGCATATTCATGTTTTTTAATTTTAGCCGTCAGGCTCAAAGGAACTGTGGCTTTTTTCGAAAAACAATAGATTGGTTTTTATGGTTACAGTTAAATACAGTACCACATTATAATTTACCAACTGGTCTGATTCAAGGGCATACAAAAATTGTATAGTTGTATAGGTCATTAAAAAGCACAGCAGAAGGGTATTAAATATATATACCATCCCAGGCGGGCAAACCGTACAAAAGAGCTGACCGAACGAGGGAGAAATACACTTTTTTCATTTGATCAGACGGAAGAACAACGTGGACCCGGTGACTCTTTTTGACGTTAATAGTTAATTTATTACCCTCAAACCAAGTTGTACACGGCTGTGAAAAATTAAAGGATCACTGTCGAAAAAACTCAGTTTCGGATTCTCGGTGGCCAGATCGTAAAATACCTGTCTGCTGTGACTAATTCATTTTTCGGTAAATAGACATCCAGAACAAGAGCTTACGACAAATTCCAGCGCAATAAAATGATCCAGTCTGGAGTAAACCAAGAAGAATTTCATGTCTTCAAACAAATTGACGCCCAACTGGTCTCTTTCAAAGGTTTACGAAAATTTATAGGTCATTGAAAAACTTAGTTCATGCTGAACAATTTCCAACAAAAAAAAATCTTCAAAAATGGTTTATTGTTTTAGGGTTTACAGCAAGCGATTTTTCAAAAACCATGTTAAAAAATAAGGGATCACTGTTTTGCCGGGTCTACCCAAAGGAAGCGGAAGCATTGTTTCGTTTTCGATTTCGAAAGAAAAAAATTTTTGGACTCTAAAATCAAAATTTCCTCTCCCCCTTTAGGTACGTTTTAGACCATTCTGAAAAACTTTGGTTCCGTGTGTGTGTGTGTGTGTGTGTGTGTGTGAGTGTGTGTGTGTGTGTGTGTGTGTCAGTCTGTCGTGTGTCCGCAAATCCTTGTAACAAGCTTATTTTCCACAGTTTTCATCCGATTTGGATGGTATTTTCAGGGAATATGCGGGCTAAGAGGTAGACGGTCCCCTATCAGTTTCATCGTTCTTGACTCGATACCTCATTCTGCGCATGCGAAAACGTAAATTCTACCAAGCATCATTTTCTCAGGCGCCAATCATCATTTCATGCGCCAATATGAAATCCTAATAACAAGCTTATTTTCCACGGTTTTCATCCATTCTGGATGAAATTTTTAGGGAATGTGCAGGCTAGGTTGCAGTCTCCTATCAGTTTCCTTGTTGCAAAATCAATACTTCACTCTGCGCATGCGCAAAATTAAATTCGATTATGCTAGATTTATTCACGTCCTTGCCGTACGATCTCGCTCAAATTCGGATGATAGTTGGGGAATGGGATCATCCCATATCAATTTCAACATGATTGTATCATCAATAGCTACTGCGCGTGCGCCTATGTGAACTCCTTATAACGATCTTGATTCCCACTGATTTCATCTGATTTCGATGAAATTGTCAGAGACTGTACGGGTTAGGTTGTACATGGCCCCCTATGAGTTTCACTGTTGTCAAATCAATAATTCATTCTGCGCATGGGCAAAAGTAAATTCCATCATGTTCTAGCTTTTCACCCTCTAGTCGTTCGAGTAAGTTATAGTTGGGAGCAGATGATACGTAAACGAGGAAGCTATGTGCCACACTCAAATTGGCAGACTTTTTAAAATTTTGAGGTGGGATTCCATCAAATGGCGCCAATTTGCGCTCACACGGAATGGGTTGAGAATGGCTAAAAACGTAATGGGAGGCATTAAATAAAAGATAGGTTCAAAATTTCCAACTTCAAGAACCAAAACCAATCAGGAGGTTCCTCGAGCATATTTCAACTTCAGATTCAACAAAAATTACACGAGGTTTACCTTAGGTTTCTTTAGTTTCTAACCGCGGGTAATGTCTGATTGTCTGATGACGGGTTACACCTGGCCGCTCCTTCCACTATAACCGACTGACTGCTGGGCATCGTCTGTCGGTCGGCCCGCGACCACAAAATCACATCCTACGGGCTCCGAGATGATCTCCGCCATCATTAGGTTTTTGTTTATTATTCCCCCAGCCGTTTCAAGTTGAAGGTTTCAATCACAAAACACTTCTGACGAGGGGCTGGCCCTCGGATTTTTCAACCTTCTTTCCGGCCTGGATCTGGGGCACTAGACGAACAGTAGCAGTAACTCCCGGTCCCAACCGCTAATTATTGAGTTGCAACGGGGCAACTCGGGTCGTGGGAAAAATGTTCTTGGATTCTTCCGGAACTAGGTTTTTGTCTTTTCCGTGATTCTAGAAAACCCATTACACGACAATATGTGTAACACGACAAAATACCGTTTTATCAGAACCCTTCGTTATACTTTCCACTAAAATAGCTATTCACATATATGTTATATATATATTATAACACTTTTAGCGAATTTCCTTAGAAAATGAAACTATTACAATGGCTCGGGAATTTTTAAAAACAAATTTTTTATTATTATTTTTTTTTTTAATTTAATTTGTTTATTTTGTTTGAGTCTGTTTCATAATAATATCATACCTCATAGACAAGTGCGTAAGCACATTTAAATACTCTAATATTGTTAAGTTGGCGTTTATTCAGATGAAGGTGTCATAAAGTCTTTGATATGCCGCGGTCTGGTGAGTTGTCTGTAGTCAAAAGGTGCAAAGCTGTCGATGACTAGTGGATTGGAATGGTCGGAGTAAAGGCTGCAGAATTTTTTCATACATGATAGAAGGAGTTCACTTGGCGTTTCCATGGTGAAGTCATTATAAATTGTAGAATTGCGAACGAATGGTGGCATGTGGATGACATTTCTTTGTAGGGTTATGTTTTGCTGACTCTCAAGACGCCTGAATCGGGAATCCGAACTCGTCCCCCAGACTGCTAAGCCATAGGTCCAGATGGGATGTATTAAGGTTTTATAAATTAGTATTTTGTTAGGCAGAGAAAGGTTCCGGTTGTTTAATAATGGTCTCAGCTGGTTGGTTCTATTTTTCGCTCGTTTTATGACGCCAGTAATATGGTCCCTGAAAGTTAAATGGCGGTCTAGGGTGACCCCCTAAATATTTGTGGCTTTAGGCAGATGGTAGTTGATGGCCATCATAATAGAGCGGGATGTCCTGGAATTTCCGAAGGTAAGAGAAAGATGTACGGTAAGAGAAAAATGTTTCCACTTTTCTCCAGACTTCTCTTCAAAACCCCAGTGATTTTTGCTTGTTAGCAAATTTTCCTAACATTCGTATTTTCGCGAGCTTTTGCAATGGCTCAAAATTTTAAATTGCAAATTGTTGAAAATTTTCTCCATAGTAATCCGTTTTGAGGCATTCTGAAACAATTCCTCAAGTCTGTGCTTTTTTCGTATATATTAATTGCTATGCAATTCTTAGCCTCACCCCCAATAATTTTTTTTTGTAACGTCCGTGACGAAATTAACGATGATTTTCACGTACAACCTAGTAGTTGCTATAGATTGTGTCACAATTTCAGTGTTTTTCACGTACAACCCAGCCGTTGTTAGGGGAATGAAACTTCCGCAGTTTTAATCGCACAAAAATCTTTCGCCACTCGTTGGAAAGCGCTTGATTTATGTGATAAATGTTCACATTTCAAGCTACCAATTTCCCTCTCCTTACGTACCTGGCTACATTCCAAAACTAAGTTGATTCAGGCTAAGAATTGCATTGCAAATTATCCTCGTTTTCTACGCAGTAGAAAAGAGAAGAGATCCGGCGAGGCGCGAAGCGCAGGGTATAGATTAGGGGGGTCCAGGGGGGCGAAGCCCCCCGGCGAGGCGCGAAGCGCCGAGTATATATATATATATATATATATATATATATATATATATATATATATATATAAAATTACATATATCGGCCAAGCCAATAGTCGAACCGCGGCAAAGTGGGCCAGAAACCGACTCTACGTAGGTGGACGAAATTATTTTATGAGCTATTCATACAGGAAATTTTGAGCTGATTCCGAATATACCCCGTGTTCCTATACCTAAAATCACTTATTCAAGTGGTTTTCATCGAAAAACCGTTGAAAAACACGTTTTCTGATTGCTTGGGGATTCAAATTTGAGCGAGATCGGACGGCTAGGTCGTGAAAAAATTGAGCATAATGGAATTTACGTTTGTGCAGCGCATAGTGAAGTATTGATTCAGCAACAAAGAAACTGACTGAGGACCATTTACTCCCCAGCTTGCACATTCCCTGAAAATTTCATTCAGATCGGATGAACACTGTGGAAAATAAACTTTTTCACTAGGATTTGCGGAGACCCGACAGACAGACACATACACACGCACAAACACACACACACGTACGGCACCAAAGTTGTTCAGAATGGTCTGAAACGTAAAATTCGAGTAGAAATTTTGATTTTTGATACCAAAAATTGTTTTCTCCCGTAAGTGAAAACAATGCTTCTGCTACCTTTAAGTAGACTCGGAAGGAAAATGTCGAATCTATAGGACTGCTGCAGATTTTGAAGTGTCCATGTTCATTTTACAATTAATTTTATTGTTTGGGCTTTCATGAGATCGGTTATAGCGTCAGCTGAACTTGCATTGACGAAATAGTGGTTTCCCTATATTGCAAATTGGGTTGTAGAATGAGGTAGCTGTGACTAATTACATGAAAATTGGGCTCTCATAATCTATGCGGCGTGACATGAGTTGATAGTTGCACTCACCTACCAATCAGTTATCGGGACAGGTACCTGGAATTGAGGTTTATGATGAGTCAATAATTATAGTTAGCTAAACACGCAGTACAAAGATACTGGCTCTACCCTCATCTAGGCTAAACTGTGTGCAAGTGAAATGGTAAAAGGTCTAAAAATACTAATCCCAACAATAAATCAACTTTAACCGATGTCACAATAAAGTAGACTTTATGATCTAACTGTATAGGTACGAGTTTTGATCATATACGAATCATTTTCTTATTTGGCTACGATTCGACACCAGACTTTCACAAACTTTTACGGTAAGACATAAAAAGAGAGAAGTCCTTGATGGCCCCAGTAAATGAAAAAATCTTGGACGAAACTACACCGGCGAAAGCATATATATATATCTGCATATATAACTGCGTTTTGCCATGGCAGTTCATTCACCCCCTCTCTTGATGAAGTTTGAAAATCCTGTCACACTCTCCAAAACTATATCGAATTCATCAAGGAACAAAATAAGAATCACGAAAATCATTAGAGATTACCTAGTTGCTTGGGCAGCACTTGACAAAATCAGTAATTATCCCCTCTACCCCCCACTCTTTTTTTTTTTTTTTATGGGCACAGTTTTCATAACATTTAGCCATAAATATTAACATTTCATGTAATATGTAACGGTTTATGAAGTAATTGTTCAATATTTATACACAATTCACACGCGGTAAGCTCTAAGGTAGCACATGGTACTAAATTAGTACGTAATATGTTATAATACACATATATATATACATTCATTTTATAGACAAATATATATTATTTTATAGATATATAGGCATTTACTTATTTATAGATAATTTGTATTTATATTCTAATTTTTGATTGCATAAGGAAGTCATACAATAATTCCCAAACTTCATAATTTTTTATTGTTAGCAGTGATTGGTAGCTGAAAGGGTTAACAACTAGTGTGTGTAGTCCTGAACGCTATTTCCCTTTCCACTTGATGTATGGGGCATGTCATGATAATATGCTCTATATTTCCGATAGGATGTCCACAGTCACACTCGGGTTCGTCTCTTCTTCCGATACGGTGTAAATATTCCGGACAAATGGCATGGTTAGACCTTAGTCGACAAAATATTCTTATAAAACATTTAGGTTTGTTGACAATCCTATACCATGGTACAGTATCCATTCTGGAGTTCAATTGTTTGTAAAATTGACCCTTTGGTCCAGTCTTATACTGTTCCTGCCAGCACTCCATAATGGATCGTTTCGAAATGGCATAATATTCTTGCTTTGGCAATCCAACATTTAAGGCCATGCCCTCTCGAGCTGCAGTCTTCGCTGCTTGATCCGCACGCTCGTTATACCGCAACCCTACATGGGACTTCACCCACAGGAAATGCACTCTGATCCCTTTGTCCCTACATTTTCCAACTAGTTTCACCGCTTCAACCACTAGATGATTTTTAAATTTGGATAAGTAAGGGTTGGACATTGTCTGTAAAATACTGAGGGAATCTGAACAAATAATGGCGTTCGTATTGGGCGGCTCCTCGTCCTCGAAGGACAGGATGTGGTTGAGAGCCTGGATAATTCCAATTACCTCTGCAGTGTAACTGCTAGCTTCTTCAGGTTCGACAGCGAATTCGAAGTTTCCTAGGTTTGTTGCACAGCTAACTGAAATTCGAACCGAACAAAATGAGAATCACGAAAATCGGTTGAGAATTGTAGCCTGGGTAGCGTCGACAAAACTGTCGAAAAAACCGCTTCGGCTTTACTCCATCCATTCTTCCTCTTCCATCTTATAATTTGAAATTTCCGAGGTTTTTTGCACAATTAGATAAAATTGAGATCGAATAGCGAAATAATCTCGAAAATCAGTTGAGAATTGTGGCATGGTCGACAAAATTTGTCTGACACAATTTTTCACTCAGACATATATCCTTACCTATTTACACATATACAGTATTGGGTACATGAAAAATTGTTCCATTCCCATTTTTGGTCTTGTGAAACCTCATTTTGAAGATTTTTATTACTGGACACGATAGTGAACTTAATTGCGATACCTTATTTCGTTCTCGGATTGGAGCTGATGGACCTTGAAGAAGCGCGATTTTTTAAGATAGTTTCTACTTTTTGAAAAAAATCCTGATTCTCCATGGCTCATCAGCTCCAATTGGAGAACGGAATAAGATATCGTAGTTTTGACTTCATCATCGTGTTCAGCCCTAAAGAATTTATAAAATGAGATGTCTCGGAAAAAAATGGGAAACAATTATAATGTACCTACCTCATACCCTCCCCCCTTTGGGTAGTCCGAAAACGTTTGTATTTTTTGGCATAGATAAATATGTCTTTTGGCTGGGGGTCATGACCAAATAAGCGTGATCGTGATCACGAAATGTAATGGGTAACTAGGTTGCTATCTACTTTCATTGCGTTACTAATCACGCTACTCTATCCAGAAAATGAGGAAGTCACTATTTCTTAGCAATTAACGAAACAACAACAAAACAATTCGAATTTTTAATTTAAGTGATTTCACCTACTGTTTCTTATCTTACCTACAAGTTAAGTAGCATAATGGGTCCTACGAAAGATATATCTATGCATGAGTTTTTTCCGTGCAAGCGGTAAAAATGTACAAGTTTCCCTTTGCTCCATCCCATTTGAGTTTTGTTGGTCTTTATCAGGTTGAGTTATGCATAATAAAATTTCGTCAGTATATTTACATATGTAGTAGTTCCTATCCTATAACAACCTGTAATAAAATTAAAATATTCGTGTGTACTCAGTCATAACATAGGAAATGAGGGTTCAATACTACTTGACTGGGACTTACAAAATTTGATACAATCTTGTAATATTGCTGTCACGCTTACGTGTGCCTTTTCTGATTTTCATTTGCTTAAAATTTAGAATCAAGCACCCCGAAAACGCTCTCCAAGTTTCACTTCAATATCCCTGAAACTGTGGAAGAAAGGTATATAAGGTGGAGGGAAAGGAGGTTACTTTTGAGTCATTCTGTATAAGGAATCTGCAGGGAACAAAACTTCTACTAACAAATTTATGCACAATTCACGCACAAAATTAGTCGAAAAAAAAAAAAAAACATTCAGTCATTTCAATAAAATGTCCTAATAAAAAAAGTTATAAAAATTGGTATATTAGGTACCTCAAATTTGTTTGTGCAGCTAAATGTTGGAAGACCTTCTTTCTTTTGCAATAATAGCTATAGTTCATCAGCCAATATCAGGCTGGTTTTCGCAAACGCTTCTCGGCGGTTGACCAACTCTCAGCTTTCGAGAGTTATATCCAGGACACCTTTTTGGTCAGAGAGCATGCCATTGGTGTGTTCTTTGATCTTGCTAAAGCCTATGACACCACCTGGCGTCATAACATCTTGCAAAGGCTGCAGCAGTGGGGAGTGGGCGGGCCCATGCTGGGCTTCCTCCGCAGCTTTCTTTCCCACCGAAAATTCAGGGTGCGCCTTGGGAATGTCTTCTCCGAACTCCACCTTCAGGAGAATGGCATCCCTCAGGGCTCTGTGCTTAGTTGCACCCTGTTTATGGTCGCTATAAATGGCCTCGCTGATAACATCTCAGAGGATATTCGTCCCTTACTGTATGTGGATGACTTAACTATCCTCCTGCGAGGCGATGATCTGAGAAATGTGAGTGACACATTGCAATGTGCTATTGATACCATCTATCAAACAGCGCGGATGCGAGGTTTTAGTTTTTCACCTGCAAAAACTACCTCCATCCATTTTTGCAGAAAGCGCAAAGCACATGATGAGTATCCACTAATGATTGGTGGAGTCGCAATACCTTACTCCACACACACACGTTTCCTTGGACTCATAGTTGACAACCGGCTGCGGTGGACCCAGCATATTGAGCAATTGCGCCAGGCTTCTATGCAGGGTGTACAGTTGCTCAAGGCCCTATCTAACTATAGTTGGGGCGCTCAGCAGGAAGTCCTCTTAAGGATTTTCCATGTTGTGGTGCAATCAAGAATTGATTATGGGTCTGCAGTTTATGGATCAGCAAGAAAGTCTTGCTGCGTAAGCTGGAACCTATATTAAACAAGGGTCTTCGTTTGGCCACTGGGGCCTTTCGAACTACCCCGACAGCCTCCCTTCAAGTGCTTGGGCGTAGTCAGCCACTAAAGATTAGGCGAAATCTGCTGACACTCCGTTATGCAGAGCGCCTTCGTTATTTCCCAGGGCACCCTCTACATACCATGGTAACTCTACCACCCCTGGATGTAACATATTCCAGGCTCCAGACTCGAACTCGCCCATTGGGCATTCGTGTTCAGGAGCTCACCAGGTGGGACTGCATTGAGAGATACCCTCTGGTCCCTTTTGAAGTCCCCCCCGTCCCTCCATGGACCTTGTCTGGGATGCGCATTGATTTTCGATTGAGGGTTGGGGTCAAGGGCAATACACCCCCTCATATCCTCAGATGTCGTTACTCAGAGGCAATCCAGCGATATGCTGGACACACTGTCTTATTCACTGATGGCTCAAAAACGCCTGATGGTGTTGGCCTTGCTCTTTGGAGCACCGACTTCCAAGTCACTAGACGCCTACCACCTGTTGCGTCTGTGTTCACAACAGAGCTGTGGGCAGTGATGCTGGCGGTTCGACACTGCCAGTTATCGGGAGTTGGAAATTATGTGTTCTGTAGTGACTCACTGAGTACCATCGAGGAGATTAGGGATACATATTCATATGATCCCCTAATACAAAGCCTACGTGTGTCACTACACCGAGCCACAACATTAGGCACAAACATAACTTTTATGTGGGTGCCAAGCCATGTCGGTATTCACGGCAATGAGAGGGCTGATGCCCTAGGAAGGAGAGCCATTGGTGATGACTCCATCGAAATGTTGCCTATGCGCATTGAGGATCAAATCTCCTACATGCAACATAAAGCCAATTCCATCTGGCTCGAGCAATGGCAGGGCGAGGTCACTGGTCTGCGTGGAGTCCTTCAGGACCTTTGCCCGGTTGATCCTTTCGTAACCCTACTTCCAAGGAGGGACCGAATAGTGGTCAAGCCACTGGCCATACCCGTCTTACTCACAGACACCTGCTAGATCCAGTAGCTCGTGATGTTGTGTGTGGGAGATGTGGGGGTGATTTGTCTATTCGCCACTTTTTGGAGGATTGCCCAGCCCTCATGGACCTCAGAGTCCAGCATTCACCCCCTCAGTGGGTGGATGTTCTGTCTGGACCAGACAAGGTCCAGTCCCTGTTGATGTACCTGAAAGCCACTGAGCTTTACAACGAACTGTGATATTCTGATCTGTGATATATTTATTTATTTATGTACATGTTTATTCAACTAATATATATATATATATATATATATATATATATATATATATATAGTATTTATCATTATATATTTATCGATAATATTTATGTATTTTTAAGGATCATCTAGTCGTAGTTTAGTTCTTATTACGGGGTAATTTTATCCGCTGTAGGGGTTACAAAGCGGTCATCGCTGTATCCCTTGAGGCAGAGTGCAGCGATGCCTCGTTTTGCGGGTTATTATTATTATTATTATTTCTCCCCCTCCGATCTGCCAGTGGAGTCCGTGATGGCAGTCCGTTTAGTGATGGACGGTCATCATGGCTCCCCTTAGAATCGTGCCCGTTGCGGTGTCCTTTTGACACCCCCCTTCTTGATTGCCGCTAATGACCCTTCCGGTTGAGACGCGGCTTAAATTCTAAAAAAAAAAAAAAAAAAAAAATAGTAATAGTTAATATTTGTTTTGCACATAGCGTACCGATTTCAACGGGCAAAAAATAATTTAACATACATACAGTAAGTACCAAAATTTGTTCAGTTTATCCTGCTTGACTAAAATTTTTATTCGTTTGCTTTTGTTTTGTTGATTCTGGAATGAGAGAAGATGAAGTCAATACAAGCGAATGGGAGGACTGAGAGCAATTCAATCCTCTTCAAGTTCTTTTGCGTTATTCAATTCAACGACCGCAACATGTTCCAGATACACGATGAATGGAAGAGGTCGATCGACTAATTTAAGAATTGCAGTGTAATCAATGTGAAAGGCGGATTGATTTTCGGGGTTACTAGAATATGAATTGGACTCTGATTCAGTCTGCACCAATAGGAACTCTGCGGTATACGACTTCAGACAGGTAAAGCTCCCGAAAATGACAGGCCTAGAATACCTTGGTACATAATCATTTTCAATAAAATAATGTAGCTCGTCACACCCACTTCTTTTGAGCCTATCAGGAAGATTTGAATTTAAAAACTTCAATCAGCAAATTCTTTGTCTTATTTTTGACAGTAAATTTTTTTATTTTAATTTCCCAAGCCATTGTTCTGTCTAGGTAGACTATGATGTTGCTGACGTTCGTATAGTGAAATACTCGTATTGAGCTGCAGTTGATAAGGGGGTGTCCTGGAAAATTGTTCTCAGCTTAGTGAATAGAACCTCAACAGATTTCGTAGGATTCATTTTGACTCTACATGTTCTGCAACAGTCGCTAGTCGGTTGAGATCGGATTGGTCGCGTCATAAGAATCCTCTTCTTGGATTATTGCTTCATCGTCCGCAAACTGGGCCACTCAACGCTTGGTACTAAACAGCACAGGAAAAAGCTGATATCTTTTCAGCCATACTTTACAATCATTCTTCACCGAATCCTGATAGCGATCCTCCATTTACTGAACAGATTCTGCACACGATACCGAACCAGGGGATGTCAGAAAAGTGACGAACAGATCTCCAAATAAAATATTGTCCATTTTTTGTTGCAACCAATAAATAAAAAACATGTATCACGTTTTCGCTCGTCGTAATATTGATAAATACCAAATTTCAGCTTTCTTAGGAGAGAAATGAGCTGACGAGCTCACTCAGCTGATCAGGGTGGGTCCTCACTTGGTCAATCGTACACAGCTGGCTTATAGAGGCTCCATACTAAATTTCAGCCTCCTAATCTACAGGGTGCGGCAGAGAGGACGGACGATTTTTAAAAAAATCATAAAATAGTTCATTTTTACTCAAAAACAAATTTATTGATGCAATCAGGTTCGCAAGGAAATAGCATTTGAGACAGTCAAGTGTGAAATATCACATCAGGCATGTGGTGGCCGAAATTGTTGATGCAGTGCTGGAGGCGTTCTTGCAAGTCCGCGTAGACTCTCTCCAATGCTCTCTCAACTTGATGTTCACCAACTTCTTTTTCCCTGAATTACGACGGCGACGTGTTCCAACCCAACGTGTTTGTTTCCAGCAGAATGGGGCGACCGCCCACACAGCCAGAGCATCAACGGACGTTATTCGCCCTCTCTTCCCTGGTCGCCTTATTTCCAGGTTTGGCGATGTTCATTGGCCTCCTTGGTCCCCAGATTTATCCATATGCGATTTATTCTCATGGGAGACACCTAGAGGCTAGAGTATACGAGAACAAGCCCCGAACTCTGGACGAATTGAAGGACGCAGTTCGTGTGAAAGTCACCCAATTTGAGAGAGCTATGTTGGATAGAGTCTACGCAAACTTCCAAGAATGCCTCCACCACTGCAACAACAATTTCGGCCACCACATGCCTGACGTGATTTTTCACACTTAACTGTCTCAAATGCTATTTCCTTGTCAACCTGATTGCATCAATAAATTTGTTTTTGGGTAAAAATGAACTATTTTATGATTTTTTTAAAACCGTCCGTCCTCTCTGCCGCACCCTGTATTAGGAGAAAAATGAGCTGCCGAGCTCACTCTACTGATCTGGATGGTTCCACGCTTTGTCGCTCCTACACAGCAGGCCTATAGACGCTCCTTGCCAAATTTCAGTCTCTTAGGTCAATTAGGAGAGAAATGATCTCCTGAGTTCACTCAGCTGATCTGGGTGATCCCTAAATTTGTCAATCGTACACAGCAGGCCTATAGAGGCTTCATCCAAAATTTCAGCCTCCTATGTCAATTGAGAGAGAAATGAGCTACCGAGCTCGCTCAGCTGATCTGGGTGGTTCCTCACTTTGACAATCGTACATAGCAGGCCTATAGAGGGTCCATACCGAGTTTCCGCCTCGTAGATCTATTAATAGAGAAATGATCTCGCGAGCTCACTATGCTGATCTGTAGTCCTCACTTTATCAATCGTACACAGCAGGTCTATAATGATCAATTCCGAATTTCAGCCTCCTAGTACAACTCTATAGCCTCCTATTACAAGTCTACTACAACTTCAAAAACTGCTGCTTTTGGACTGTATGCCATCAAGTTCAATGCAAAGAAGTGTATTATGTCACGAGTGGATGTGCCTGGTGTGATATAGAAAGGTACAAGGAGAGTCTGTTTACTGTCAATGGTAGTTTAAATTGCACAAATATGTGCACCACTATCATGTGCAGAAGAAATACACTTCACAATTTTATTCTACATGTCGAATAGAGGCTCTGGTTCAAATTCAACTCCACAGATTAAACGGCATAGAAATTAGCGTACGAGCTCAATCAGCAGATTATGGTGGTTCCGCACATTAAAATTATATTCTACCTGTCTCATACAGGTCCTGTGTCAAATTTTAGCTTCAGATATTAAATACCATACAAATCAGCATTATAGGAGCCAGGTCTATTAGAAGACAATCGCGCCCCTGAGTTCACTCAGCTGATCTGGATGGTTCCTCACTTTGTCGATCGTGCAAGGCAGGCCTATAGAGGCTCTTCATTAAAATTCAATTCCTCAGTCTATAGTAGGAGATAATTAAGCTCCGGAGCTCAATCAGCTGATCTGTGCGGGAACTGAATGAATGAATGAATGAATAAATCTTTATTGTACATATTTATAGTTACATATTTTCAACAAATAAACTAAAATGAAAATAAAATAAAATAATTATTTCTGTTCTAGAACCAAAAATTTCAACCATGTATCATGTTTTCTCCTCGATATTGATTCGAAATTCTATGAAAACATCAGAAATTAACAAGCGGTTGCAATCATGTTCACAATATCAATTATTGAGAATGATCACCTGTGTGTAAACAATTATTTATATAACCATGCTCATAACTCAGTTTGTTGGACACGCACTTCGCCGTAGTTAACATAATATTGTTGGATAAATCGAGAGCTTTCGTACGAATGGTCAACGAATTTTGTGGGATGAAAAACGACGAAGTACCATTTCCCTAGCAACGACTCGGTTGTAGGCGGAAATCACTGTAACACTATATGTTTCGTGCGCGGAAAAAAATTGACTCGCAAAATTGACTCGCAAAAATTGCTAGGACCCCAGGGCTAAAACATGATACATGTTAATAGTATCTTCGTTTTTCTTTTTTACATTATAATGGACCGTGCTAGAAACCATACAAAATGCTGAGCTCTAGCATGGAGTTGTTTATTTGCCCAGTTCACGGTTAATTAGTACAGAGTTAAAGTTACGCCGTCGTATAGGTAGACAAGATCACAGTATATAAATATATAAACGTGAAAGTATAAGAAAAATCAGTATATAAATATAGATAAGAGCACATTATATAAGTATTTTCAGTTGATAAAATAACTCAGTTTGCCAATCGTAAACAGCAGGCCTATAGAGGCTTTACACCAAGTTTCAGTCTCTTTGGTCTATTAGGAGAGAACCGAGATCTCGAGCTCACTCAGCTAATCTGTGTGAGCCTCACTTAGTCGATTGTACACAGCTGACCTATAGAGGCTCCACAGCGATTTTCAGCCTCCGAGGTCTATTATGAGAGAATTGAGCTTCAGAGCTCACTCACCTTATCTGGGTGGTTCCTCACTTTGTCAATCGTATAGAGCAAGTCTATAGAGGCTCCAAACCAAATTTCAGCTTCATAGATTAAACGGCATAGGAATTAGTATTGCTATATATGTATAAGAACAACCTCGTTGAAATCAGACGTGGGTAGGGAATGTTGCTCGCTTCGCTAGCTCAGTATGGGATATATAGATGGGATGGGATATAGTGGGATACCATCAAGACCTACAGCCCATGTTACAATGTGCCAGGAAGTTATAATGCCCACCCAAATTGGAAGACGTTTTTTTCTGTTGGAAATGACTATTAATCGCGGCATCTTACGTGGAACTACGAAAAGTATAGTTTTAAGAACATTTCAGTACTAACAGAACAGTCAGATGTTGCATGTTTGTACGTATTTGTTTTCCAGTTCTATTTTTCTAAAGGCAGGCCATTATTTTATGTGCGTAGAAGGGCAAACGGGAAGACAGCCTCGGAAATCGTCATCGTAAATACGTTTTTTGCCATAAAATTAATAGTTAACGATTTCCTTGCTCACAAAGATCAAAATTCAAAACAATTCAACATTATACAATACGATCATTCACGAGAAATCGCTCATACCATCATGCACCATGACTGAAACATTTTCTATACGTAATCGGATCCACGTCAAGAAGACACAAGAAACTCGTTGGTTTCCCACAGCCAATCTTCACAACATAGGTATGGGGTTCAAAAATTGCACAATAGTGGAATATGAATCTAATTGGCACAAAATAACATTTTTAGAAATGGAAAATTTATATAACTTTTTTTTTCATCAATATCCGAGTAATTTTGAGGTGCCCAGTAGTGTTACATTTACAGGAAGGTTTGGCTGGTGTCGTGTGACTTTAGGTTCCCAAATGGGAGACGTTAAATGAGCCATTCTAACGTACGACGTTGCTAACGTACCCTGGTCACGTACTCTAGAGTACGTTAGGGTGACGTTAAGGGTACGTTAGTGGTCAGTACTTCAATCCCATTTTTTCGGTCATGTACAAAGTTATGACGCTTACTATTTTTTCACCAACGGATAGGCCTTGACAAGACGAGTCCAGCAGTTCGCCTATTTCAAAAACGCTAAAAATGTCGCTTACGATACTATGCCTTGGAAGGCATGAAGTGAACAAAACAACATATGCTGGGAAAAATACAACTTCCTTAAGCAAAAATTTGGAGGTCAATGGACAACCACTGGCGGCCGACGTGTGGATCCTTCTGTCTTTCCAGGACTTGAAGGTTGCCAGACTTTTCAGTCTGAGCTTTGGAGGAATTGACTTTCCAGTCACTGAAGAAAGTGAAGCCATTTCCGGCTAACACGTGGCACGCTTCAGACCTCACTGGTAAATTAGCTATTACGCATTTTATATATACGTCTTGAAATGTGGAAACGGAACACTCGGGAAGAGAAGATGGTTGCTGTTCACATTGCACCTTCTTCATTGTCCGCCAGGGTCGCAGGAATCACAGCTTCTGAAGTCTTCTACTCTACTTCTACTCTTCCACTCTGACTCTTCTATTTGTGATTTCAACTTACGATGCGAAACCTAGCGACAGAAAAATTAACCCTAGGCGGGATCACCCGGAATAGCGGCTTGACAGGTCTCCTGTGTCAGTTATCGATTTTCCTCTTGCGACTACGTACCTGCTAAAAAGTAAAATAAATCGAACAGAGCGCTTTTGGATTCATATCCAGTGGTTTCAATATATTATTTCGCTTCTATAATCTTCCCAAAAGTGGAAAGCCAAATTTTTGAATAGGTAGGTAAATGTGTTTGGATCAAATGAACAACTAGACCAGCGATTTGCCTGGGAAAGGGCGTTGAGAATAGTAGGTATAAAAGTGTGAAATCATAATATAAGTAAGTAGGTACCCTATATTTCCAGGTAATATTACTTATCATTAGTAATGAATTATACTGGGAAAATATTTATAGAATTATAATGGTAAATAAATTATTAAATTATAGGTAATAATTAATAAATAAATAATTTACTTATTTGTTGTTATTTAAATCCCTTGTATCTTCCGGTACAAATTTTCCCACACTCAGTTGCTCACTAAACTAAATTAGATAATGCTACTGGAACGGCGCATTGTAAGAAAATATCAATAAATGAAGTGAACATGGTTAGCATATCGCAACCATGAAGACCAATACAGTGTTCCATGTTCTGCATGGTGGGAACCAATTCTCCGTTTTTTCACCCAAGAATGCTGAAATTTGGTTGAGGGTTCCACTCTGCGACGTTAAGAGATGAATGATATCATGGGCTCCTTCCTGGTCAGCTGAGTCAGCTAAATTCTCAACCTTTCAACGTAGGATTGTGAAATTTGAAATGGAGCTCTTTTGGAGCACTACAGAACCGTTATGAGGTGTGAGACGCACTGATCAGCTGAAGGTCTCCTGAGGCTCATTCCTTTCCTAATGATATGTTTTGCTGAAATTGGAAATAGACCTCCTTTTGAGACAGATAGAACACATTTAAAAGTTATGGAAGCTCACCGATCAGCTGAGGGAGAGAGAGAGAGTGAGTGAGAGAGAGAGAGACAGAGGGAGACAGAGGGAGAGAGAGAGAGACATGCTTTATTTATGAATTGTTTAACAAATAACATAGCTTATGATTGTTAATACCTATTATTACATTCCAGTTAGCTCTTATGTCGTATAAGGTTCAATAAAAATGTTAATAGTACTGGAAGTTGGCAATAATAGCTTGAATGGCATGGTATGATATTACCGTCTGCGAGAGTGGCCATACATAAGTTATTCTATATTAGTAAATATTATTAAAATGATTTATTAGTGGGTATTACATTGTATTTGGTTAAACTTTCGATTTGATTGGGACAGAGTTCGTAAGGGTAAGAAGACAATTTAATTCAAAGAAGCATAACAAAAAAATAACAATCCTTCACTCATTTAAATACAATACACACTTACCACAACTCATTTAAATACAACATATTATGTCAGATACATCAATAGAATAAATCAAAATAATTACCTTAAATACAAATCAGATTTTGTTCATCAATTTAAATAAACATGCTAGGAAACGTTGTCATCTACATTTTTGTTTCCGTACATCTTCATTACTGTATTCATTATTATTATTATTATTTTATTTTTATTTTTTCACCTCAGGGCTCATGATTGGTGGTTATAGTTAAATTCTGCATACAGTAAACGACGGTAAGACCAGGCCTCTCTAATGTAACAACAAAGAGACGCCCACTATTTGCCATTGAGATACTCCCTAAAGACCGTCTCAGAAAGAGTCCCCTGACCAAAATATTTGATGCGGATGTACGATAAAATCCTGCAATTGGCAATAAGGTGAAAAATATCCTCATTGCAGTTCATGTTGCATAGTGCATCCTCAAGCTGAGGGATCCTAGCTTATTTCTTTCCTAATAGACCTATGGCGCCGTAAGTTGAAATGGAGTTTCTTTCTGGACAGCTAGAATTCATTGTTATAGAGATATGGAGGCACACTGATCAGAAGCGGGGCCACTGCAGTCAATTACTTTCCTCAACGACCCCTGGTGCTGATATTTGAAATGGGGAGCTTCTGGGAATCGTAAAAAACAATTACAAGGCACAAAAGCGCACTGATTAGCTGAAGCAGCCTTTGCGGCTAATTTCTTTCCAAATCGACCTACAGTGCTAAAATATAGTTTGTATAGTGGGTCCAAAAACTATTTCACTGTCATCACAGAACTTCACGTTAGAAGGGCTTAAAATATAGATCAAGATATATGGTTAAAGAGAAAACATGGAGAAGTGAACTAAGTAATGAATGCTCCAATGAGTGATGGAATCTCATAATACTTACTGACCTTACCGTTTTCAAAAGAATTAAAATGGCGTAACTAGATCTTCCAATTTTTCTTCCAATTCTTATCTTATAATTTTCCTCATCTTATCTAGGAGAGGCTCCCTACAAATTGTTTTCATCCTAGGTTGAAAAGGAGAAAATCGAGCTTAATCAGCCAATCAGGATGGAGCCCGTCATTTCATATGAATACTCTTGCTCTCCAATAGAGGCTCTCTGTCAAATTTAAATTTCCTAGTGTGAAGAGGAGAGAATTTGGGAAGCTCGCCAAATTGATCAGGAAAAGACCGGAATTTTATTCTTCTCTTGATGTCCCTGAGAGATTGCCTATGAAATTTGAAATTCCAATAGTGAACAGGAGGAAATTTGGCTCACTCAGTTGATCAGGATGGAGCCTGCCATTTCATTAGTCTCAGAGGCTCCCTACCGTATTTCAACATTCAGGGTGAAAAGGTGAGAATTGAGCTCATTCGGTGAATCAGGAAAAAGCCCGTCGTTTTATTCTTCTATTGATATTTTTTTAAATATATATATATATTTTTTTTATATATATAAATTTATTTCTATATTATTCAGTACAATAAATTGAAAAATGAAATTATAAAATCGCATGTAAAAATAAGTTAATTCACACAACTTTTAATGGAAATTATAGCCCCATATGAGCGTAAAGCTTGCGGCGGGGTCTAGAGTCCAGACCGATGTGTACTCAGAGAGGCTGCGTACAAAATTTAAAATTCCTGGGGTGAACAGGAGAGGATTTCGCTCAGTCGGCTAAACAGAATGGAGCCCATCATTTCATTCGTCTTGTGATGTCTTAGAGGGGCTCCGTATCAAAACATTCCTAGGGTGAACAGAAGATAATTTAGATAACTCAGCTGATGTCCCAGAGAGTCCGCCAACCAAATTTCATCAACAGAGGGTGAAAAGCGCTACAAATTATTTCACAAAGGTTTATTATTTTTTCAATTGAGTATGATCGTAGTTTTAGTTGACTTGCGTACGTCATAACTGTCCAGACTCCTCGGAGTGTCCTATTTCGAGTTGCCACAACCTATACTTCTATAATTATATACGCATGTTTATGTTGCGAAGCGTTTGGTTCGGTTTGAGATCTTTCCAAGGAATGGCGGAGGAAGGTTCGCGGATCGTGTAGTGGCGGAGGGAGCGGCGGCAGATCCACACGGAAGGTATTAACTCAATCATGGCCAGGGGGGGAATAAATCGTATCCCGTTTCTAGGACGCTACCTACTGTTCCCGAAAATTCCCAGCAACTATGAAATGACCTACCTACCTAATTTTTATTTTTCACATTCTTTGATTGATCGTAATGAACATCGTCACTAGGCTTACGTCAGTCTAACACTCAAAGCCTCGAAAAATACACTTTTTCACCTATTTTTGGCTCATAGCACCCATGGGTGTGGAGCGATCGAGCTGGCGAGAAGTTAGGAACAACTAGACCCCAAGTAGAGTCTATGACCGAAAGGATTTTTTAAGTCAATTCTAAGGCCTTTTATGGCCCGGACGGCGAACGGCGGACGGACATTGCAAATTTGGATTCAACGCACTTAAAAACGTAAAATTTTTAGGGGGGTAAAATTTTTATAAATTTTTTTTGCTATACGATCACATAGGCTTATTATTGAAAATAGTAAACGAAAAGGGAGATTTGAGATCACTCAGCTGATCAGAATGGAGTCCGTCATTCAATTAGACTCCATTAAGGCTGCCAAAGTACCTGCCTGAGAGGCTCCCAGTGCAACTTAAATTTCCAGACCTGAACAGGAGAGAATTTAGCTCACTCAGCTGATAAAGAAAGATACCATCATTATATTCGTCTCTTGATGTCTAGAAAGGCTCTCTGCCGAATTTTAAATTTTTTGAAAATTTATCTCACTAAGCTGAACAAAATGAAGCCCATCATTTCATTCGTCTCTTAATGTTCCAGAGAGGTTCCCTATCAAATTTCAACTTCCGATGGTGAATAGTAGAGAATTCATCACTCTTGAGTGATCAGGATGTATCGCTGTCACCATGACAAAAATTACTTAATTAGTAGATACTTACCTGCTTCATCTTGCCATCAAATGCTTAGTAAAATGAACCAGAATGAGGAGAAAAAAAAAAAAAAAAAAAAAAAAAATACATACCTACTTTTCTTAATCTAGTTTACGTCTTCTTGCCATAATTTAAACATTGTTATTTACATGCCAAATTGATTACGTGTATCATGGAATGAAGACTTGAAGAAGCATCTCACTTCCACACGCAGTGTCAAACAATAAGTTAGAATAGAGTAAATATATGCATGATAAGTCAGTTTTAGGGCAGATAGGAAAGAAATTTATCGAGAAAAAAATGAATGAAGGTCTTCTGATTGAATTAGATAGATAGATGGATAGATTTTAATAGAGACACATACATTATGATGATAGTACTAAAGTATTACTAGGTTACTCGCCTAGCTTGCTTTTCCAACGGTTGGCTTGGCCAATGCTGTTGGTTGAGATCTAGGCGATTTGCCCATAATTTCGAACATAGCACGTCGACATAACACGCAGATGCGTCTACATAATCTACACATAGCTTAAATATTATAACTACAATGGTAATTTCTCACATATATGATATGGTTTTTCCACTTCAAATGTTTATCCACTAAAACACCCATATAACGTTGGCATCCATTCGTTGAATGCGAGGGCTATGATTTATAAAATATGTACTATTAATTAAAAATTATTGAATTAATATAGAAGATAATAGTTATTCTATATAATTTGTGCTCATGTAATCTAGCATATTGTGCAAGCAAACAGCAGCACTTGCCAGGTAATTACAGGACTCTGCCTAGCACCTGACAATACATTGGAATTTTATAATTTATATAATGTGTGTAATAATTGAATATATTTCTACTTGTTAAAGAAATTGCAATTCATTGAAATAAATAAAATTAAAATTAAGATAAATAAATGCAGGGAGTTGAGGAACAAGAACTTGAGCGGACGTGGAAAGGGATCAGGCTGACCTGCTTCGGTGATCGAGTGAGTCATATATGACGTTTTTAGCTTGTTTGCAGACAGGTCATTTCTGACAAACCAATCTGAGATAGTCATGGACTTACCAGGATTAATTTTGGGCATTTAATTGTTACCTACCCAACTTACCTTAGTAGTGTAAACCTGTACACTTACATTCGAACGCTCATTAAAATTGACGTCATCATCCTGGAGCTGTTTTTTCGCATAAAAACGCACGAAAATAACTGAGATATGGTTGTTTTTAGCGGTAAAACGGGGAAATGAGTAGCTTTTTTCACTTGGAAACGCACACACACAGTAAAATTACATGATGCCTGCTTTTTAGTTAGTAAAAAAGGAACAAAAAAACCATGGTCGGGAGCTGAAAAATGCATTAATTTGGCGCGCACTGGTGGTGAGGACCGAGGATGAGGACCTCAGTCGGTACCCAAGTTTTGTTTCCTCCCCATCAAATTGTCCTACCTCAACGTGCTTTTTGTTAAACTCGTAGGTATCACACTTCCGTGTGTTGAAGCTAAAGATTTTTATTTTTGTTCCCAACCCCAGCAAGCACGAAACGCACACAAATTGGCGAAAAGAGCCAATACCATCGCATTGAGATTTTTATACGCCTGTTTGCTGGCTGCCACACAACCAGTGTGCGCCAAAGTGATGCATTTTTCAGCTTCCGACCATGGTTTTTTTGTTACTTTTTTACTAACTGTAAAGCAGGCATCTTGTAATTTTACTGTGTGTGTGCGTTTCCAAGTGAAAAAGCTACTCATTTCCACGTATACCGCTAAAGTAGTTAAAACTCGTAAACGAGTTCCACTATCTGCTTTACAAGCAGATACCATGTGACATGGATATGTCTTTGATTGTCCCCGAGAGTTGTAAACAAATCCTTTAACTTTAAACAAATCCCTGGGCCGCATCCCGACTAATTCCAACAAAACAACGGTTTACTTATAGAAATGTTGAAAATAACTGTGGAGAGAAGCCACTACAATGAGTTGTTGTTAACAGTCGACTGTTGTCAAGAGGATGAAAATGTTTCCTATGGAGTGGAGTAAATGATGCTATTGCTTTACGTTAAGAATATTGTAACCGGCTTATTAAAATTGTTTATAGTCCAATCAACTTAGTTTAGGAATGTAGCCAGGTACGTAAGGAGGGGGAAATTGGTAGCTTGAGATATGAACATTTATCACATAAATCAAGCGCTTTCCAACGAGTGGCGAACGATTTCTGTGCGATGAAAACTGCGGAAGTTCCATTCCCCTAGCAACGGCTGGGTTGTACGTGAAAAACACTGAAATTGTGACACAAATTTTGCGTCACGGAAATTTTTGGTTGACCCCCCAGAGCAAAGACATATCCATGTCAATACAACACTGCCTAGTAACTCCTGCTTCAGTGATTGAGTGAGTCATACTCGTATATGACGTTTTTAGCTTGTTTGCAGCCAGTGCATTTCGGACAAACCAATCTGAAATAGTCATTGACATACCATGATTAGTTTTGGGCAGGCCATCGTTACCCAACTTACCTACTACGAGCTTTGGGCCGTTTAGCAGAATCCTCACATTCGGTAGGGAGGATGTAGAACTTGGAAGTCCCATCGCCTGAAGGCAAAGGTAAGTCGTAAACCTCTCACTGGACATCTCCTTAGTTGGTTCGGCAAACTAACCCCCCCCCCCCCCCCCCCCCCCCCTTGCCGCACATCGGCCCGCTCATCTCCGTCTGGTCCAAAGGCGCTCACAATGGGCGGAAGCCGTCGTGCGTGAATGGGCCCCTTCCCCCCCCCCCCCCGCATCAGCCGCGCCCGATTCTGCCCTGCGGCCGCCTCCCCCTTCCCTTCGTCGCCTCCTCTGCCGCCGCACCTCTTTTTCGACTTCCGCCCAAATCCGCTCCATCCGGGCGCGGACGGGGTTTGACGGGTTCCTCCGATATTTATGTCCGGATGACTGTCCGGATGGTTTCCGCAGGATTCGAAGAAAATCCATTCGTTGAACCGCCTGCTTGCAAGCCCGCGAGCTTGTATGGCTCGATGTTATGTATTATGAGAAGAAAATTTGGAAGTTTGTGTATACGTAACAAAGAAACGTTTAAGCGAATTTACTTTAAAAAAAAAAATAAATAAATAAATAAATGTATTTATTTATTTTTTCAATACTGGCAGCGCCCGATTACATTGAAGAATATTAATGTTTACGAGCATACAACAGGGAAAAGAATGGTTACGATTCGATATATAAAAAAAGTTGTAAAGAAAAATTGAAAGAAAAAAAGTCAGTGAAGAATTAATGAGTGTGGTAAAGTGATTGGCTAAATGACTATCGATGCAGGTGCGGCTTAAACCTTTTTTAAAAAAAGACTGTCGATGCGACCAGATTTCTGAGGGTGGTGGTAGTGCTATTGAAAAAGTCCAGTTCCGGATTCATTTCGATGAGTGGATTCGCCATAAGGAATCCTACGCAGGTTCATCAAATAATAATAATCGAATAAAAATAAAATAAAATAAGAAACCGCTATTGTATTCACTTTGTCCGTTTATGTATGTATGCATGTATGTGTATCTCGAGAACGGCTGGACCGAATTTGACGGGATGGGTCGCAAAATAATCAGCTAATCATTCAAAATAAAGAGGTTGCAAAAATGGTCATTGATAATCAGCAGCTTGAGCTGAATTCGTAATTCGGAAAATTCAATTTCTATGCTATTTATCTTACGAAGCTGAAAATTTTGCCCTGCGGCCGCCTCCCCCTTCCCTTCGTCGCCTCCTCTGCCGCCGCACCTCTTTTTCGACTTCCGCCCAAATCCGCTCCATCCGGGCGCGGACGGGGTTTGACGGGTTCCTCCGATATTTATGTCCGGATGACTGTCCGGATGGTTTCCGCAGGATTCGAAGAAAATCCATTCGTTGAACCGCCTGCTCGCAAGCTCGCGAGCTTTTTTCATTTTTTTAAATTTATTTACTAACAAAACGGGCGATGCTCAATTACAATATTATTAACAAAATAAATTCGTCTCTTGATGAGAAAACAGAATCGGTGTTTCGGAAGAAAATAAAATAACAATATAGGTATACGTGTGAATATATAAGGTCAAATCAAAAACAAACACCTGTTGTAGCAGAGATGAGTGGACAGAGATTTCAGGGCGGACGGTGGATCGTGCGTAATATTTTTGAGCGGAAGGTTCGAGATGGCTGATCATGGAAAAAGTCTGAAGCTGGATTTCGTTGGAGTATATGGTTGGATTGACGAAGGATTCTATTGAGTAGCTGTTCATAGAGGTAATTAGTTGTGGAGAATTGAATATGAAAAATTAGCTTAAATTAGGCTCGATGTTATGTATTATGAGAAGAAAATTTGGAAGTTTGTGTATACGTAACAAAGAAACGTTTAAGCGAATTTACTTTAAAAAAAAATGAAAAAGTTAATGAAAATAAAATTAAATTAAAAAACCCGCTATTTTATTCACTTTGTCCGTTTATGTATGTAAGCATGTATGTGTATCTCGAGAATGGCCGGACCGAATTTGACGGAGTGGGTCGCAAAATAATCAGCTAGTCATTCAAAATAAAGAGGTTGCAAAAATGGTCATTGATAATCAGCCGCTTGAGCTGAATTCGTATTTCGAAAAATTCAATTTCTATGCAATTTATCTTACGAAGCTGAAAATTTTGCCATGCGGCCGCCTCCCCCTTCCCTTCGCCGTCGCCTCTCCCGCCGCACTTCTTTTCCGACTTCCGCCCAAATCCACTCCATCCGGGCGTTTGACGGGTTCCTCCCATATTTATGTCCGGATGACTGTCCGGATGGTTTCCGCAGGATTCGAAGAAAATCCATTCGTTGCCTGCTTGCAAGCCCGCGAGCTCATATTAGGCTCGATATTATTTATTTTGAGAAGAGAATTCGGACGTTTGTATACGTAATGTGGTGGAAACTTCTAATTATCAACTGAACTCATCATTAGTACACATCCATTGGAGACCAACACATGGTTACCTTAATTTAGATTTGTATAATTAACAAAGAAACTTTTAAGCGAATTTACTTTAATAAAATTAAATAAATGAGTAAATGAAAATGAAATAAAATTTAAAAAAACCCGCTATTGTATTCACATTGTCCGTTTATGTATGTATGCATGTATGTGTATCTCGAGAACGGCTGGACCGAATTTGACGGGATGGGTCGCAAAATAATCAGCTAATCATTCAAAATAAAGAGGTTGCAAAAATGGTCATTGATAATCAGCAGCGTGATCTGAATTCCTGATTCAAAAAATTCAGTTTCTATACTATTTATCTTACGAAGCTGAAAATTTGGCATGATAGATTCCATTTTGGGCAACTTTGTTAATTACGGTTATAGATACACTTGTTTACTAATTTAGTGTTGTTTACTCGGACTTAGAAAAGTCATGTTTACTATATATGCGATATTTTTTTTATATGCTTGGGACGCGAAAAATATATAAAACCCATCCTTGAAGCGAGTTGTATATCTTGTAAAAATTGGAGATCAATTGATGCAAAACTTTTCAGTTTTTGAAGCCTACACAAAGACACATACAATTTATGTACATATATATAAATATATATATATATATATATATATATATATATATATATATATATATATATATATAATATATATATATATATATATATATATATATATATATATATATATATATATATATATAAAAGAGGATGTATGTATGTATATATGTATATTGCCTATAGACTCCGAAACCGCTCGACAGATTGTAATGAAACTTTCAGGTATTATTAGGCATGATTCAAGGATTGTTCCTGTAAAGTTTGGTGCAAATCCGTTCAAAGGGCTCTGACCCAGAGGGCATAAAAGGGTGCAGTGTCAGGTTTTAGAAATTTTAGTGGTTGTAGAAATAGTTGAACAGAAAGTACTGGTACCTCCTTGACGGCCTACTACATTTTTTTTTTTTTGACATTTTATGTCTTTACTATGGCACATAAATGAAAAAGCGTCACGCGGGGAGCGTCACGCGGGGAGCGACGCGGAGAGCGTTACGCGGAGATTCCCTAATGATCCCACGATTCTGAGATTTGGTATGTAGCCCCTTGAGGGACTTCTGAACACAACTGACCGATCCCAGATCAGCTGAATGGCTCTAGAATCCAGTTTTTTCCCTAATGATCCCACGATTCTGAGATTTGGTATGTGGGCCCTTGAGGGACTTCTGAACACAACTGACCGATCCCAGATCAGCTGAGTGGCTCTAGAATCCAGTTTTTTCCCTAATGATCCCACGATTCTGAGATTTGGTATGTAGCCCCTTGAGGGACTTCTGAACACAACTGACCGATCCCAGATCAGCTGAGTGGCTCTAGAAACCAGTTTTTTCCCTAATGATCCCACGATTCTGAGATTTAGTATGTAGCCCCTTGAGGGACTTCTGAACACAACTGACCGATCCCGGATCAGCTGAGTGGCTCTAGAATCCAGTTTTTTCCCTAATGATTCCACGATTCTGAGATTTGGTATGTGGGCCCTTGAGCGACTTCTGAACACAACTGACCGATCCCAGATCAGCTGAGTGGCTCTAGAATCCAGTTTTTTCCCTAATGATCCCACGATTCTGAGATTTGGTATGTGGGCCCTTGAGGGACTTCTGAACACAACTGACCGATCCCAGATCGGCTGAGTGGCTCTAGAATCCAGTTTTTTCCATAATGATCCCACGATTCTGAGATTCGGTATGTGGGCCCTTGAGGGACTTCTGAACACAACTGACCGATCCCAGATCAGCTGAGTGGCTCTAGAATCCAGTTTTTTCCCTAATGATCCCACGATTCTGAGATTTGGTATGTGGGCCCTTGAGGGACTTCTGAACACAACTGACCGATCCCAGATCAGCTGAGTGGATCTAGAATCCAGTTTTTTCCCTAATGATCCCACGATTGACTTAATAACAGTTTAAAATTACGATCAATAAACAAATTTAATTTGGGCGCAGCAACGCGCGCGGGGGGAACGCTAGTATATATATATGTGTATATATATATATATATATATGTATATATAAGTATATACATGTATATATTGATCACGAATCGAATCCTGACTGCCCCCATTGTCTTGTGATTCGGATTAGCAAAATATAGTCTGTGTTAGAATACCGTGTGAAACTTACATTTTACTAAGTTGAACCTTACTTCTTATAATTAAGTTCTTATGTAAAGGGTGTATCTTAACAACTAGTCACATGTGAATAAACAGTGCAGTTGTGAATACTAGTATAAGCAAGCAAACAATACGTAATTTCCAAGTAAAATGTGTAATGCAATACCAAATGCGAGCGAGTTCTACAGACCTGATGAGGGATACTGTTTCAGTTTTAAACCTGTAACAACCATTGTTAACTGTAGAAATTCGTTCATTAATTCGACATAGTTAATTATTGAAAGCACGTTTTCTTTTTAAATCTATTCATCTACTAATGCAATTTGTTATCTACTACAGATTTATCTAAATTTCTAAGGGAGTGAGAATCAACTTTTGAAAGAAATCATTATTCTGCTGAAGGAATGTTAGGTATAGCGATAATCGTATTATAATGTAATATACAAAACTTCAAAACAAAAAGGTAATTAGGAAGGTACTTTATAAAGGAAAAAACATCTCTTGAGAATATTTTCTGAAAGAAGTGAAATTGACCTCATCCGCAACTTAACCGTAAAGTTGTGTGTAATCGAATCGCTTAATTGTGAGATAATGGCCTCGCATTACAAGACGCGGATTAATTAATTATAGAGTTATTATTAATTGAAACAATAGGCTGTGAAGACTCATTTTTCGTGAAACACTCCTCTCCTAACGATGTAGATAGATTGAAAAAAATTGAAAATATTAGAAAGCTGTCAACTTCATCTTATGTAGTAAAATATTTCTAATCAAAAATCACATTATTGCCGAGAATGGCTTGCTGAAAAGGGATTTACGGCACCGTTATAGCGACAACGAACTTTCTCAGGTTTTGTAATTTCAATAAGAATATAATTATTCCCATTTTTTGTTTTTAAAAAAATGTGTATACCTACAGAGTGTCCGTAAAGAAAAGGAAACCCCCCTAACTTTTAGCATTAATGTGCTTTAGCTGAGACCTAACTGCCGAAAAACGTTATATGAGATTGGAACGAAAGTAGCACGACACCGATAAACATCCATTGCTAGGGAGTGATGTCCGCTAGCGACCTGGCATAATACACACTCATAATAATAAGAAAAGTCCAGTCATGTAGAATGAGCGAATTTTTGATTTGTTACTGACGGCCGAGTGGAGGGAGGCCTTGAGATTAACGTTACTGACGGCCGAGCGGAGCGAGGCCTTGGGTCTGCGTGCTAGTACGTACATAAATAGAACTTCTTCATAATTTCATGGCTGATATTTTCTAAGCCACAGTCAGTATTAAAGCTACATCAAGTCCTAAAACAGTTGAGCGTAAAACATTAAAGAAAGCGACCGAGAGTGACCGAGAGAATCGGAGGACGGAATATTTCACAGAGTAAACTCATCAGTTGTGATTACTTTTTTTTTTTTTTTTTTTTTTTTTTTTTTTTTTTTTTTTTAAACAAGCACCTACTACCTACGTTTTAAACAGCATGGTTCTAGGATTGGTTATACAGGGATACTTCCATAAGAGTAGTTCAATCTGAATTTGGACAATGTTTCATGCAAATATTACCGATTTTAGCGAATTTTCGAAGAAAATTAAGCTATTGCTCTCGCCTCAAAATTTGTAGAATGTGAATTTTTGAAAAAATTTTATGCAGAAATCCGTTTCAGGCTATTCTGAATCATATTCTGAAGTTTAACGCATTTTTTTAATGTATGTATGTATGTATGTATGTATGTATATATATGTATGTATGTATATATGTATGTATGTGTCATTCCAGACGATAACTGTCCGTAGAATTGTGCTAGAAACTTCAAACAAATTTTAAAATGTTAAGGACACAAAACCAAAGTTCAAGTTCGTTGGCCAGCATGATCGGATTACATCTTCGGGTTGAAATTTTCAAAAATGTAGTCAAAAATTTCAAAATAGCCTGTTTTTTGCGATTTGTTGTGCGAAATGATTTTTTCAGCATACTAACATGTGGTATATTCGGAATCAGCGTAAAATTTCCTATAAGAATATGTATCAAGTTTTCAAAAATTTCAAAGTTGAAAAATCAGTCAAAAATCGAAATAATGCCGTTCGCTAGTTGTAAAAATCGGTAATATTTGCATGAAACATTGTCCAAATTCAGATTGAACTACTCTTATGGAAGTATCCCTGTATAACCAATCCTAGAACCATGCTGTTTAAAACGTCTAACTATTTTTAATAATTTGATTCCATGTTTGTCTATCAAAATCATAAACTAAAATTTCTCTACACGATCAATAGCGACTGAAATGTCAGATTTCTTCAAAAATTCGCTCATGGGGTCATGCTGCATGACTGGACTTTTTTACAATTAGCGAGCATTATTTCGATTTTTGACTGATTTTTCAACTTTGAAATTTTGAAAACTTGATACATATTCTTATAGGAAATTTTACGCTGATTCCGAATATACCACATGTTAGTATGCTGAAAAAATTATTTCGCACAACAAATCGCGAAAAACAGGCTATTTTGAAATTTATGACTACATTTTTGAAAATTTCAACCCGAAGATGTAATCCGATCATGCTGGCCAACGAACTTGAACTTTCGTATGTGTCCTTAACATTTTAAAATTTGTTTGAAGTTTCTAGCACAATTCTACGGACAGTTATCGTCTGGAATGACACATACATACATATATACATACATACATACTCGTACATACATACATTAAAAAATGCGTTAAACTTCAGAATATGATTCAGAATAGCCTAAAACGGATTTCTGCATAACATTTTTTCAAAATTTCACATTCTGCAAATTTTGAGGCGAGAGCAATAGCTTAATTTTCTTCAACAATTCGCTAAAAGGAAATGCAATAATGCAAATATTATTAACTTTAATAAATAATGCTGGACGAATGAGAGCGAATGGGAACTTAACGAAGGAAATTACGAAATTATGAATTTACGTGATGTGACGGGGACGGAACATCGTCCTCAGATTCTGGTTTCCTCTTAACCCTGGAATGTCCCGTGGGGTTTGTCAAACCCCAATCTCGATTTAAAATCAGTTTATCATGT
Source organism: Adelphocoris suturalis (assembly GCA_030762985.1). Classification (NCBI taxonomy): domain Eukaryota; kingdom Metazoa; phylum Arthropoda; class Insecta; order Hemiptera; family Miridae; genus Adelphocoris; species Adelphocoris suturalis. Next base: position 161,956,522 of record CM061040.1, read on the forward strand.
TGAATCCCGCATGTGCGGTTCTTCTCGCCCCCTTCTATATCACCCCCCACTTCTTCCCTAAAGGCTTCAGCCTTTTTCCAGTTTAGTACGTTCAAGATTGTGTAGTACTTTCTTGTGCCTTGGGTTCGACGAACCCCACCGGGGAGTTAACCCGCTAGTGATTTTCTCTATAGCAAGTATTATTTTTGTGGGCATTCCCACAGTTTTGTTATTGGCTAATAATTAGAAATGACTGAAAACGCAAGTTTTCGGATCTTGAAGACATTAGATCCATTTTGGAACAGTTGGAGGAAGAAGATGTATATTTTGGCAGAGAAAATTCAAACACGGGAGATAAGTCGAGTTACAAGAAGTTGCCTCCGATGAAGAAGCGTCAAAAGTGACAGTTTTGGAGAAACTAGTTCGATGTTCCTTTTGTGAACATCATAGTTCTTCAAAGTGTTGAGAATGTTGATCCTATTGCTTGGTGACAATTTTATGTTACCTTTTCATTTTAGTTCTTGGGTTTTGTAAGTGGTATCATACTAATCTCAGAAAATTTTTTGTAGATTTTATTTATTTATTTATTTTTGTTTTTAAGTGAAAATGTGCTAATTTTATATAGAAATTTTGTTACAATGAGGTATCTTTCTGCTATTATCTTTTTCTTCATAGCGTGAGGTTTGCCTTACTATTACAGTTTTCTTTGTGAGCTTAGGTACCTACTTCATGTTTCTTTACACTCTTGATATCAGAATAAAAATAAAATTTGATTCAAGTGTAACTTACTTTTGAATTTTCTAACATTTTTCAAAGTTGGGGTTTGACACACCCCACCGGGGAGTTAGGTGTTGGAAATTTAGCCGGGACATTCCAGGGTTAAAATACTGTAGAGATATCCTCCATGAGGGGGATGACGTAGTTGTGCGTTCGTACAGCATAAATCACACATTCATGTCCATCGTGATAAGTTTGGATCCGGTAAATTGTACAAAGATGGCTGTGTGCAAGTAAGTGCCTTTCTGGAGGTTTTTCCAGTTTTCATCCTGCACTTCATCTACCCCAACTGCTTCCTTGAAGTCAATATCAATTTTTGAGGCTTGATGCATGGAGGTGAATATTCTAACTCCGAATACACCTGGAATGGTGCGTCCATTATTTGTTAGTTTGGTACTACTAAATAGCTTTTGCCTAAACCGTTTAATTGACTCTGATATATCATTGATGCTTAATCGGCGAGCTGCAGCGGCAAATTCGTTTGATGGAGGAGCTTCGTTGATGCGTATGATCACTCGCTCGATAAATTGTTGCATTAAGCACCTTCCTAATCGATGGTTCATCGTCACCGATCGATAATTAACGTTCCTGGATCGATGGATGATCGATACTTGACGTTCTAGGCTAAACCATATTCATGTTTTGTAATTTTGCCCGAAGGCTCTAAGTAGAACTCACGCGATGCGCGACGCGCCGAGTTTTTCTACAATTTTTGAGATATCGAAGTGAAAAAAATAAATAGGTTGTAAATAAAAACCAAGAAAAAATCCAAACGTTTCTGGACTGCCTTTTTTTTTTTTTTTTTTTTTTTCTTGCTCCAAAATTAAATTAAAATTGTTCATAAGCTTCGATCCGAGAGCGGGCAATTCTGGTTTCACCATCGTGTTCAGCACTAAATAATCTTTAAAATGAAGTGTCACTCGGCAAAAAATGGACTTTTTTCGAGGTACCCAATACCCCCTTTGGGTAGTTCACAAACTTTTGATTTTTTCCCCTGATTTTTATTTTGCTCTGAACTTAGTATCAGGCACCCCAAAAACGCTCTCAAGGCTACAATACGATGCCTCAAAAATTTTGGGGAAATGTTAAAGGGGGGGGTTACTCTTGGGACACTCTGTGTATTCATACTTGAAACCCCTCAATTGTACTTGACAACGGATTGTGAACAAATAATTATCATGATCACGTTTATGGGCTAAGAGAGTGTAGAAATATTAGCTACTTATGATAACTTTGAAGGACGATTAATTGTTTTCCTTCATAAATATTTGTTTTACGAATTAAATCACTAGCGACGGTGTAGTGGAAACCTATTTCTAAAAAGAAACCCATAGTTGTGTATAGTCGGGATTCGGCCCAAGGAGAAAGAAATAATTTAAAAAATCTTTGTAATCATTATAATGACGTTTCGGTCACCATTCTGTGACCATCATCAGATAATTTAAAAGCTTTGCCCTCGAAGAGGAGAGTGTCAATAACAGGTGGTTTTATAAACCTCATAAAATCGCTAGAACCAACAATCCAGGCCAGAGCCAAAACAATTTTATTTGGGTAAATAGTGTTGAGAAACAAGGTTTTGGTAAGCAATTTTACACGGCCAAAAATGTGCATAAGACAAAAACCAATTGCTAAAACAGAGAGGAAAAAATACATAAAAACTAATGTTGAACATTTGGCATCCATTACTCCTGAGTTAAATGTTAAACCTTACCAACCACCCAAACTAACCAAATGTTGAACATTATTTTTTATAAATTTTTTCCTCTCTGTTTTAGCTATCGGTTTTTGTGTTATGCCTCTTATTTTTGGCCCTGTAAAATAGCTAACCAAAATATTGTTTCTCAATACTATTTCCCCAAATGAAGTTGTTTTGGCTCTAGCCTGGCTTGATGACTCCTGCGATTTTATGAGATTTATAAGACCTCCTGTTTTTGACACTGTCCTCTTTGAGGGCAAATTTTCAACCTACCTGATGATGGTCACAGAATGGTAACCGAAACGTCATTACAATTATTACAAAGATTTTTTAATTATTCCTTTCTCCGTGGGCCGAATCCCGACTACATACAACTATGAACAACATCACGGCCGACATCACCTCTATCATTAAAAAGAAACCCGAAATTAATTAAGAATGTTGTGTACTTACTCGAAAATGAAGAGTTGAATTGTTACGCATACAATTTTAACATTGTAACTAAGTATTTTCGTTGGAATAGACAACGCTCTTTATCAACTTCAGCTTTCATGATTTTATTCTTGGTTCTCTTGGAAGAGGGAATTTTACTTTTTTTTACTGTCCTTCGGAATTCACGTTATAGCCACACCGACTTGGCTGACATTTCATATTAGCCACGCTACTTGCAGGGTCACACCTGATTTTGTCAAGTCACACAATAATGACGAAAGCGGTTGATTATTCTTTTTTGCGTGACTCAGAACTACAGATAAAAAGGCAACGGTGAATTCAACAGTCTCCCCTACCTGAAATATCCCGAGTTCATAAAAAATGTTTTAACGATTCAGACGTCCGTGGTGGAGCTATTCGCACGGATTGGATACGGCTGTAAATCAATGCCAGAAAGGTTTTCCAAATGCCGCGGAAACTTATCAAGGTTGGAGATAACTGCGCTGTCATCGTCAGAGTTGGGCGTAATCTTAATCATAATATTAAAATTACGATTATAATCATAGATAGATAGATACATTTTAATAGAGACACATGCATATGATGACAGTAAAAAAGTAGAACTAGGCTACTCGCTTAGCTTACTTTTCCAACGGTTAAGGTCTAGGCCAGGGGTTCCCAAACTTTTTTGTACCGAGCCCCCTTGTGGTAAAATGAAAGCCTCCCACGCCCCCCTTACATAACTAATAAATGATTGTGAAAAGAAAATGCAAGTTTTACACTGAAAACAATTGTTTATTTTCTATTTATACAAAACACGATTTGATAACACGTAGCTTTTATGAAGTAGCCATTTTTTCGAAGTCATACTTGGCAGAAGAATAATTTTTTATTTCAAAAAATTCTTCTTGCAGGGCTTCTGGAACATGTTCAACGTTGACATGGAAAGGATCTGTTAAAAGTCTGTAAATATGTTCGTCAGCAGTATTAGGGAAGTATTTCCCGAATTCATCAGTGAGCGTCTCCAAATGGTTTGACACTTGTTTAGACAAGTTTTATCCTTCAAAAACCTTCTTGAAGCGTGTTTCTTCTGAGATTGATACTAGCTTTGGTAAATTTGAAAAGTTGCAGGGGTTTGCTGATACTTTTCTTCTCCAAAGTTGTGGTTTCTCGACATACGTCTTGATGTCATCACGATGAGCTATTATATTTGAGTCTCAATCTGCACTTTTAAATTAAGGCTGTTTACGAATCAAGGAAGTCTGACAAATATGCCAACATTACATGAGAACTAGATTTGCTGAAGTTCATGCTCAGCTCATTTTGCTTCTGGTTTTCCAAGAACAAAGTTACTTCATCTCGAAGCTCAAATAGTCTTGCCATGAGTGAAATAGCAGTGTTTTGTGGTCAGTTCCTAAATCTTCACAAAGAATTTTAAACTGTCGGGTATTTAGTGCACTGTTTTTTATGTAGTTCACTATTTTAATACATAATTTTAAGACGGCATTGAGGTCGTTTGGAAGAGTTTTGGCTGCCGAAGCTTGTCGGTGTATAAAGCGTCACATCAGCGTTTTTTTCTCTGACTAACTGCACGAAGCCTGAGCGAGAACCAAGCATTGAAGGGGTGCCATCAGTGCCCATTAGTTTTTGCCATGAGAGTCCATGATTGTCAAAAAAATCAGACACGGCTTTCATCACATCAACAGCTTTTGTAGTGGTCTCCAGCTCTGTTGAAAAGAGTAGCTCGTCTTTTATTGATTCATTTTCAACATATCGAACATATACAACTAACTGAGAACGTTGAGCAACGTCTGTACTCTCGCATAGCTGGATGGCAAAAAATGGTGATAGTTTTATTCCATCGACAACCTGGTTTTTTATATCTTCAGCCATATAATCAATAATAGGTTTCACTATATTGTCCGACAGTGGTATTTGAGATAATTTTTTCCTGCTGTCAGCCCCAAGGATGATTATACGATAGTTTGGGGCAAAAACAAGCCCCAAAGCCTGGAGTTGGTTCGATATTGCCCCAAAGAATGGTCGTGGTCTCACGCCCCCCCTAACCCTTCTTCACGCCCCCCAGGGGGGGCGCGCCCCCCAGTTTGGGAATCCATGCTCTAGGCGGTTTGCCCATAATTTCAAACACAGCACGTTGGCATAAAATCGCATATGCGTCTACATAATCTACACATAGCTTAAATATGATAACTACAATGGTATTTGATGTCCCTATCTTCTATAAGTTGAAAAACTTTCTACAGTAAAATTATTGTTTTATAATATCATACATAAATGCTGTTTAGCATAGTTTCGCAATTCAATGCCCCATTTTTCACAAGCCTCGTTAAATTTTGGACTGTGTGTTGACAGCGTTAATCTTGGTCCTGTTGCAATTATATTACCTGCGACTACATAATTATCTTGTGGTATCTGCTGGATTACGCTGTGCATTTATTATTTGTGGATACTTACGGAATCGCAAAAGTAAATTTTTAATATATAGCTAGCTGCCTTATGGTAAACAGCTTTGCTATATTATATACATTTATAGATAGCGTCCAAGGCGGTAATGACATTATTTTCATAATAATTTTCTGGCGTACGTGTCCCCCCCCCCCCCCCCCCCCATGCTATCATTCCATATTGAAGCACAGACTGTAGCATACTGTAATAAATAAGTTTTATCGTATCTCTCGGAAGTGAGTGTCAAATGTTGTAAAAAATGTACATAAATTTCTTAATATCGCTATGACAATTGTTTCAGCTGATCATATAATTCCAATAGAATTCTGAAATCCCGAAATCGAGTTTATTATAACTTCTGTATCATATTAGGCTTGTGAAGCATAGGTAGGTAATTAACAACTTCAATTATATTAATTTAGTAAATTATTGATTAGTAAATACCTAAGAATTGCTCTTAATTAAGTTATTATTACTATTCCACCAACATGTGGTTATTTACTTCCGAATCTACCAAGGTCGGAACGTTTTAGCCAATTTTCTAAAAAAATTGAGCTATTGCAATGAATTTAAAATTTCCTTCATAGAAATTCGATTTGAAATTCCTTGGGTTCAATGCTTTTTGATATGTGTATGTAGAGTTTGATCAAAAAGTTCTGGTTCTATTCAATTTGCGCGCAAACAGAGGGCCGTTGAAACTTCTCGGTGGTTTTAAGCATTACTCTTTCTGAGTCACCTGTTATTTTATATTGCTGTCATATCCTCAGTTCTCGTGTTATTCTTATCAACTTCGGAACCTCCGAGGCTAATTTCTTTCCTAATTGACTCACGTTGCATAAATTTAATGAAGCTCGTTCGGGACACCTCAAACACAGTTATGAGGTTCGGAGGATCACTAAATAGCTGATGGAGCCACTGAGGCTAATTTCTTTCCTTTTCAACCTGCCGTTTTACTATAAGTTTTTTATTTTGTTGTTGTGACATTTTTAGACAAAATTTCAACATTCACCAACTATAAACCGTAAAATTGTAGGATCCTGAGCTGTAACGGTGTAAACCTGTACGAAGCGCCAAGTTTTGATAATTTACTAGATATATATGGGGGCCTAATAAAAATTATAGACCAATGATCTGCGTAGAAAGGCTATCTAATTCAGAAATAATAAACCTTTGTGTAGTTATTTACAGAGTTTTAAATTTCGAGGAGTTGCCCATTACCTCTGCATTGTGAGATGGAATCCCATTGGTCGAAAATATTGTAACTATGGCTTCCAACTGGCATGGGATAAGTACGTGCATTAGTAAAGTTGATAGAATTGGGTGCCCGCTATAGATGTCCAATTTGGTAGTTTTATGGCCCGGACGGCGGACGGCGAACTGGCGGGTTAAAGCGAAAACAAATATGAGGACTCCGGACGGAAATGAAAGGTGGATTAGTTGGATTTTGAACTCTCGCATTGGTTATGATTTGTTTCCTTCACCCGAGTTTGAAAAAAGAAAAAAACCGGTCGGATTTGGACTAGCTTTAAAATATCAAATGAAATGACCCTTGAACATAATGGAAATTCCCAGTCAGATGGCCAATACAGTTCAATTTTGTTATGCATTAGCGTTGTCTGGGGGTTAATTCTAACTTTAGTTTTTGATAACAAAAACCTACGCCGGTAGCTCCACCCAAAATTTGGTTTATTTTTGACGCCTTTTTGATCTTTGGCGTAACAAAAACTTACGCTTTTTTGACTTAGATTTTATAAATACGCTTTTCTTGCCAATATCAGATTTTTTATAACTTTTACAAACTTCTTTGTAGAATGGTGAAACTTTGACAACTTACAGATTTAGGGTCGCTAAGCTCAAATATGTAGTCAAAACAAGTCGACAGCAACAACTTTTGGTTGTTTGGAATCTCAAAATAGTCAAAATCATGTCAAAAAATTACGATTTTTCAAAATTCATTGTAAAATTATGAAAATTCGTATTTTGACGTATTTTTGTCAGAATTTTCATTGGGTTCAACGAAAGAAACAATAATGTTTAATATTTAATTTTTTGTTTTTATTTCATTGGTATTTAGGTCGCTAAACTCAAATTTGATGTTAAAAATTCATTATGAACAGAAAAAATTGTTTGACTTATTATTTTACGAGTGTATGCCCATGACTTTTCAAAAAATTCATTTTTTGACAGCATATTAGAGTTCAGCGACTCAAAAAACATAAGAATACGAATTTTCATAATTTTACAATGAATTTTGAAAAATAGTCATTTTTTGACATGATTTTGACGATTTTGAGATTCCAAACTGTCAAAAGTTGTTGCTGTCGACTTGTTTTAACTGCATATCAGCGATCCCAAAAACTTAGGTATACGAAGTTTCAAAATTTTACATAGAAGTTCGTAAAAGTTATATTCAAAAGTCTGATTTTGGCTAAAAACGCGTATTTCAAAAACCTAAATCGAGCCACTGGTGTAGGTTTTTGTTATGCAAAAAGGCTGAACAAATTTAGGGGTCATTTTATTGATTTTAAACCAATTTAAAGGTGGAGGTCATCAAAATTCCACCTTTTTCAAAATAGTAGGCACCCTATTACCCATATTAAAAGAATAAATACTAGCAGATCATGAGTTGATCAATCAGTAAACTGAGGCACCTCGTAACGGTAGGAACCTGTTACCAGATCGAGGATCTGCCTCTCGAAGTGAAAACTATCGACCTGGTAGATCTTCACATTAGATCGTATCCTTCATCAAACACGGCACTCCGGCGAAAAAGATTCATTCCTCGTTTAAAACGTTTGAAGCCACGATTCTCCTGTAAATCGGTAACATTAACCGAACTCTTTTTAGTTCGGTTCGAGTCCGTGAGGGGGGTTCTCCCCCTTTTGCAGACCCATCCAGAAGATATCGGGTTCATCAATAAAAGATAGCGGACTGGCTACATAGGTAGCAGCAGCTCTTCGTGAAAGTTGAAGAGGGCCCGTCGAGAGGCGCGTGGAATAGGCAATCGAGAGGAGTCGCGGGGTCACCCCGTTGGAACCAACTAGTTCTGGAAGGGTGTGGGAAACTTCGGATGCGGTTTTTTGTGAAGCTCGAGGACAGTTAACCAGATCGGGCTACTACTTACTCAACCACTTTTTTCCAAATTTCTTTATTAGAAACATAACATAACAACTGAGCTCGGCCCATCGAGTTAGTTTACTTTAATATTATATTTGAAAGTGTATAGAGTTCATAGCCCTATGGCAACGACTCTATATGATCACTTTCACACAACGCATTGACGCGTCACAAGGTCAAGGGGTTTCGTTCTGTCGAGACGCCGGAAGACGTCGCTGTTGTCCAGTAAACGAAGAACTTCTGGATTCATGTGTTCATGAAGCCGCTGCTCGTGTTTGGTCGCATGGTCCTTAGCCACTTCACTGACTGTTTCCATCTTAAGGTCCCGAAGGAGGTCATCATTTCTTATGATCCAGAGAGCGTGGACAATACTCCATAGTACCTTGTTCTGAAATTTTTGTATGATCGTGCTGTTGGTCTTTTTCGTGCAGCACACAGGCCTTTGAATTTGCTTGCAGATGAACAGATTGTTGTGTAGGGTGTGGGAGCGGTTTTTTATGAAGCTCGAGGACAGTTAACCAGAGCGGGATACTACTTACCCAACCACTTTTTTTCCAAAATTTCTTTATTAGAAACATAACATAACAACTGAGCTCGGCCCATCGAGTTAGTTTACTTTAATATTATATTCGACAGTGTGTAGAGTTCATAGCCCAATGGCAACTACTCTTTAGGTAATATTCTCGAGACTTGGGCACTAGCGCATCCTTACATCGAGGCAAGGTGAAGAGTGAAGTCGAAGTTATTTCACCTTGTTTTCATGGTGACGAGTAAACTATGCAAAAATGCGCCATTTGTAGACAGCTGGACAACTGCATAACATAGTCTTACCTAGTTCCTGGTCAATATTTTCATTATTTGTAATATGCAAGGTAATAAATTTTATGCAAATAACATCAAGTTATTATCAGGTGATGACCTGAAACGTTACGAAGGCAAGATTCAATCTGTGGGGTCGAGATTCATTTGAAATGTGTGTTGGGGAGTTGACATACAAGTGTTCTAGATGTTCCAGACATCAGTCGCGACGCTGTTGTGGATTACCTATCTCGTTTTCAAAACTGTTCTTTGAATCAATTGAAACTAAAATTTTTTAGAGTAATTTGCATTACTACAAAACTCGCGCAAGAACTGCACTGCCAATACTGTATTTATGAAATCTTACCTTCAGAAGAATGCATTTCAAGGTTTTTTCCTTACGGCTGGTTTTTAATTCATGTTGCATATTTCCTGATTCGATATTTGACAAAATTGGTAATCAGCAGTTGTATTCGTCAGCAAAGCAACAACCTACCTAGTTTGTTTAGGCACTTTTAACCAACAGCGAATCTTGTAGGATGTAGGTACGTACCTACCTACCTAATAGTTTCGTTTCTTGGTGTAGCAACAACCTGCCTTGTTTACTTTGAAACTATCAAATCTCTCCTTTTATTCACAATATAACAAGTAAAGCTTCCTCAGTTAAGCATAGTACTATGGACTTATAAGAAAACGCTGATGGAGCCACCTGAGCATTCAATAATTTATTCTTTACTATTTTTCAGGTTAATAATTATTTTCAAAGCCTAAACGAATGAAGTTCTTTAGTTTTCGGACACTGATTAACTACAATAGTAGGTAGGTTCTAGTAGGTTCCTATAGTCCAAATAAAAACTCGTTCACGTTAGATTGGTTTCGTTTACTGCAATCTACAATCAAAAATCGCGCTGGCAGGCACGATTATTGTAACTATTTAGTTGAATTGAAATTTTGTATTGCTACAATATTACTTTTGCAAAACAAAACTGTTGAAAAATAGCTTTATAACCACCACTAATGTCTTTGACTTAGAAGTTGACATGGTGAACCACTGTTGTTTTTCATTTTACAAATCCGTTGCATTCGGATGTTTGTAAATTTTTTCGTGGACACACCATTCTGAAGATGTCCACATTAAGAGGACAAAACGTCATTCAATAAATCAATAAATGAAATAATTTCATTTATTTTCCCTGGGCCGCATCCCGACCCATTCTAACAAAACTAGTTATTTATGCACCCCGACTGGGACAACGCCCGGGTAATCAGCTAGTTTTTAATAAAATCGGTCACAGTCCCCTTCCCTTCCTCCACATTCTGTAGGAACATAATCACTTTAAATACTCCTTTCACACAGTGCCGTCCTTAGGGTGGAGCGAGTGGAGTTTACAATAAGTAAAAGTTTTGGTTGAATTGAAATTGTGTGCAGAGTGAAGATATACATGCAATCCTTGGCAATGCTATCGATTGAATCTGACACGACAGCCAAAATTAATTTTGATGAGATTATTGACGTCCGCTGGAATGAAAGCGAGAAAAGTATAGTTCATATAAGGTGAGTCAAAGTTGATAATAACACAATTTTAAATATAGTTTATCTAACAATGAACGATTGCATTCACAGTATTATATTACATCGGTTTAGCTGGAACTATCTGTTTTATTAAGTTATTTTATCTTATATCATATTTTAACAGGCCTCTATTGTAGGCTATAATGTGTTTTATTATTTTACAGATGTGATGTGAAAATTATAAACCAACATTAACAATGGAACAATGGAATAATTTAATAAACAAGATATGAACATCTAAAAAGATTTGGAACGTCAATATTAAATAAGTATTTACAATAATGTATATGTTATTATAATTTACTATTTGATTTAATAAAAAGCAAGAAAGAAGACATTTCGTTTTTTCTAATGAATTTATTGTTTGTTAGACAAAAATTACTACGTTTAACATTAACAAGCACTGTTTAAGCATTACTTAAAGAATAAGCTTTGTTTTAATTTTTCTAGCTTATTTTTCTGAGATTCCTATTTTTTTTAACCTGAAACCTGAAACGAAATTACTCGAAACATTCCAACCTGAAATGGGTGTTTTGCACCACCCCTCTCCCCTTCAGAGTGTAAGAGATAAACGTTTTGTTCGTCAAAAAGCTTACAATTACGACTTTGCAAGTATAGCTTGACAAATATTTTCCGGAACCCCCCCCCCCCCCCCCCCCCCACCCGGTATCCATAGTTAAAAAAGGCCTCGCAAAAATGTTTTGCTCCAGGCCTCGCATTTTCTAAGGACGGCACTGCTTCCACACCCCCTACGGACCTCCCCCTCTCAGAATCACAATCAAAACCCTTAAAACCGCAGTCTGAGGGGAGGTCTCTGTTATTAGGTTAACGCCCGGGAGAATTAGCCGCTCCTGAGACCCCCGTAGTTAAGCCCAGGAACACTACAATAACGACGGTCCAGCGGACGGCAGAAGAGGACGGGGAAGGATGGGATTTACTTGCCAGGTGGCTTCGTGGGGCAGCGGCTGACCATATGCGTCCTCTTTAGGTCAAGGGCTCGGAAGGGGGGCTAGACGAGAAGGCTATCGATCCTATCCTTCGGCGTAGGACACCTGGACGGAATCGAAACGTGGGAAAACCGATGACCGGATTTCGTTGTATCGCCCTGACTTGAATAGGAAGACGCTTCTGGACCGTATGTTCCACTTTGTAGGGCAAATGTTGGGAGATACGAAGTAATTATTGGAGCGGTGGACGCGCAAGTTGTAATTACCCGGTCACAATCATGTCAACCACATATTCGATTCTCCTCCACTAATCTAGCGTGGAACGACCACATACGTCGCGGCTGAAATGAAGCAGCAAATCTATAGAGTCCGAACTCCTCAGCTTACCTCTCTGTATACTTAGATGTCTTACTGATCCCGATTCCTACATATCGATCTTTTCCGTGTGAAAACGTTGAAGAGAAAGAAATGCTGAAATAATTGAAGGGTAGGCGAAACACCTGGTCGAGATGATCCGTGGATTTCATGTCTTGGTAATTCTACTGAAAGGAGAAGAACACACAGTTCTTATGATACATGTATTCCTGAAGTTTACAAAATTCACGTTATCACAAATTTTGATTATTCGATCTCGGAAGCATTCGGTTATTCTCGTAGATATAAATTGAATAGAAGATATCATTATATTTAAAAATGTCTGAAAAATCTCTATTCATGTGGAACTTTCATTGATCCAAATTATGGTTGAAACTCTACCAGACCTGCTTCAAACATCGGTGGATTTTTTTAGTATTTTATGCCAATTCTTGACTGAAATTGGTGTAAAAGTGTAAAAACTGAATCCTGCAACGCAAAATTATCTTAGAACTGTTATAGTTTTTGTATTCTGAAATGTAAAATTGTGACTGCTTGGGCAACCAATACCAAATAAAACTCACGAGTTTTTAGTTTGTTTGCTAGGTTCAATTTTATGTGTTTTTAGTGGCGGAACTAGTGAGTTGAAGTGTGAAACTCGGTTATAACGGAGTTAGGGAAATCTGCGGCTGTTACCATTCGGTTCAGTCTAAAATAATGCGTAGAAGCCGTATTTTATTAAGGGGTCGTTTTTCACAAAAACTCTCAATGTCATAGAAAAACCATGTTTTCCAGCATTAAAAAATACTGTTCTCCTCCAATTAATAAAGTAAAAGAGAAATTGACTTGACCGTTTGAGAGCTAAACGACTGAGGAAGTTTTTCCCGAACAACGCAAGCCAAAAGGAGACCGACTACTTCCTAGCCCACATACCCCTTGAAAATTTCATCCAAATCAAATGTAAACTGTGGAAAATAAGCTTGTTACAAGGATTTGACGACACACGACCGACAAACACACACACACAGCCATGGAACCAAAGTTGTTCAGAATGGTCTAAAACGCGAGTAGAAATTTTGATTTTGGATTCCATAAATGTTTTTCTCCCGTAATTGAAAACAATGCTTCCGCAACCTTTAGGTAGACTCGGAAGCACAACTTCATTTTATATCAGGGTTATAAGAAATTTACCAAAGTTTCTAAGTTTCTTCTAATTCGGGAACACATTCGAAAATGAAGAATTTATAGCTGTTTTAGTGTCATAGGGTACACAAGACGAAACAAATATTAAAAATTGAATAACTCGAAAACATAGCGTTTAAAAGAATCTCTGGGAGAAACTCTCGATTAGATAAAAGCTCTAAAATTGACCTCTTGATGGGGTAGCCCTCCTTCCTCATCCTGTTTGTGACCAGTTATGGTTGGTCATGGTGTTTGTAGTCAGTTATACTTTTAAATTGAAAAATATCGAAATATTTATGTGGAAGCACACATATTCAGATGACAATTGAAGTTTTTGTTGTTTGAAATGATGGGCTCTCCTCTGATCAGCCCTAACCATTTCGTGAAATTCCATTTCATTCAAACCAGAGCACTTAAGATTATGGTCATTTCTGTGAGATAATCGATCATCTGTATGTAATTCCGTCTGCCTTTTTTGTTTGTTTGTGCTATGCACGGACGAACGGCTGAGTGGCGGGAGTCTACGAGTGGGAGAATCATCTTGGGATTTTCCGAAAGGGTGTATATAAGCGATTTTAAAATTTTCTAATCCCACCCGAACCATGGGCTGTAGGGCGGGAGGGGGTGGGAGCCCGTTTTAATGCCGTTCTTTTCGACTTCCCCGCTTCCCCTACCCCTCTAAACAGCCGTCGAAAATTCCGGAAAAATACCGGTTTCCTAGTTTTTCCTATAAGGAGGACGACGGCGCGATCGGATCGCAAAAAAAGTCTCGGGAAATGCGTCAAAAAAATTATAGGGTAGGGACCCGTTTTCTCGAAAATTCCGACAAAAAACTTGGTTTTTCCTCATTAAAATATACCCCATAAAGGTACGTTTATCAAGGTAGGTTTGATTCCGCCGAATGTGAATTCGAAATCGGATATCAAAAAAAGTGATGGGAAGTTGGTCAAAATGCGAGGGGAAAGGGGCGAAGTGATTAAAATAAGAAGTTAATTGAGCTTAACGGAACCTACGAGCAGGCCCTTTTTGCCTTAAGGGGAAGCTCCGATGGAGTTTGTATCCCCCACATCCCCTACAGACGTTAAACCTACCCTTAGTGATTTACCGTTTCCAATCAATCTACAAGTCCCACTCGACAGTAAAATACTATCGAATCTATACAGCCACGCCTTGCAAGCGAAGCGGGCAATTTAAGGGGGGGGGGGGGGTTTCCGGGTGAGCGAAGCTAACAACATCCTCTACACACACAAACTAAAACGAACTAAATCACTCGCGACGAAGTTGTGGAAACCCATTTCAAAACGGAAGTTAGTTAAAAACATTGTCTATTTCCATAAAAAATAAAGAGTTACACTGTTAAATCGATTTCGACGGTTAGGCCATCATCAGTAACAAACAATAACATTATTATTATTGGTTATTGTTTGTTACTGATGATGGCCTAACCGTCAAAATCGATTTAACATTGTAACTCTTTATTTTTCGTGGAAATAGACAACGTTTTTCACTAACTTCCGTTTTTTTTTCCCCTACACACGTTAAACCTACCCTTAGGGAACTACCGTTTGCGAGCAAAGCGAGCAACATCCCCTACATGTTTCAATTATTGTAATACGCCTGAATGGGGGGTAAAAAGCCATCGCATGTATAGTTAATGGGAAGGTCCGGGGGGGTCCTGCTAGACGTGGAGGCAAGCGAAGCGAGCCGGAGTGGCTAGTAAGTAATAATGAACTGTTCCTTCGTTGTTGCTACCTCTGTTTGTGGCTCGCTTTGTGCATAATATGTTCTCACATAGTAATAGTGTAGATATGGAACATGATCCAGTTCTCTGATCTGAATCAGAAATTGCTCTGACATCACCTAGTTACCTATTGAGCTAAGCTCAGTAACTTGGAAAGGCGATAGCGTACCAACAAAACAAAACAAAACAAAACGAACATAGGAATCTCTTTCGGTTTTTATATATTTTTTTTTTTTTTTTTTTAGATTTTACGCAATTTGAACTTACACTCAAACATTTTGAAGGGGGGAGGGGGGGGGGTTAATTTTTATTCAAACTTCGCTGCTTAGTTATTTTTTGTCATTAATATCCCACGTAAGTATAAATCGGTTTTTGAAGATAGGACCTACAGTAAGAAACTCAATCAAAGCAACAAAGTGTACAGATTGCCTTTTGGCGAGAAAACTGTCCCTCGATCCCACTAAGCGCCGGCGCCCTTTTCACCTCAGCTGTTCATAAAGTCGGCAGATACTGGTGAACATTATTGCTCGTAAACAAGGGCCAGTTCCAAGGCGAATGCCCATTGTGCGCTTACGATCTGAAAAGTAATTACGTCGGCGTAATGGAGACCACTGGTTAACTCGTAATCGGCCGGTTTAGTTTTCAATCACGATCCGAATGGAGGCCGACCGGCGAATTTAAGAAACGCGTTCGGATTATCAGAGATGGGAGTGGAGCTGGAGGACTTTCTTAATGTAAGTATCTTAATGAGAACTTCTACCATGATTCCATGATGTAAGTTTCTGCCAAGAATTAGTTAGCTCACGAGTTTGAACGAACTCGGACCAGCAGACGATAAGAAATCGACGTTATAAGAAATTTACGTTTGCGCATGCGCACAGATTACTATTACTCCAACGGCAATGACATTTATAGGGGAACGTCTAGGACAGGAGTGCTCAAACTTGAACTGCTGGCGATCTACCTCAATATTTTTTGACTACTTACGATCGACTCTGAGAGGCTGCAAGTATGTGTGATGCAGGGTTGTCGTACATACACGATACACCCTACCTACCTAGGTAGGGTGTACCGTAGCATATATAGATATTAGCTTTCCGCACAATTTACATTATTTTAGTCAAGGTTTGGGTTAGGTTTACTTAAGTTCTTCTCTACAATATCAATGAAAAAACTCCTGGTTATTCAAAATTGCGAGTTTATTCGTTGTTACAAAACAAAAGAGTTACATATGGTGTTAAACTCAACTAAGGAGTGACTTTGGATGTTGAAGCGTGGCACTGCATGTCCTCAGCATACTTTTCATAAGATGGTGCGTAACCACTGAGTGCCAATCGCAAGCATGATGGCATATGATCGTCAGTTAGTCGATTGATATATTTTGACTTTATTATCTTCATTTCAGAAAATGCAGACTCGCGCAAGTAAGTTGACCCAAACATTGCCGTCAGTTGAAGGGCGATTTGCCTTAGATTCGGATATTTATCTTCAGATATAAAACACCAGAAATTTGTATCAGATGCTGTAGCTTTGAGATGTATATCTGATATAATCTGCACCAACTCATTTTCAACAGAACATGAGTTCATATTAAACTGACTTGCTACTTCAGTAGCTAATTCCTCAATGTTTTTACATGAAAAAGGATAACTCATAAATGATGCTATATTTGCCAATTTACTGCAATCATAAAAACGCATTTCGAATTGTCCCAAAATACCTATTTGATAATTCAGCCTCATACGTATCATAATTCAACTGTGGAATCCTTGCTTTCAAAGACGGAAAATGTTTCAGATCCTTTCTTTTCAGTTGATCTATCATAAGTTGCAATTTACTTTTGAATGTGTTTACTGTGCTAATCATGTCGATAATAGTTTTTCCTTTACCTTGAAGCTCCAAGTTAATGGTGTTTAAGTGCATTGTGATGTCAGTCAAAAATGCCAAATCAGTCAGCCATTTTTCGTTTTTCAACATCTCAGTGTCATCACCTCTTTCGTCTAGAAAAGCTGTTATTTCGGGCAATAATTCTTGAAACCTTTCTAGGAATTTTCCGCACCTGGCGTCCGTATGAAGAACTAAATCAGTGTGTTCAGCTGACTCCCTATCTTCCAACTGCAACTTAAAGAGCCGCCGTTGCAAGCTACGTGCACGAATGGAATTCACAATTTTTGTTGCAATGCCCATAATTTCCTCCGTGTTTAAAACTTTTGAACACAAAACTTGTTGATGTATAATGCAATGGAATGAAAAAAATGAAGGGAATTCTTCATTAGCTCGACACAATGCCACAAAACCGTTCTTGTTTCCAGTCATTGCTGGTGCTCCATCGGTTGTAATGCACACTAATTTATATATTGGTAGCTTGTAGTTTTTTACAAAATTGATGAAAACGTCATATATACCTTCGCCGCAAGCAGTGTTATTACGTAATAAATTTTTGTAGTTTAGTTACCTACTTATTAAAAAAATTTTCTTCTCGAGATCTACCCAAAAAGCACTCGCGATCGACTGGTCGATCGCGATCGACCGTTTGAGCACCCCTGGTCTAGGAGCTTAAACCGCACAATGCTGGAAAATTTCATTAAAATCGGTCCATTAGTCCTGTAGTTTTGTCTATGTCGATCAATTTTAGTTTTGCGCATGCACTACAGTTATTACTCCCCCAATAGCGATAATTCATATGGAATTATATTTGAACATATATCTATCTACTCCCCGAGTTTGAACGAAATCGGACTAATAGATGATAAAAATCGACGTTATAATAAATTAACGTTTGCGCATTCGCACATACTATTATTTATGTGACGGTCATGAAAGTTATACGGGACCTTCTAGAAGCTAGCCCACACAATCCCTGAAAATTCCATCAAAATCGGTCCATTTGTCTCAGAGTTTTGTCTGTGTCAATCGATATAAGTTTCGCGCATGCGCAATGGTTATTACTCAACCGATTGCGATATAATTTATAGGGAATTTTTCTAGGACCCCAATCACCTACCGAGTTTGAGCGAAATCAGAACACTAGATGATAGGAAATCGACGTAATGAGAAATTCACGTTTGCGCATGTGCACGAGCTACTGTTGATTCGACGGCTTTGAGAATTATAGGGGACCGTCTAGAAACTAACCCGCAGAATCCGTGAAAATGTTATGGGAGTCGGACTGAGACTTGGTATAATTTTGGGCGTGACAAGGATCTATCACAAACGGACAGACATTAGACAGACAGACAGACATGGAACCGAAATTGATCAGCAAGCTCTGAAACGCAAGAAGCAAGTAGAAACTTTCATTTTGATGGACAAAATTGTTTGGACTTCAATTACGAACACAAAGCTACCCTACCTTCGGTAGTGATAACGCAAAAATAACGGTGAAGAGGTACGTATTTGTTTTATATCACTTCCCTAACTGTTGACTCGGTCAAACTCAGAACTCTATAGACGCAAATATAACGGCCGATTAACCCGCATGCTGTGAAATGTAATAAGCACAACTATCAAGTCGGGACGCAGTACCTTTGGATCACGTACCCCTATAAGTTCAAAACTTGACGACGTATCAACTCACGTTGTATGAAATGCTTTCGTGGAATACAATAAATATACTAATAAACATAGGAATGCAGGTATCTACCATAGATATACAGGGTGTCTACAGTAATTATAGGACAAACTTAGGGGATTGATTCTAGAGCTCATTTCTGAACAAAAGCCTCTTCTTGAGATTTTTTTAAACGCTTTATTCTTGAGTCATTCAATTTTTAAGATTTTTTTTTTTCGTGTAAGGACATTCTGAAAAAGCGTTACATTTTCTATCAAAATGATGCCAAACCATTTTTTAAGCCGTCTTTATATGTAAAGAAAGAGACTAAAAAGCAAGTTTTGAGAACTTCTCTCGGAATTTGACGTTATTTCCATTCGTCGTTTCGCTCTTTATACAAAGTATCATGGAAAAGCACTACACGAGGAAAAATCTCTCAGAATTGCAGCTATTTAACGGTATAGTCAATTTTACTTTTACTTTGCTAATAATTAGTGGAGAAAATTAACTTTCAATGTTGAAAAACATGGGTTTTTCAATGAAATCGAGCGTTTTCGTGAAAAATTACCCGTTATGAAAATACGAGTTTGTGGCCGGTTTTTTATGTATTATTTAACGCTGAATCGAATAGTAACACTTGCAGATCTCCCCAACTCCGGTATGCTCGATTTTTACACTTAAACTTACTAGTTTTAGCCATACAAACATGAAATTGAGCATAACGAAAGAACGAAAAATTGGTGAGTTGAAATGTAAAACTCGGTTATAACTGAGTTGCAAAGATCGGCAAGTGTTACCGTTCGATTCAGCGTAAAAAAATACGTTGAAACCGGCCCCAAACTCGAATTTTCATGGAGGATCGTTTATCACGAACGCCCTCGATTTCATTGAAATAACCATATTTTTCAACATACAATCGTACTTTCCTCCCCCAATTAGCAAAGTAAAAGTAAAATTAACTATGAATAGTCCCCAATTAGTTTCATTATGATTGAATCAGCGGTACGCTGTGCGCATGTGTGAACGTGATTTTCTTGTGATAGCCATAAGTCCGTCAATGTCGATCAGATTTTAGTCATTTTTTCAGGGATGATGCGAGGAAGGTCCTTTGAAGTCTCTTACGACAATCATCATGATTGAATTAGCAGTACGCTGTGCGCATGCGTGAGCGTTTGTCGTACTATATTTCCTTGCCACAGCCATAGCTTCAACAATTTTGATCGGATTTCAATGAAATGTTAAGGAATAGTGAAGGATTAGCCCTAGATGGTCCTCTATCAATTTCATTATGATTGAATCAGTGATACGCTCAGCGCTTGAGTGAACGTAATTGTCTTGTGAAAGTCATAAGTCCGTCAATGTCGAACAGATTTTAGTCAGGTTTTAATTTTTGATTGCCCAACACTATATCGTCATGATAAAGGTAAATCCGTCATTTCTGAACATTTAATGCTGACATACTGTGAAGGACACGAGAAAACTTCTGTGCCATGTCTTTGGCAGCGTATTTTCTTATGATTTCCACGTACAACCAAGCCGTTGGTAGATAAATGGAGCTTCCGCAGTTTTCATCGCCAAAAAGTTCACCATTCGTTGGAAAGCTCTCATTTTACTGAAGATTAGTAACTTAATATTGTACCATTGTAATTCAACGGAAGCTGAGCTATGTGCATTGTAGTCCACTGATAGGAAAATGCAACCCCGAATTAACGGGAAGATAGCATGTTCCATGTTTTAGGGCCGGTTTACCAATTATTTACATTAACTGCAGGATAGTTGTACTGAGTAAAGCGCTATACTCCAGAAAAACAATAAGAGTCGTTTATCAATGCCGAATTACCTATCAGATAAAATTATCCCTCAGATAGATTCTGTCTGGCAGATAGCGCCGTTAGCATCCTCATTGGTGTCTGTAGGCGACAAAATAAGGGCGATTTACACATGGAGCTACCACAGAGTAGAGTAGGAGCTACATCTTCTTCATGGATCGACTATTAAAAACACCGGATCTGACGTCCACAACACAGTGTCCATCATGCTATCAAGCTCGGCAAATAAGAAACCACCACATTTTTGCCATTTGCTATTTGCTTCATTTCTAGAGAGAAATACATACACGAATTGCGATATTGCAACCTGAATTATTATGAATGAATTATTGTGATCAGTAAGTTGTGGACTTAATTTCATCTTCGATCTGTGTTAGAATGTAAAGAACGGTATCTTTGTCCAACTGAAACCTCAATAAAAATACGCACTCGTCCCATTTTAGTAGGTTACCTACACGGGGTCTTACTTGGTATATACTGTCTACTTTTCCATTCAATGAATTATGCTACGATAGAATCTTCGCCGTTGCTGCTATTTGAAGATAAGTATCCAAACATCCATTCCATTGGAAGGTACAAAAATAAAGACAATCAAACTTGAGATTTAAATAAGATGTTTGAAAATAACCCTCGGATAGGCGCGGTCTAAAAAAAACGGCGATAGGCGCGGTGTATCATTTTGATACAATGGGTGTTAGGAGGGAAAATGGGTTAAGGGAAATAGTATAAAGTTAACCATTGTTCAAATCAATAGTTTTATTGGGGTAGCAAACAACCTGATAGGTACAGAAACTACTATAACATTATAGAAAAATTCAAGAAATTAAATTATGAGGTTGAAAAATTAGGTAACTAATAATTTGAGTTAGGCACAATTGTTACGTATTTCCTTATTTATTAAACCATTTTTTGCCAACATTCTTCACCGATGAGTTTAAATCTTTACCTACGTTTACAGCAAACGTTTTATGGAAAAAAGACAAGTCTATAGATAAAAACTATACTCGTAAACTCAAAGGAACGAAATAATTAACAAGAAAAAAGAACGAACATTTTAAGTAAGGCACATAATTTGTGGTAACAAACGTATGTACCAATTTTCTTATTGAGCTAAATTTACTTTTTGGTAACAATCTTTACAAATAAGTTTCAAGTGCTCTGAACACAGAAATTTTTCACAAAGTACGCAATTGTCAGTCGTCAATCTACTTTTTTTGAAGTTTTACAGGGGTCTTCCGTTTTTTCCCTGATGTGGGTTGTGGAAAAGATCTCTCACGCAGTTGCATCGGCTGTTCCTGAGGGTGATCTTCATCACTGCCATTGACATTTTTAATCTCGTAATCCGTAAATTACCTGGATGGGCGCGGTGTATCAATTTGATTAAAAGCAGCCATAACCTATGTAGCTCACGCCTTCGACGCGTGAAGGTCAACTGATTCTGAAGACGAATTGAAGTTAGGAAGGTAGAGGGAAAGGGGCCCCCCTCCGCATGCGATAGCGGTCGTAGCAACCCTTCAAAGCCATGTCCTGTATCAATTTGATACCGCGCCTATCCGAGGGATAAATAAACTGAAATAATATTAAACTCAAGTCTTACTTGGTACATACGGCCTTCTTTTCTATTCAAAGAATTATGCTACGATAGAATCTTCGCCGTTGCTGCTATTTGAAGACAAATATCCATTCCATAGGAAGGTACAAAAATGAAGACAATCAACCTTGAGATTTAAATAAGATGTTTGAAAATAAATAAACTTGTTTGAGTTTAGAAAGCTCTAGATATCATGAACCGCCAGCTATAATTGTTGTCCAGCCATCTAGGGACCAGATAAATTAAAATACCAGATAGTTTCAACTAGGGATGGATCTGGGTTTATCAATCACCCAGATAAATGTGATTGATAAACCGGCTCTTAGCATTTTAGCCGCAGGTTCAAATTTTTTTGTGATTAAATATGATGATAGTAAATTGTTCGTGAGATCCCCCGATATTCCTCATCCCTGCATGTGAGGTTTGCCGTGAAGATCTGGGTCGACGTGTTGGAAACCGTTGGCCTTTGTCGCCTTCCAAGACAGGAATCGGCATCCGAAGTTCCCTCGGTATTTGTGACAATCGATATCGACGACCAGACGGTGTCATATCCCCCCCCCCCCCCCCATCACACTATCATACCCATCTACACACAAGCACCACCACACCCCCTTCTCTCTCTTCCTCCCTTACATTCTATCTCTCACTCTCTCTCACACACTTACACACCTCGCTGCCAGGTGCCAACTAATATTATGGCCCTCCTCGTCCTTCGTGCGGCAGGTGTCTCAGTCGCGGGAATGGAATGGAAAAATAAAACTATGTTATTGTTGTTCCTTTCCCTCCAAGACTCGATCAGCGGGAAAGGCTTCGGCAAGATATCATTTCTCCATCAAAACAGGGGAACGATCGTCAAACTGCACCCTCATACTCTTGTAAAATAATGAAGGTGTTAGTTTAAAAAAATAAGAGAAAGAAAAAATACGTCTGCCAAGTTGGGTGTGGCACATTGCTTCCTTGTTTAGCTATAAACTTCTTCCAACTATCATTCAAATTTAAGCGAAGTCCGACGACTAGAGAGTGAAAAGATGGAACATGATGGAATTTAAGTTTGCGCTTGCGCAGAATGAAGTATTGATTTGGCAACAATGAAACTGATTGGGGACCATCTCGTGGGTACGAGTAGGTATTTCTAAAAGATTTAGGATGTCTTCCGAGACCCTTGAAAGATTCAAATGGTGCGTGACCCTTTGCAATTTTTGACATGGATATGTCTTTGCTCTGGGGGGTCGACCAAAAATTTTCGTCACGCAAAAGTTGATGTCACAATTTCTAATGATGTTCACGTACAACCCAGCCGTTGCTAGGGGAATGGAACTTCCGCAGTTTTCATCGCACAGAAATCGTTCGCCACTCGTTGGAAAGCGCTTGATTTATGTGATAAATGTTCACATCTCAAGCTACCAATTTCCCCCTCCTTACGTACCTGGCTACATTCCTAAACTAAGTTGATTGGACTATAAACAATTTTAATAAGCCGGTTACAATATTCTTAACGTAAAGCAATAGCATCATTTACTCCACTCCATAGGAAACATTTTCATCCTCTTGACAACAGTCGACTGTTAACAACAACTCATAGTAGTGACTTCTCTTCACAGTTAATCTCAACATTTCTATAAGTAAACCGTTGTTTTGTTGGAATTAGTCGGGATGCGGCCATGCGGCCCAGGGATTTGTTTAAAGTTAAAGGATTTGTTTACAACTCTCGAGGACAACCGTTATGAAATCCCCAATCAAAGACATATCCATGTAACATGGTATCTGCTTGTGAAGCAGATAGTGGAACTCGTTTACGATTTTTACTCGTTTACGATTTTTTCTGATCGGGTTTTGAGTATCTCCCCATCATTTAAGATCAAAGTGAAATGTGAAGATCATCTCGAAGTTAAAGATGACATTCCTAACCCAGCAGCATTAAGACTTGATGAATTAATTACTCATTCCCGCTGAATTTGAGAGAAAAATCAGATTATGCCAGCCATCAGAATAAGTTAAAATCAAATACACACTTTCTCCACTTTTCAGTTTATAATTAGTCTGTCTACCAATCATTACACCATGTTATGTACGATAAACATCCTATCATGTACTTAACACCGTTTTAACATGGATATGTCTTTGGGCTGGGGGTCATTCTAAATTTTGCGTAACGACACCAAAACTTGTGACGACCCAGCACTTTAGATTATTATTAATTCAAAAAGTGAAGGCTAGGTAGAATTTCTATTGATTTTTCACGTACAACCAATCAGTTACTAGGGAAGAGTAACTCCCATAGTTTTCATAGTAGGAAAATCGTTCGCCACTTTTTGGAATGCTCTCATTTTATCACAACATCTCATGACCTCTAAGCCATTGTAGTGTCAAGGAATGCTGATTTATTACTCTTTAGTTATAAACTAATATTGTTTTGTTACCGTAATGGAATAATCTTGTGAAAAGAAGGCACTACAAGGTTGGTATACAATGGAGTTGTAGGTACCAACTGGTAAGCAGTAGGTACTAGACATATCCATGATCTTTTGTTTTTCCCATCAAGGGAGAAATTAAAATCCTTGATTTAACAGGGCCTCTTTTCTATATTATGATTCGCTGACAAAACTTCAATTTCGGCATCCCGCATGACGTTGTTCATTCCGTTTGTCCCCACAGGCAATTTTTCTTTTCTGCTACTCTTGTAAACTTAGCTTCTACAAGTGTAACTTTCATAAACTTGTACTCTTTGTTTAGGTGAAACACTTGTTCCAGTTTACCGTCCATTACAAGTACCTGTACTTGTTAACTTGTACAGTTGTAAGTTGTTCTTTTATGAAATAGGCCCCTGATGGTCCATTCAGATCTCGATGTGGTCACTATGGAAACTAACTAGTAAACAAAACGGCAGGGGGGGAACTCTTCATTTCTTTTATAACCGCAATTGACCCAATTAGGTGCGTTAGGAAGAAGGACGAAGGCTTCGCCCGGGCTGACCCGCCGTCAATCACGACCAATCAAAATTAAACTCCGAGGCCCCAGCTAACAAGCCCCACCCCGAACTCCTTCCTAGCATCCTAACCGCAACAGTTGAATGTCTACAATACAAATGAATGACAGTTGGAGACTACAGGGGAAAAAGGGGGTTACTGTAACTTTTTCTCGAAATGAGTTAGTGACGGATTCTTATAGATTTCTGTAAGGCGAACACGATAGGCACTTCAGAATTGGGGAAAAACGAGTCCAAAGAGCCGAAAGTGTACAGGGGAAAAACGGGACTCTCCAAGCGGTACTGGGGAAAATGGGGGTAACTTGAGCGCCTCGAGAGTTGAACGTGGACACAAACCATCCCAGACTGACGTACCATCGGGATACCTATAATGAAGCCTGGACCAGCTCTACTGTAATTCCGAATCCTCCGAGAAATAAGAAAAATATGAAAATATAAAAAAACGCGGCAGGCCGATCGCGCTTTCTCTCTTATGAGAGAAGAGCTATCAGCATTGAAAATGTCTCAGTAATTTCAATGTTTTTTATTGTTTTAAATAAAATAACAATTAGACAACATAAAATAATTATTGACACCCTGGACCCCCCCCCCCCCCCCCCCCCCCCCCCCCCCCCCCCCCCCCCCCCCCCCCCCCGGATGTTATTACTTTGAGCCTGACTGCTAAAATGTAAAAAACATGGAATCATGTTTTAGCTCCTCGCTTTCACTTTATTATAGATACGATCACGATGATTGAGCTCTTGTGAGATGATGATCTCCTAATAGAAACTCGCGAGTAAACATTCACTTTATTATAGAAAGAGGCTAAAGAGGCTACATACGAAATTACAGCCTATAGTGTAAAGTATAGAAATTACCTATTAAAATTATTTAACCACCGCTTCACAAATCAAACCGTTCTCGCAATATTCGGATCACCTGCTATGAATCACATAATCGAAACACCAGCTCAATGAAATCATCAGAAATTAACAAGCGGTTGCAATCATGTTCACAATATCAATAATTGAAAATGATCACCTGTGTGTAAACAATTATTCATATAACCATGCTCATAACTCAGCTTGTTAGCCACGCACTTCGCAGTAGTTAATATAGTATGGTTGGATAAATCGAGAGCTTTCGAACGAATGGTCAACGAATTTTGTGGGATGAAAAACGACGAAGTATCATATCCCTAGCAAAGACTCGGTTGTAAGCGGAAATCATCAGAAATTTTTCATAACGCTTTCTTCGTCACACTTTTCGAGTTATGTGCCATAGTAAAGACATAAAATGTCAAAAACATCTTCTAACTTGTTTATAGGTTGCGTGAAGGTTTTTTCTTTGCGTAACAAAATTTCCGTACCAAAATTTCCAGTTGACCCGTCGACTAAGACATTTTCAATGTCAAAACAACGATCATCGAAGACATTACCAAGAACCAAACAGCAGTTCCGTAATAACGGATTTCACTTCCCAAACGAGCCTACAAGAAATCGCTTACGACCACGAAGGAAAAATATGATGATTTGCAACAGTTGATAATGCAGTTTTGCTCTTCCAAAACGAGTTCATATTTCAACAAAATCAGACCTAAAAAAACCAGCAAAGAACAGAAACCTTAGCCCTAGAAGTGTATATTGCGACTGTCCCTCCTTCTGAATTTCCGATTTAGTTTCTAAACATTTATTTTCAAAAACAAGGAAGTATTGTATTTTCTTAAGTTTTGAATGTTTTATAAATAAAATTTATGTTTTGGGGCTGAAAATATTGTGTTCACTCTCCTTTTTAGACTGAGAATACCATGGAGAAAACCCGCAATTCATCGAGATATCCACTCCTTCCCCAGTATAATTGGGACTTTCGGTGTTAGCTGGCTTCCTGGCCGGAACAGTGAATTAATTGTAAAAATTTGAGTATACAGTTACATTCTATAGTACTTGAACCACGTGTTGGTATATTTTTTGAATTTTTAAATTCCATACGTGAACAATAGTGGCGTTTTCCATACAAATATTAATGCTCTGCTGCACAATTGCGAAAATGACACTTATCCCCATTTTTCCCTGTAGTCTTCAATTATAAGACAGTTTTGGTTTTTGTATAGGTGATATTCTGGAGACCTCAACACTAGCGCATCCTTACATCGAGGCAAGGCGAAGACAGAGTTACCTATTTCACCTTGTTGTCATGGTGACGAGTAAACTATGCGAAAACGCGCCATTAGTAGACACAGCTGGACACACCGCATAGCATAGTCTTACCTAGTTCCCAGTCAATTTTTTCATCATTTGTAATATGCAAGATAATAAATTTGATGCAAATTATATCAAGTTATTTTTAGGTAATGTAAGATAAATCTGAGCGGTCGCCATCCATATGAAATGTGTGTTGGGGAGTTGACATACAAGTGTCAGAAAAGCAACAACATCAGCCGCGAAGATGTTGTGGATTACCAATCCAGTTTTCAGAACTGTTCTTTGAGTAAATTAAGAAACTAAAAATCTTTAGATTACTGTGAAAGTGGTCATGTGAAAGGACGTGTCATGAGAGCTCTGCTTGACGGGAATATTAGGTAAATATCGCACGTAGAAAGGCCAGTACCTACATAGAAGGAAGGTATACCTACGTACTTCCCGTATATTATTAGTTGTTCATGTGCTTGATTGACGAAAACAAAAGTAGGTACCTTAACTTTTCTGTCCCTAAAATTTGCGTAACTGCAAAACTCGCGTAATAACTGCTCTGACAATGCCGTCTTTATGAAATTTACTTTCAGAAGAATGCATTTCTAGGTTTTTTCCTTACAGCTGGTTTTTAATTGATGTAGCAAATTTCCTGATTCGATATTTGACAAACCTGCTAATCAGCAGTTGCATTCGTCAGCAAAGCATTAACCTACCTACTTTGTTTAGGTACTTTTAACCAGCAGCGAATTTTGTAGGAAGTAGGTACCTACCTACCTAAGTGATTTCGTATCTTGGTGTTGCAACAACGTGCCTTGGTTACTTTGACAAGCTATCATATCTCTCCTTTTATTCACTCATTATAACAAGTAAAGTTTCTTCATTTGAGCATAGTACTACGATTATATAAAAAAAAGCTGATGAAGCTATCTGAGCAATGGCCATGTACCTACACTGCAGCACAGACACTTGTGTAATTTAATTACTTTCAATAATTTATAGTAGGTATGCGAAAACAAATGCTGTAAACTGGTTGGCTGTCGGAAGGCTGTTTTAAACTTCAGAATGCATACAGTCGAGAATTTTTTTTTTTTTTTTTTTTTTTTTTTTTTTTTTAAGCCGGAGTTCAGCGGAGCTTTTGAAAAAACTGCCAAATTCGTGGGAAAATTGACTACTTAAAAGTGAAAAAATACATTGAAGAAATAATGTATTTGCTAACTTTTTTGATATGCATGTCAATGTTAAAGGTATCTGAACAAAGGGGAAAAAAATCGTGTGATTCAGTAAGTGCATTAATAAATCACGTGAATTTAGTACGCAGAGCGCATTTTTTTCGAGTTTTGCATCTATTTTGATGTACATTACGATGATTTTTCTCCAATTACTGAATTCTACATCCTTTTCCCAAAATAGAAAAATGATCAAATTGATTTAAACCTCACCAAGGAATTGGAGGGTTTTTGCCGCGTCTGGTCCATTGTGGGTCGTCAATCTAATAGATTTTGCATTCCATGACTATCTATAGGTACAACCATAATCCTCTACTTTCATATCTAACCACGTTGACATAATTACGTGTATATATATACATATTTATTATTGGTTCTACAGAACTTTATAAATTATTATTTAAGAAAGAAATTTCACAAATAGAAGGAGAAAATTTAGGTTCTGATATTTCGAAAAAATCTTGATCACATAATAGAGAAGGAAAAGTAAATTAACTTGCGTAGTCCCTGGTAGCTTGAAGCGTAATTAATGAATCCATGGCCGTCTACAATCACGTATTTTTTGGAAGTTTGACGTTGGAACGGAGATATACTTGCTAAGGAGAGACAGTTGCAGGTTGACGCCTAATATTCAGGCCTGGATAACCAAACTCTCCCAACACATTGCTATGCGCCCTTTCTGAATGAAGCAGCATTATTTTATTTGCATTTGGTTTCATATTTTTTAGAACTTTGATGCCAAAAAAATCGTTGAATATTTCATTATGTGCCATGGCATGTTGGCTCACTGGTAACTCGTCATTTCTTCTAACAACAGTTGCCCTGTGGTTGGTTACTCTCAAATTAAGGGATGCTTCGGCTTTGCCAACGTAAAATGCAGAGCATTTTCTGCACAATACACACAGGTGGCATTCTGCCGACCTGGGGTTATTTGCCGACGTGAATTCTTCTCCTTCTAGTACAATTGGGCAAACTTTGCACGCTTCATACCACAAGGATGCAATCCTCTTGGAGATAGTTCCGTCCTATTGTCTATGTGTCAGAATGTCTCCGATCGACGATCCTTGTCGATAGGACATTGACGACACTTGTAGGAACACCTTTTAGCATGAATATGCTTTAGCCGTGACCTAACTACCGAAAAATGTCCCACGAGAGTGCAACGAAAGTAGCGCCAATAATTGTGATGATTTCCGCTTACAACCGAGTCGTTGCTAGGGATATGATACTTCGTCGTTTTTCATCCCACAAAATTCGTTGACCATTCGTTCGAAAGCTCTCGATTTATCCAACCATACTATATTAACTACTGCGAAGTGCGTGGTCAACAAGCTGAGTTATGAGCATGGTTATATGAATAATTGTTTACACACAGGTGATCATTCTCAATTATTGATATTGTGAACATGATTGCAACCGCTTGTTAATTTCTGATGATTTCATTGAGCTGGTGTTTCGATTATGTGATTCATAGCAGGTGATCCGAATATTGCGAGAACGGTTAGATTTGTGAAGCGGTGGTTAAATTATTTTAATAGGTAATTTCTATACTTTACACTATAGGAAGCTGTAATTTCGTATGTAGCCTCTTTAGCCTCTTTCTATAATAAAGTGAATGTTTACTCGCGAGTTTCTATTAGGAGATCATCATCTCACAAGAGCTCAATCGTCGTGATCATTTCTATAATAAAGTGAATGTTTACTCGCGAGTTTCTATTAGGAGATCATCATCTCACAAGAGCTCAATGGTCGTGATCATTTCTATAATAAAGTGAGAGCGAGGAGCTAAAACATGATTCCATGTTTTAGGATTGATGGCAGAATGATAAACAGAGTTCAGAGGCCGATGGGGGGTCGGGTTCAGAGAATCGACGAGGAGTGAGTCGTGTACGGCTAAAGCATATTCATGTTTTTTAATTTTAGCCGTCAGGCTCAAAGAAACTGTGGCTTTTTTTTACGGTCTGATTATAGAGAGGATCGGATATAGATCTTTAAGAATTTTGTTCATTCTCTCTATGCTGAAAAAAAATGTTGTAGTTAATTGGACTTTTTGATTCGAATTGCGAGGTGTTCGGTGGTATTATATATAACACCAATATGTATATATAATATAATAGGTGTTCGGTATATATATATGTAAATATATATATATATATATATATATATATATATATATATTTTTTTTTTATTTTTTTTTTTTCTTTCGAGTTCTCTTGCATTAGGTACCTCTATTATAATTTCCCCCTGCATTATCCATGTTTGAACACGGCTCAAGTAGAGATCAGGCACAGATGTCAAAGCTAAGCCTCCAGAAGTGCCACAAACACCCCATTGTGGGAGAGACTGGCAAAGTGCTTGCCCGCGATTAAATCCGATTTTCACGTCCCACCTACAACCCATCTCCCCGCCGCTAAAGAAGGGGTTAATTATTATAACAAAAACCCGGTTGTCACCGCCAGTTCTAATCCCGAAGCCAAGCACTTCAAGGACCCCCCTCTCACTCTTTTCGTAGCCCAGTGAAAAATATATTGACAGCGATACGCCCTTGTGTCGGTGGATCTAGCAGCGCTGAAATGGACACCGGTGTGATTGGGTTAGGGAGAAAAAAAAAACATTAGGTATATGGGGGCTTTTTTTTATCCTTTTAGATAGAATTAATGAAAAAGCGGCGAAAAAGGGTCGTTGCAACGAAAAGTAATCGGGAAAAACTCCGTAGCCCCGTTTAGACTGTGGAGGATTTGACGGGTGGGGATGGATGGTGTTAGTTGAGGGTTTGGTTATAATAAATTGCTCTCATGTGCACGCGTCAGTAGTTGGTGACCCCTCTCGACCACGCACTCCCATTCTGTGAGTGAAGGGGCATATCGGATTACAAGGGCCGGCCCGGTGAGAAAAGACGGAGGGGTGATCGAAATTGTGCGTCTGAATAGGCCATTGATGCCATTTGAGTGGTCACAGATACGCCTGGGATTGGCCATTCAATTCCGGGCTTATTCAGCCGTCAAAATTTCGCGGAGCCCGATTTCAACTGTGGTACTATCCGAATGTCGTGGGCAGTCAAGGTGAGGAATGGCACGAATTCTCTTACAAGCTCTGACGTGGGTTGAACTAGACCGCATCACTAAAATACGATTCCCTCTTATATCTAATTGAAATAGTGGTACACTACTGCAGGGAAGGTAATTCAACGCTAGAATCCAACCAACAATAATTTATTAATCTATTTAATTATGATTGGCAGACAGGCACCACCATTATAATTTCTTTCATTAAACCTTTTTGTCTCTCTGTCCATCTACATACGTGTTGATAGCTCATCCGATTATTTTTGGAAGAATTCGAATGGAACAAAATAAACCATGACGGTACTAAATTTTGCTTCCAGTTCTAGGTAAGCGAAGCTTTGTGATCACTTTCAAACATTATAAACATCTTACCTATCTCTATCGAAATTTCCAATATCATCCTTTCTTTTTAGAGCTTTCAGATCGAAGAACTCGCGTCCATCTTGTAACTCACTAACTCATCCATATCCTCCCCCTCTCACAGCCTAAAACTCAAAAGCTGACACCTACTTCTTTCTAAGTCCTATGCTGAACAACGCGAACCCGTTTTGTTTTTTCGAATCCCGGTTAAATTCTTCAATTTTGATTTTATGACGCCCATTTCATTTTATTCTTTGCCCTAATCAATATATTACAAACGAGTGAGTGTTTTACCCACATAAATACAGTTATGTCCTCATTTAGAAAATTCATAAAATATTCAGTGTCTCTTTTTGAGCTCGAAAACGTATAGTCACTTTATTCAAGACAAGAATAGTTCTACGAATTCAATTGCATTTTATCATTCACTAATAATAGACACCACATTTCACCAAATTTTTATAACATCAGCTTTTAATTGCCAGGTTTTTGTTTTCGAAGATACATCATCATTAGTGAATGATCCAACAGCAAGCGTAATTTGTTTTTTAATTAAATTGTGTAGGGGATGCCCAGGTTTGCCCTAGGGATTAAGGAAATTGGGGAAGGTGCAGGAGTGACGATTGAAAGTACCCCAATAAAACGGACACTTGTTATGTGATAAGAACCCCGAAGGTGTCCTACTAGAGTTAACTCTTTTGCACTTTTCCCGCACCATGACCTTGATGATACTTGCCACTTCTTCTTTTAGCTCGGATATCGCTTGTAGCAGGTGATTTCTGACATACCTATTATTCTAATTTTAATACATTTAATTAATTAATTTTGAAGCGCAGTCCACGAGAGATAGGCTCTCCTAAGCAAATGACAACCTTCTGTATGAAAGGGGATCTCTCTTATACCTACTAATCTTAACTATCGTACATATTCTGCTCCTTGTCCACGGTACCACTGATAATTCACACATCCAGGATTACGGCAGACCCATTAGGATTAGAGACAATATTCGGCTTCTTTCCCTGTTTATTTGGCATATGATGTATATAATCTCAATTTTCCACATCCCAGCAGCTGGATAACTCGTAGCCGTTAGGCAACCCCAACATGACACTGAATGCACTACTGCACGACATGATACAAGTTATGATTTTTTCCCTCACAGGGCCGGCAAGGGGTATGCAATATCCACTGCCCTACGATTACCTGTTAAACACCGCTAAAGTAGCCAATTACTACGTTAACATAAAAAATGATAGTAAAAAAAGCTGGTACGTCCCTGGTTTGTAATGGTATGTCATCGATTCAGCCATTGGAATGTTTCTGGAAATTAACCACAACCCGATTACGCAGCTTCCCCTTGGCCTTTCAGGATGTATAAATAGATAGCAATATTTTAGTTTCAACTTGAAAGTTGGGCATTTCATGGCCACTTGTCCGGTGGAATCGCTCGCAGGCAAGAGTTTCTCTTCCCAGCCTCTTCAGAAGGTTTTGATGATGTGAAAAAGGGACAGAGCCCAAGTTTCCAGACCCCCCGAGCTGGTCCTGTCTAGGACGGGCTTCGGGAATGCTGGACGCGGCTTCTTCATCCGAAGCGACAAACGGAAGATCGCACAAGAATTTAAACGAGTCTTCGAACGCACTCGGCGAAAACGGCCGGTGAATCCAAACCGTTCCCCTACCCGGTTGGTCTTTCTGACTGGTTCTCCGATTTCTTTTTTCGTGCGATTTTCTTCATTCGGCAAGCCCCCTCCCCTCCCCCTTTCTCACTTACTCTACGACTACCTCCCCTACCACCTCTCTCTTCTACAATCTCGTTGACACGGCCCGTATCGGTAAGGTTTGTTTCTTCCGTCGGCTCGTCAGGAGGAGTTGGGCCTCATATTTTCCAACATACCAGAGCTTTCTTCTGCGAGCTTCTGGTTTCCTAGACTCCCAGTCTAACGGGAGGAGGCAACGTCCTCTCAAATGCCTTTAGGACGGTAATGTAGTACCACTTTGGCACGCTGAAGTAGCAAGAATTGTAATAACTGACCACCTACACTTGACGTCAATGTGTTTGGGGCAATCGGAAGTGAAAGTTGGCTAGCTTAGCCGTGCGTTTGGGTCAACGCTCTGCAATGCGTTTGGGGAAAGGAGAGAGAGAATGTCAGTTAGCGGTGCGTTGTGTTTGGGTCAAAAATCAGCTGTACCATAACATTTCAGGAGCAACAAATGTTTTGAAGAAGTCCACTAGAGACAGGCTTGTGTTGCTGGATGAACTTTGGCCTGAGTATGTTACCAACAAAGACATTTCAATGTACCTGACGGCGGTGAGTAACCGCTACAACAAAATTGACATTCGGGATATTACTGATTACTACGATACCAACTGTGATTAGGTAACACGTATATTATTGTTTCATTGTTAATAATTTGCAACTATTTATAATATTTCATAATTTATTGATAAGTACCTATGACGAAGGATGTTTTCATTCAATAATACTTAATGCTTAATAACTTACTTTAATAATACTATGTTTGATACAACAATAATTTACTTGACCCAAAGTCACTGCGTTTTCCCGATTTCTCGTTGCCCCAAACGCAACGCGATTCCAGTGGTGAGCTGACCCAAAGTCATTGACTTATTGACCCAAAGTCACTGCGTTTTCCCGTCATTGCGTACGCAAGGACGCCCTACACATATACGAGAATTCTTGTAAATTATCGTATTGTATATCCTCTCAAATGCCTTTAGGACGGTAATGTAATACCAATTTGGCACGCTGAAGTAGCAAGAATCGCAATAGTTGACCACCTGCACATATCTGGACTGGGGAAGGAGCTCTTCCCCTAATCAAATCAAGCGCCTATCCGCGTTATAATCGTTAAAAAAAGCGTTACGGTTGGTTTTCTGATGATTTCCGCTTACAACCGAGTCGTCTCTAGCCCCTAAGAACCCAAGCATCGAATTTCCGAGGCTAGAATTTTTCTCTTCATTGTTTATTCTTTCAAATGGTCTAAATAAACAGGAAATGAAAAAACTTTTGGAAAATAGCTATTTTTGGAAAATTTAGCCAATCCGTTGCTCCACAGCAACATTGGGCAGCCTGCGCTCTTGAAGTGTTGTTCGAGGGCAACATGAGGTGAACTCCGCTCATACCTCTACACCCAGTGTTGCTTATAGGCATCATCGGGTGAGATCGGCTCAGGTAATTATGCGCCTATGCACACCATGGTTGCCTAGATGTGGCTAGTGATAAATGCAATCACTCAAAAAATCATTTGGAAATGCCTTCTGAAATAGCATTTCGGGCTATTCAACAACGAATGGGAAGTAAAAAATGGAGATAAATTTGTAACAAAGACGTGTAATAATTAGTTTTTTCCAAAGGTAATAGGCTATTCAATAAAATGAAAATAGGTCACCTATTAGGACACAATTATAGGAGAGAAAATTTAGTTAGGATTAAAAATATTGTTCATCAACTAAAGCACTTGAGGGATGGATATCAAGAGGCGCAACATCTTCGGTAGTATCGGGAGTTCCATCCTGGGCCCAGAATTTTTGTGATGATCGGTTTTCAAGCCCCTCTTGGTCAACGGAGGCATCGTCAGCAAGATTGTGGTTAGCCAGAGGTTCAAAGGTAACACAGGTAGAGGGAATGATGCTTATGTGACTCCTCCTTGAAGAAAATGGCTCTGCTTGAGGACTCTCGATTCCAGCCATAGTCTCTTCATCTGATGCATCATTATGGATGGGCACCAACACCTCACAGTCCATGTATTCCTCACCCTGTCTGGAAGCATCATTGTTTTGAGGGTTTTTGAGGGTGAAGCAGGTCTGAGAAGTAGCGCAAGAATCCAAACCCAAGTTCATCACTTCATGAATCTCTTTCACAAAAAATATCCTCAGACTCATCTCAACTTTGTCATTGTCTACTTTTTCATCATCTTCACTGCCATGTCTGGCTCTGACATATCAGGGATTTAGGTACCTCCCCCCCCCCCCCCCCCCCCCCCCCCCCCCCCCCCCGAGGTGCAATGGGGGCCTAAATCCTCGATATAAAAGGTAGAGGAGGTTGACAGTATCCCGTCAGAGAGATACCACTCCTACTAATAGCTTTTAATGAGCCATGTTCGGAGTAGATTGGTTTTCCAGGGATCTGGATCGCCCATCCAACGCCAAACTCAGCTTCTCGAAAACACGGGTATCAACGTGCGACACCCGCTGTTCATCAACGGGGCGACGACAGCGCATTCTTTGAGACCCCGACGGGACCTCTATGACGGGAACTCTGTCACAGACTCCACACCAGGTTTTTTGGCTGTACGTCTTGGGTACAGTCTATAATGGGGATGTCCTCATTCCCTTCATCCTGACTCTCACTATTGCTAATTGAAAGTTGTTGTTGTTCCTGCCGTCGTGAAGCAGGTTGCACCATCAGATGTCCACTGAGAGGATGGGCTGTTGATTCTGTAACATAGGTAAATGTTAGAAATTGGATGAATAAAAGAATTAACTAATGAAATAAGTCAGGAAAAGAGATCTGGAATTTTCAGTTTACCTAGCGCTAAACAGCTGAACAGAATAGAAGTTCGCGCAGTGTACCTCTCAAACCACTTAGGTATGAGGTGTTAGGATAGAGGAGTCTACCCAATGTCGATCTAAAACCACATAACGAAGACTTTGGGTGAGCAGAGCCCGCCCTGTGTGGCTACCAAACCACATTCGGGGGCCATGAGTGAGTGAAGCCTGCCCGATGTCGCTTTCAAGCAACATTGAGGGGCCTTGGGTGAGCGAAGCCTGCCCGATGTTGCTTTCAAGCAACATTAAAAAAATTAGCTCTGGTGGTGTAATAAACCATCCGATTTTGACTTCCAAAGCATAAATCACTTCTGTAGAATGTGATTTTTGTGGAAAAAAATTCACAGATGATTTGGGTGAAGAATAAAGTCAGCATAATAAGTAAAACTTACCTTCCTCCCACGCCGATCCACCCTGAGCGAGTTAGCAGCATTGATAGCACTTATCACACTTCAAATCCACCAAAACTGATTCAGGATGGCCAACATTCACTCTCAGATTCTTCCAGAAGAGAAAAAATAACTTGTCAATGAGCCATGACTTCCCGCTTTTTTTTTTTAAATCGTCAAAGTGAGTGTTGCTTGAGACCCACATTGGGTTCCTAGGGGCTAGGGAAATGTTACTTCGTCGTTTTTCATCCCACAAAATTCGTTAACCATTCTTTCGAAAGCTCTCGATTTATCCAACCATATTATGTTAGCTACTGCGAAGTGCGTAGCCAACAAGCTGAGTTATGAGCATAATTGTTTACACACAGTTGATCATTCTCTATAATTGTCATTGTGAATATGATTGCAACCGCTTGTTGATTTCTGATGATTTAATTGACCTGGTGTTTCAATGGTTTGATTCATAGCAGGTGATCCGAATATTGCGAGAACGGTTTGATTTGTGAAGAGGTGGTTAAATCATTTTAATAGGTAATTTCTATACTTTACACTCTGGGAAGATGTAATTTCGTATGTAGCAGCTTTAGGACATTTACTTGACGATGCCTAGGGTCCGGATCAGCTGAGTGACTCTTAGAGCTTGCATGAAACGTCCCAATCTGTTGCAGACTCGTATGCAAGCTTTTCTGATGATTATCGATTTTTTTCTTTTTTTTTCCCCCTTTCATATCTTATAACGTAAGCCAACGAATTTTGAGGGGGCTCTTCGAATGTTTTCCTGCTCAATTATAAGGGTTCATTTTTGAAAAGTATAAACCAAAACTATATTCCCCATTATCACAATAAAATTGAGGACTCACTGCTGCCATATTGATATATTTGTGCTTTGATAAATATACTCATATTGCCGTAATATTTCCAAGTTTCTCATAATGTACTGTTCAGTGAACATTAAAATTTTGAAAATTACTTTAATGTGGAGTGATTTAACTTAATTAATTAAATTAGATATGCATTTCATAAGCAATTGACTTAAATTTGGTCCCGATAAGTTATTCAATCGGCTTAACGTCGCAGTTGAATTCCCAATGGCCCAACTTCGCCAATGTTGAATTATTCTGTTCCGAAATGGACACCGCGAGTCACCTGTCAACCACGGGGGGTTTGACTTGAATAACCTCAACACACCTGTCTGGCGATCAAACCTGATGAGTGTTCAAACTAAACGCAAGGCCCTGTCCTATATTAGTTGCCCATCTCGACTACACGGCAATATGCCTCGAACTTGGCAGTACTCAGGGACGACGGGGCTAAAACGCACATGTCGCCTTCCCGCTTGGGAAATTGATCTAACAAGTTATCATTTGCATTCACAGTGATTGACAGTTTCGTATTAAACTCTGATTGTCGAAACCGGTCAAGAGTAGTCACTTATTCCATCAGTTTTGACAGCGTTTTTTGTCCGTCAGTGACAAAAATATATTGCCACCCTCGCGAAGAGGTGAAAATATTGAGTTTATCCTGTGACCAGGTTCAGGTGTCAATTTTTAACTACTCGCTGTAGCTATCAGAATCCTTTCCCGTAATAATTCCTATTTAGGGTGAAGTGGGGTAATTGTGTCAACGAGGCAATGGGTACTTAAATTGCTTTCGAGTCTACCTAGAGATAGCGGAAGCATTGTTTTCTATTTCGGACCCCCTGGACCCCCCCCCACCGGATGTTATTACTTTGAGCCTGACTGCTAAAATGTAAAAAACATGGAATCATGTTTTAGCTCCTCGCTCTCACTTTATTATAGAAATGATCACGACGGTTGAGCTCTTGTGAAATGATGATCTCCTAATAGAAACTCGCGAGTAAACATTCACTTTATTATAGAAATGATCACGACGATTGAGCTCTTGTGAGATGATGATCTCATAATAGAAACTCACAAGTAAACATTCACTTTATTATAGGAAGAGGCTAAAGAGGCTACATACGAAATTACAGCTTCCTATAGTATAAAGTATAGAAATTACCTATTAAAATGATTTAACCACCGCTTCACAAATCAAACCGTTCTCGCAATATTCGGATCACCTGCTATGAATCACATCATCGAAACACCAGCTCAATGAAATCATCAGAAATTAACAAGCGGTTGCAATCATGTTCACATATCAATAATTGAGAATGATCACCTGTGTGTAAACAATTATTCATATAACCATGCTCATAACTCAGCTTGTTGGCCACGCACTTCGCAGTAGTTAATATAGTATGGTTGGATAAATCGAGAGCTTTCGAACGAATGGTCAACGAATTTTGTGGGATGAAAAACGACGAAGTATCATATCCCTAGCAACGACTCGGTTGTAAGCGGAAATCATCAAAATTATTGGCGCTACTTTCATCTCACTTTATAGTCTCACTTTTCGGCGGGGGATCCATCGCTAAAACATGATTCCATGTTAAAATTTTTGGTCTCAAAAATCAAAATTCTCACTCGCATTTTACGTTTTAGACCATTCTGAACAAGTTTTGTTCCGTGTCTGTCTGTCTGTCTGTGTCTGTCGTGTGCCCGCAAAACCTGGTAACAAGCTTATATTCCACAGTTTTCATCCGGTTTGGATGAAATTTTCAGGGGATAAGTAAGCCAGGGGGTGGACGGTCCCAAATCAGTTCCATCGTTCTCGGTTCATACCACACTCTGCGCATGCGCAAACGTAAATTCTACCAACCATCATTTTTTCACGCCCTATTCGTCCAATTTCACTCAAATTTTGATGATAGTTGGGGGATGGCAATTTGATCATATTATATAAATTTCAAAATGATCGCATCATCAATAATTACTGCGCATGCGCAAACGTAAATCCCATTATGCTCTATTATTTCACGCCCTAGTCGTCCGATCTCGCTCAAATTTGGAGATAGTTGGGGGATGACGATTTGACCAACATATAGCGATTTCAATAATATTGTATCATTAATAGCTACTGCGCATGCGCCTATGTGAAAAATGACCTGAATTTCCACTGCTTTCATCCGATTTTGATGAAATTGTCTGAGAATGCGAGGGTTAGGGTGTAGATGGTCCCCTATCAGTTTCATTATGGCTAAATCAATACATCATTCTGCGCATGCCATTCAGATTCCATCATGCACCATCTGATTTCATATTTTTGACGACTTTCCCATCCATTCAGTTTTGACTAGTGTCCCATTTCATGAAGACACTCATCTAAATATTCCAGTCCTGCAGCATGATCGTATGAGCGAATTATCTTGAATTATCAATCGTATCATAATATGATAAACTACATTGACATTTGAGCAATTTCAGTAGAAACAAATTGTTAAAAACCAATTTTATGGCAAAAAAAACTCAAGCTAAATAAAATTTGGAGATTCAAAAAATATTTCGGAGTTTTAGGTTTTTTGCAGTTTTTATAGATTTTTTCAGCTAACATTAGTAAAATCTAAGTACGTATTTCAGCATAATTTTATGCTAACATTTTTTAATCACCTAGTTATTTGTTGATAATTTTGTTTTGACTGAAACTCTGCTAAAAAGTATACATTCAACGAATTTTGGTCGTTTTTAGCTATTGTTAGTGATTTTTTTTTTGTACATTTTTTGAATTTAGAACAATTTAATGTGCTCAAAAATTGTTGGGCAACAAACTCATCCTTTCGTCAGGAAAGCTTGATTGTTTGGTCGAAGAACGGGATTTTTATCTCAATCCTAAGGAGAGTTATCGTCTGGAATGACAAATACACACACACACACACACACACACACACAAATTTTATCCTATATAGGAAAAAGCGCAAACTTCAGGAATCGTTTCAGAATTCCTCAAAACGAATTTCAATGGAGAAATTTTTCAAAAATTTTGATTTTAAAATTTTTTGAGCCATCTCAATAGCTCCATTTTCTACAAAACTTCGCTAAATGTCTCGAGTTTTTGATGAGTTTCCAAGGATCCTCTTGGGTTCGTGTTTGCTCGAATTAGCGACAGTAAGTGGAGAAGGACCTGCACGGTTCTTGATTCCCGGTCAGACGGTTAAATGTCTTGGACCGTTCGGATCGGAATGTTGGAGTAATTACTGGATATTAATCAGTGACTAAACGCTCTGATTCATGATCACAGCTAATTGCGAATATTGAGATGAGGTATTAGGCATTAAGCGGTGGGGACTGGCCCTAGGATTAATGTTGAAGGCCCAAGCAGGTATTAGGAATCTCATCGAAAATCATTTTTATCGTTCCAATTTATATCCTAATGTTTGATTTCGTATTTTCGACGTCATTCCCATCCATTCAGTTTTGACTAGTGTACCATTCCATGAAGACACTCATCAAAAAATTCCACTCCTGCAGCATGATCGTGTGAGCGAATTATCTTGAATTATCTATCGTATCATAATGTGATATATCCTAACATTTGAGCAAATTCAGCAGAAAGAAGTTGTTGAAAACCAATTTTATGGCAAAAAAACCTCACACTAAATAAAATTCGGTGATTCAAAAAATGTTTCGGACTTTTAGGGTTTTTTTTTTTTTTTAATAGATTTTTTAGCAAATATTAATGAAATTTAAGTACATTTTCAGCATAATTTTGTGCAAACATTATTGAATTACCTGGTTCATTATTGATAATATTGTTTTGACTGAAACTCTTCAACAAATTATATGTACATTTAACGATTTTTGGCCGTTTTTAGTCATTTTGTTGGACATTTTCTGACATTTGACCAATTTTATGTACTCAAAAATTGTTGGCCAACGAACTCATTCTATCGTTTGGAACGCTTGATTCTTTGGCAGTAGGAATGGGATTTTAATCTCAATCCTGAGGAGTGTTATCGTCACGTACACCCACACACACACACACTATATATATATATATATATATATATATATATATATATATATATATATAGCTATATAGACACAGACTTACGGCGTCGTTATAAGGTGAGGCGCAGGATTACGGCGTCACCTCCCAGTGCTACAAAACGATGCCACAATCCTGTAATTCACTTTACGAACAGGCTTACGGCACCACTTGTCTTGAAGGCGAGGTATAACCAAAACCAATGAAGGGGCTCAAGTGAGTAACGTGAAATGCAGGATTGTGGCACACATACCGTGTTTTTTCTCTCTCTCTCTTTTTTTTCTTTCTTTTCAGCCGCACCTCAACCAGAAGGGTCATTAGCGGCAGAGCTATCCTCTTGTCGTGGGGCTCACCATGGGTTATGTTTTGAAATTGAAAGATTGGTACGAACGATTATTTTAGAGCCACACCTCCGGGGTGGAGACAAACCTTCCTCTGGGTTGGGGATTCAAATGAAATATTTCCATCGGTTCCAGATGGTTGAAGAATGATCGGAATTCAGAAAAAAAGTTTTTCACTAGTACAATTTGTGATGAATTCATTTTTCATTGTCCCGAGGACCTGGGCTGTCAGGGAGGGGGCAAATGTGAAGATTGTTATATTTCAGCTTTTTGAAATCGGAAAAAAAGTTTTTCACAAGTAAATTTCGCGATGAGTTCATTTTTCATGGTCCCC
The DNA here is from genome assembly GCA_030762985.1 of Adelphocoris suturalis. NCBI lineage: Eukaryota > Metazoa > Arthropoda > Insecta > Hemiptera > Miridae > Adelphocoris > Adelphocoris suturalis. The sequence goes on from CM061040.1 coordinate 161,998,883, forward strand.
AGGATCTGGGCGGTCAGGGAGGGGGTAAATGTGAAGATTGTTATATTTCAGCTTTTAAAAATCGGAAAAAAAGGTTTTCACTAGTAAAATTCGTGATGAATTAATTTTTCATGGTCCCGAGGACCTGGGCTGTCCGGGAGGGGCACAAATGAAGATTGTTATATATCAGCTTTTTAGCATCGGAAAAAACGTTTTTCACTAGTAAAATTCGTGAGGATTCATTTTTCATGGTCCCGAGGACCTGGGCTGTCAGGGAGGGGGTAAATGTGAAGATTGTTATATTTCAGCTTTTTAAAATCGGAAAAAAGTTTTTCAATAGTAAAATTTGCGATGAATTCATTTTTCATGGTCCCGAGGACCTGGGCTGTCAGGGAGGGGGTAAATGTGAAGATTGTTATATTTCAGCTTCAACCCACTGACTGACCCCTGTATGGTGATGAAAATGCACTAGAAATATTCAATAATATATGCAGATAACCTACCTAAAAGGTGAAAATTAAAAAGAAATTTACGAAACTGCATTTGCCAAAAAAGCCGAGCGGGCACTTACTGGAACCACCTGGGCTTCATTCTGAATAAACTTTTTGTTTTAAAAATGTATTTTTTATCTTAAATTCGCCATTTCTCCATTAAAACACACAGGAAATTCGACTAAAATTCTTTCCAGTAAGTAATTTGAGTGGCTGAATCCGATTTTGAGATCCGTTTTGCGCTAAGACACTTCGTTCACGGGATATACAAAATTTCATGAATTTCATTAAAATCTCAACAAAACGCCCTTGGAAATTGTCCAAAATTCACCATTTGAAGTCCATTTTGCTCTCAGAAGCTGCGTTCGCTAGATTCCACAATTTCATGAAAATTCGAAAAATAATTCTTTACGCCATTTCTACAGAGTTTTTGAAGGGTACATACAAAATTTGGAGGTCCCGGCTTACATAGGTGCTTCGGAATAGTATAAAAAATAATCCGACCATTTTGTATGAGACCTCTCTACAGCCCCTGTAATTTGAATAAAATTCATCAAAATGTGTTCTCGTAGGTAAATTATGTTTTTGAACCCGAATTTGAAATCCGTTTTTTTCTACGACGTTTAGTTCTTCAGATATATTAAATTTCATGAATTTCATGAAAAACTCCCAAAATTCATCTTGGAAATTGTTCAAAATTCATCAACTTGTGTTACATTATGGAAATCAGGGCACTGAATCCGAATTTGTAATCTGTTTTGCTCGAGGACGCTCCTTTTACCGCATTTCCGAAATTTCATGAAAATCTCCCCAAAATGCCCCCGGAAATTGTTTTAAATTCATCAGAATGTGTTCTTGTAGGTAAATTGAGGCGCTGAATCTGAATTTGGAACCTGTTTTGTTCTACGCCGTTCCATTCACCGGCAAGTGACAAAAACCACAATTTCATGAAATTTCCCAAATTTCCTTCATATTATATTTCTTTGGTCGATTTGACATGGGAAAAACAAAATTTTATATCTCCATCACAAGCAGGTGCTCCATAAGCATCAACTAAAATTATCAAACATTTCAGGTCTTCCCCCAACCCCACCCACTGATTGACCCCTGTATGGTGATGAAAATGCACTAGAAATATTCAATAATATATGCAGATAACCTACCTAAAAGGTGAAAATTAAAAAGAAATTTACGAAACTGCATTTGCCAAAAAAGCCGAGCGGGCACTTACTGGAACCACCTGGGCTTCATTCTGAAGAAACTTTTTGTTTTAAAAATGTATTTTTTATCTTAAATTCGCAATTTCTCCATTAAAACACACAGGAAATTCGACGAAAATGCTTTCTAGTATGTAATTTGAGTGGCTGAATCCGATTTTGAAATCCGTTTCGCGCTAAGACACTTCGTTCACGGGATATACAAAATTTCATGAATTTCAATTAAATCTCCCCAAAACGCCCTTGGAAATTGTCCAAAATTCACCTAAATTAGTACCCTTGTATTTTTCGATGCGCTGAGTCCAAATTCGAAGTCCATTTCGCTCTCAGAAGCTGCGTTCGCTAGATTCCACAATTTCATGAAAATTCGAAAAATAATTCTTTACGCCATTTCTACAGAGTCTTTGAAGGGTACATACAAAATTTGGAGGTCCCAGCTTACATAGGGGCTTCGGAATAGTATAAAATATAATCCGACCATTTTGCATGAGACCTCTCTACAGCCCCTGGAATTTGATTAAAATTCATCAAAATGTGTTCTCGTAGGTAAATTATGTCTTTGAATCCGAATTGGAAATCCGTTTTTTTCTACGACGTTTAGTTCTTCAGATATATTAAATTTCATGAATTTCATGAAAAACTCCCAAAATTCATCTTGGAAATTGTTCAAAATTCATCAACTTGTGTTACATTACGGAAATCAGGGCACTGAATCCGAATTTGTAATCTGTTTTGCTCAAGGACGCTCCTTTTACCGCATTTCTGAAATTTCATGAAAATCTCCCCAAAATGCCCCCGGAAATTGTTTTAAATTCATCAGAATGTGTTCTTGTAGGTAAATTGAGGCGCTGAATCTGAATTTGGAACCTGTTTTGTTCTACGCTGTTCCATTCACCGGCAAGTGACAAAAACCACAATTTCATGAAATTTCCCAAATTTCCTTCATATTATATTTCTTTGGTCGATTTGACATGGGAAAAACAAAATTTTATATCTCCATCACAAGCAGGTGCTCCATAAGCAACAACTAAAATTATCAAACATTTCAGGTCTTCCCCCAACCCCACCCACTGATTGACCCCTGTATGGTGATGAAAATGCACTAGAAATATTCAATAATATATGCAGATAACCTACCTAAAAGGTGAAAATTAAAAAGAAATTTACGAAACTGCATTTGCCAAGAAAGCCGAGCGGGCACTTACTGGAACCACCTGGGCTTCATTCTGAAGAAACTTTTTGTTTTAAAAATGTATTTTTTATCTTAAATTCGCAATTTCTCCATTAAAACACACAGGAAATTCGACGAAAATGCTTTCTAGTATGTAATTTGAGTGGCTGAATTCGATTTTGAAATCCGTTTCGCGCTAAGACACTTCGTTCACGGGATATACAAAATTTCATGAATTTCATTAAAATCTCCCCAAAACGCCCTTGGAAATTGTCCAAAATTCACCAAAATTAGTACCCTTGTATTTTTCGATGCGCTGAGTCCAAATTCGAAGTCCATTTCGCTCTCAGAAGCTGCGTTCGCTAGATTCCACAATTTCATGAAAATTCGAAAAATAATTCTTTACGCCATTTCTACAGAGTCTTTGAAGGGTACATACAAAATTTGGAGGTCCCAGCTTACATAGGTGCTTCGGAATAGTATAAAAAATAATCCGACCATTTTGTATGAGACCTCTCTACAGCCCCTGGAATTTGATTAAAATTCATCAAAATGTGTTCTCGTAGGTAAGTTATGTTTTTGAATCCGAATTTGAAATCCGTTTTATTCTACGAGATTTAGTTCTTTAGATGTATCAAATTTCATGAATTTCATGAAAAACTCCCAAAATTCATCTTGGAAATTGTTCAAAATTCATCAACTTGTGTTACATTATGGAAATCAGGGCACTGAATCCGAATTTGTAATCTGTTTTGCTCAAGGACGCTCCTTTTACCGCATTTCTGAAATTTCATGAAAATCTCCCGAAAATGCCCCCGGAAATTGTTTTAAATTCATCAGAATGTGTTCTTGTAGGTAAATTGAGGCGCTGAATCTGAATTTGGAACCTGTTTTGTTCTACGCTGTTCCATTCACCGGCAAGTGACAAAAACCACAATTTCATGAAATTTCCCAAATTTCCTTCATATTATATTTCTTTGGTCGATTTGACATGGGAAAAACAAAATTTTATATCTCCATCACAAGCAGGTGCTCCATAAGCAACAACTAAAATTATCAAACATTTCAGGTCTTCCCCCAACCCCACCCACTGATTGACCCCTGTATGGTGATGAAAATGCACTAGAAATATTCAATAATATATGCAGATAACCTACCTAAAAGGTGAAAATTAAAAAGAAATTTACGAAACTGCATTTGCCAAGAAAGCCGAGCGAGCACTTACTGGAACCACCTGGGCTTCATTCTGAAGAAACTTTTTGTTTTAAAAATGTATTTTTTATCTTAAATTCGCAATTTCTCCATTAAAACACACAGGAAATTCGACGAAAATGCTTTCCAGTAAGTAATTTGAGTGGCTGAATCCGATTTTGAAATCCGTTTCGCGCTAAGACACTTCGTTCACGGGATATACAAAATTTCATGAATTTCAATTAAATCTCCCCAAAACGCCCTTGGAAATTGTCCAAAATTCACCAAAATTAGTACCCTTGTATTTTTCGATGCGCTGAGTCCAAATTCGAAGTCCATTTCGCTCTCAGAAGCTGCGTTCGCTAGATTCCACAATTTCATGTAAATTCGAAAAATAATTCTCTACGCCATTTCTACAGAGTCTTTGAAGGGTACATACAAAATTTGGAGGTCCCAGCTTACATAGGTGCTTCGGAATAGTATAAAATATAATCCGACCATTTTGCATGAGACCTCTCTACAGCCCCTGGAATTTGATTAAAATTCATCAAAATGTGTTCTCGTAGGTAAATTATGTCTTTGAATCCGAATTGGAAATCCGTTTTTTTCTACGACGTTTAGTTCCTCAGATATATTAAATTTTATGAATTTCATGAAAAACTCCCAAAATTCATCTTGGAAATTGTTCAAAATTCATCAACTTGTGTTACATTACGGAAATCAGGGCACTGAATCCGAATTTGTAATCTGTTTTGCTCAAGGACGCTCCTTTTACCGCATTTCTGAAATTTCATGAAAATCTCCCCAAAATGCCCCCGGAAATTGTTTTAAATTCATCAGAATGTGTTCTTGTAGGTAAATTGAGGCGCTGAATCTGAATTTGGAACCTGTTTTGTTCTACGCTGTTCCATTCACCGGCAAGTGACAAAAACCACAATTTCATGAAATTTCCCAAATTTCCTTCATATTATATTTCTTTGGTCGATTTGACATGGGAAAAACAAAATTTTATATCTCCATCACAAGCAGGTGCTCCATAAGCAACAACTAAAATTATCAAACATTTCAGGTCTTCCCCCAACCCCACCCACTGATTGACCCCTGTATGGTGATGAAAATGCACTAGAAATATTCAATAATATATGCAGATAACCTACCTAAAAGGTGAAAATTAAAAAGAAATTTACGAAACTGCATTTGCCAAAAAAGCCGAGCGGGCACTTACTGGAACCACCTGGGCTTCATTCTGAAGAAACTTTTTGTTTTAAAAATGTATTTTTTATCTTAAATTCGCAATTTCTCCATTAAAACACACAGGAAATTCGACGAAAATGCTTTCTAGTATGTAATTTGAGTGGCTGAATCCGATTTTGAAATCCGTTTTGCGCTAGGACGCTTCGTTCACGGGATAATCAAAATTTCATGAATTTCAATTGAATCTCCCCAAAACGCCCTTGGAAATTGTCCAAAATTCACCAAAATTAGTACCCTTGTATTTTTCGATGCGCTGAGTCCAAATTCGAAGTCCATTTTGCTCTCAGAAGCTGCGTTCGCTAGATTCCACAATTTCATGAAAATTCGAAAAATAATTCTTTACGCCATTTCTATAGAGTCTTTGAAGGGTACATACAAAATTTGGAGGTCCCAGCTTACATAGGTGCTTCGGAATAGTATAAAAAATAATCCGACCATTTTGCATGAGACCTCTCTACAGCCCCTGGAATTTGATTAAAATTCATCAAAATGTGTTCTCGTAGGTAAATTATGTTTTTGAATCCGAATTTGAAATCCGTTTTTTTCTACGACGTTCAGTTCTTCAGATATATTAAATTTCATGAATTTCATGAAAAACTCCCAAAATTCATCTTGGAAATTGTTCAAAATTCATCAACTTGTGTTACATTATGGAAATCAGGGCACTGAATCCGAATTTGTAATCTGTTTTGCTCAAGGACGCTCCTTTTACCGCATTTCTGAAATTACATGAAAATCTCCCCAAAATGCCCCCGGAAATTGTTTTAAATTCATCAGAATGTGTTCTTGTAGGTAAATTGAGGCGCTGAATCTGAATTTGGAACCTGTTTTGTTCTACGCCGTTCCATTCACCGGCAAGTGACAAAAACCACAATTTCATGAAATTTCCCAAATTTCCTTCATATTATATTTCTTTGGTCGATTTGACATGGGAAAAACAAAATTTTATATCTCCATCACAAGCAGGTGCTCCATAAGCATCAACTAAAATTATCAAACATTCCAGGTCTTCCCCCTACCCCACCCACTGATTGACCCCTGTATGGTGATGAAAATGCACTAGAAATATTCAATAATATTATGCAGATAACCTACCTAAAAGGTGAAAATTAAAAAGAAATTTACGAAACTGCATTTGCCAAGAAAGCCGAGCGGGCACTTACTGGAACCACCTGGGCTTCATTCTGAAGAAACTTTTTGTTTTAAAAATGTATTTTTTATCTTAAATTCGCAATTTCTCCATTAAAAAACACAGGAAATTCGACGAAAATGCTTTCCAGTAAGTAATTTGAGTGGCTGAATCCGATTTTGAGATCCGTTTTGCGCTAGGACGCTTCGTTCACGGGATATACGAAATTTCATGAATTTCATAAAAATCTCCCCAAACGCCCTTGGAAATTGTCTAAAATTCACCAAAATTAGTATCCTTATATTTTTCGAGGCTCGATCTTCTATCCGTTGCCACATTAAAATTTTATCGAGAGCACTTCGTACGTCAGCGAGAAAATTGCGTTTCTGGATCAATAGAGCGCGATGGTGCCGTCAAAATTGCCGAAATATGATGTCTTGCTGGATAAATCAGCGACAGTAGGCGGGAAACGACAAAAAAAAAGTGTTCTCCGCTATGTTTTTTCCTGCCATAGACACAGTAAATGTTTGACGGTCTTGGTTCGGGTTGGTCTTAAAATGTTCGTTGCAGTTCCAATTTGGTCACATGCGAGTTTAGATACATGAAATATTCTCTTCCGATTGTAGTGAACAAAAATGTAGACAAGCTACATTTTGAGCTAGCGCGCTCTTCCTATTCCGTCGAAAGTTATGTAGGTCTGAAGTTTGACTTCGAACCTGTCTCTTGATTTAAAAGACACATCCAACAGAAAAATAGACGGTAAAAACGATAGCCCTTCTACGCAGATGAAATAATGGCATATCTTTATTAAACCTAATAAACTTTTTGTGGTTCCACATAGTTTTATAAGATTTAATTTGTTTGAAAGTAATTTCCTACTGAAAAAAACGTTTGCCAAGTTGGGTGGGCAGTATAACTTCCTCACATATTGTAACATGTACGAATAGAAAGGGAAAGGGATAGCCCTTCTACGCAGATTAAATTATGGCCTACCTTTACAAAAATAGACGAAGAAAACAAATACGAGCAAACATCTGACAGTTCTGTTAGTAAATGATCTTATAACTAAAATTTTGGTGGTTCCACATGAGGTGCCGCATTTGACAGTCATTTCCAACAGAAAAAAAAGTCTGCCAAGTTGGGTGGGAGGTATAAATTCCTCACATAGAGAACGCACCGAATTTTATACAGCAGTCTGCAGTAAAAATAGTACTGATATGTACTTAAAACTAAACTTTTCTTAGTTCCACATAATCTTTCGTGGTCTCTCTTGAAAAACATAGCTGGAGGTGACGGGTGTGAAAGTAATTTCAAAAACAAAAAAAGTCTGTCATGTTGGGTGGGCAGTTTTGTAGCATAATACTAAAATGTTCGTGGTTCCACGTGATCTCTATGGCCTTCTTCGCAGATAAATGGCCTATCATAATTAAACCTAATAAAATTTTCGTGGAACCACATAGAAAACGCAGCACTTATTACACAGCAATTTATTATTTTTGTTTTGCCCCTTTTATAAACTTTATTTACGTATTTTGTTTTCATTATTTTAACATGGATATGTTTTTGGGCTGGGGTTCATTCTAAAATTTGCGTAACGACACCAAAATTTGTGACGACCTGGCATTTTAGATTATTATTAACTCGAAAAGTGAAGGCTAGGAAAATCGTAGTCGTCGGGTTTCATAGTAGGAAAATCGTTCGCCACTTCTTGGAATGCTCCCATTTTATTACAACATCTCATGACCTCTAGGACATTGTAGTGTCAAGGAATGCTGATTTATTACTCCAAGTTATAAACTAATATTGTTTTGTAACCATAATGGAATAATCTTGTGAAAAGAAGGCCCTACATGGTTGATATACAATTGAGTAGTAGGTACCTACTGGTAAGCAGTAGGTACTAGACATATCCATGATCTTTTGTTTTTCCCATCAAGGGAGAAATTATGGATATGTCATGAGGATATTTTTTATTTCATTCCCTTGGGATTGTCTATAGAAAGGGATTGTAAGTAATTTTCAAATGTTCCACCCCCACCTGAACCATGGGCTGTTGGTCTCGATGGTATGGGTACTAACTATATCCAATCGCATCTATGCATCCCACTGAGAGCGAGCGAAGCGAGCAACATTCCCCACACATTTCAAATCACCCTTAGTGATACACCGTTTCCAATGATTCTACATGTCCCACTCAACAGTAAACACCATGGGATCTATACAGCCATACCGAGCGAGTGACGCTAAAACATATATCTCTTGGCTTATGATACGTCGATATTGGTTTCTGGTTAGTCCTGGAACGAAGGTATACACTAAAGCTCATGACGCTCTGGATTCATTGAATAACTGGTTTTTGGACAGTTACCTCACGCTAAATGCAAACAAAACTAAATACATTTAAGTAGGGAGTAAAAATTAAATCGTAGAAAATATGAGTCATAATATGATATTAGTTTAGAAAAATCCGTTTGAAAAATTAGTTTATCCATCATGGATAACTGTTTAGAAAAATCGTGTTGTACATGTGCGACTTTGGAGAGAGCATTTACCTATCGTTATCTGGGTGTACATATTGATAATAAGTTAACGTGGTAATCACATTTAGACATTATACATGAAAAACTAAGGAGATTTTCGTTTTTGTTTTCTAATGTGAGGAATGTATTCAGGAATGATAAGCTTAGTCTTTCATATATTATTCTTTGGTACAATCAGTCTTACAATTAAACCGTTAAATATAATTCAAAGGTCCATTATGAAAATAATAATGAGAAAGCCACACCGATATCCGAACATCCAACTTTATGAAGAATTTAGAATACCTATTTACCCCTCGTCAGTTATTTGTAAAATCACTTCTATCAGTGTTCCATCGGAATCCAGGCATGATAGGAATGCTTGTGACCATGATTATGAAACAAGATTTAGATGGGAGGGAAATGTAGTTAACCCAAAGCCATCTATGACGCTAACCACGAGGAGCCCATCCTTTATTTTGTATATTTTGTACCGGTCTATCGACGGAAATTTGAGATCTCCGCAACTTCACTCCCGCGCTGCCTATGAAAAAATAATATAATAAAGGTGGGTCAAGCTTGGACACAGCAAACGTGAAGCTGTATTCAGTAGTACCTACACTGTATAAATTTAATCAGTATTAATTATTATCTATGTACATGATGATAGAGATTCATTTTAAAAGTATCTTAATTTTTGTAATTCTCCCATGTATAAGATGTGAATAGTTACGAAACTCAGCTCGGAACGAAGCTTGCTTGATACTTAAGGGCTATTGCCTTTCATCTAGCATTAGGTATATTGAGATATATTCCTTGTAATTAATTGAAAGTGATCTTTGTAAAAATTCAATAAAATAAATAAATAAATAGAAATAAATGTCATTCGAAAATTTAATTTTTGTCACTCTTATTACCAAATTACTAAACAAATTTAAATAAATATATAAATTGAAATAAATATAACAAATTGAAATGAATATGATCATGCAATATTGTTTTCCATGATTTATCGTGAAAATAGGAACTGGAAATATAGGGATCCTTGATAAATTTTGAACTACCTACTTTTTTAAACAGCTCGAAAGGGATTCTGTAGAACATACCTACCTCAATCTTTGCTTGAAAATATGACAATTCAAGGTACATGCCCATAGGCGGGTAACTGAGAATAACAAATTAATCACAATGGGCCAGCAAATTGGGGCGTAATATTCCACAGGTACCTACTTACTTCTACTATAAAAACTTGGTAATATCACTACCGAATTTAGATTATTCAAAAGCTCAAAAAATAGTATTTTTGTTACAAAATAACAAAATATATATAGCTTTTTTTTTTTTTTTTTTTTTTTTTTTCAAAAATATAGAATGATACTATGAATTATATATGTCTGGCAACCCTAGGCTTAGGAGGCGCAGAGCCGATGTAGTCTACTTCCTTCATTGTCCAAGGTATATGAGTATACAGGCAGCTTACAGGCACTGCCCTCTGTTTTTCCAGTCATCCGCGTGGAGCGCATGTGTGTCAAATTTTTCGAGTCTGTCTACTAAGACCGAGAGCTTGTTGTTGTCTCCAAGATTAATGCTTGCTGGGTGGATAGCAGAAGTTATTTCAACTTTTAGCGTTGTGATTATGATTGATGGGGTTAAATTCCCCGTGATGTAGCGCATTTTATTTAGAGCGAGTAAAGGTTTTTGGAATCCGATTGTTGTGTCATCAAGAAGTGTTTTGGGATTTTTCTACTAAGGTAAATGGCTCTCTCGGCCGAATTGCAATTCTGATTTGGAATAAGCACTAGGTACTTGAAACGTAGCACAAACAGTATATTGAGCAAAATAATTGTTTTCTCAAGTTGCAAAAACGGAAGTGAATTATTCAAGGAACAATACCAGAACATTTGAGACGCGGCTTAAAAAAAAAAAAAAAAAAAAAAAAAAAAAAAAAAGGACCTTGCCAGGGGACAAGCCCACTCTGGACCCCATAATGGTTACTGTTTAGACCCTTCGTCTAAAATTCAAGAAACATGGAAGATACTTTAGCCGTGATTTTAAAAATGGACATTACTTTCCACTCTGTTGGGATGTTAGGAAAGTAAAAATGGACATTACTTCCACTCTGTTGGGATGTTGGGAAAGTAAAAATGGATATTACTTTCCAATCTATTGGGATGTTGGGTAAGTAAAAGTGGACATTACTTTCCAATCTGTTGGGATGTTGGAAAAGTAAAAATGCACAATACTTTACACTCTGTTGGGATGTTGGGAAAGTAAAGGTGGACATAAGTTTCCACTCTGTCGGGATGTTGGGAAAGTAAAAATAGACATTACTTTCCACTCTGTTCGGATATTGGGAAAGTAAAAGTAGACAATACTTTCCACTCTGTTGAGATGTTGGGAAAGTAAAAATGGACAATACTTTCCAATCTATTGGGATGTTGGGTAAGTAAAAGTGGACATTACTTTCCAATCTGTTGGGATGTTGGAAAAGTAAAAATGGACATTACTTTCCACTCTGTTGGGATGTTGGGAAAGTAAAGGTGGACATAAGTTTCCACTCTGTCAGGATGTTGGGAAAGTAAAAATGGACAATACATTCCACTCTGTTGGGATGTTGGGAAAGTAAAGGTGGACATAAGTTTCCACTCTGTTGGGATGTTGGGAAAGTAAAAATGGACATTACTTTCCACTCTGTTGGGATGTTGGGAAAGTAAAAGTGGACAATACTTTCCACTCTGTTGAGATGTTGGGAAAGTAAAAATGGACAATACTTTCCACTCTGTTGGGATGTTGGGAAAGTAAAAAATCCCGAGCTACTTTCGTTCCACGGTTTCGTCAACGTTATCTGTTATCTTGAACCGATTGTTTTTTTTTTTTTTTTTTTTTTCTGGCTACACGAGGGACGATCATGTTGATTTAGATGAATACGAAAGCGCAAGACAAAGAGGGACAACGTTGACGCCGCAATCCTGTAATCTGTGTTATATATAAAAAGACGGATGTTACAGAAGCGGTATTACGGCACCTGTGCCCTAATACTGGATCTGGTCACCTGTGCCGTAAGACTGTAAAAGTAAATATATATATATATATATATATATATATACATATGAAAAATTGCAAACTTCAGGAATCGTTTCAGAATGCCTCAAAACGGATTTCAATAAAGAAATTTTTCAAAAATTTTGATTTTAAAAATCTCCAAGCCATTGCAATAGCTTCATTTTCCAAGAAACTTCGGATAGCTTCATTCTCTACGAAACCTCACTAAAAGTCTCGAGTTCAGGTTTTTGATGAGTTTCTTTCGATGTGTTTCCAAGGACTCACTTCGGTGCATATTTGCTCGAATTAGCCGCAGTAAGTGGAAAAGGACCTGTACAGTTTTGGATTCCCTGTCAGTCGGTTAAAAGTCTTGGAACGTTCGGATTGAAATGTTGGATAAAAATTACTGGATATTAATCAGTGACTAAACGCTCTGATGCATGATCACAGCTAATTGTGAATTAGGCATTAGGTATCAGGCATCAAGCGGTGGGGACTGACCCTAGGATTAATGTTGTAGCCCCAAGAAGCATTTCTGGCATATTAAATGGTAAACACAAATTTTGGATTGGCGCTCTGCTGTGTTTACACATTTGTAGGAATGTGTGGTGTTTACCGAAGTAAAATGTGAAATTTTTAATCGCGAGATCGCAAAGTTTACATCTGAGTCGGCCGTATGGATGTAACCCAGGTTGATGACACCCTGTAGACTGCATCGGTTGAGGGTGACGGTGTGACAAGATTTCACCGATATTTTTTCCTTGACGCGAATGTTGCAAACTTTGCATCAAATTTTTGCAAAACATTCAAACTTGGCAACCTCCTGATTGAAAGTGCACCTTTTACTTCGGTAAACACCAAATATTGTGTTTACCAATTAATATGCCAGAAATGCACTAACAATCAACAGGGTTTCTACGTTGGCAAGCATCGCAAATATTATCTTATCATCTGCGGACGAATAACCATCGTGCTTCAGTCACCCATAACCATCCACTCCCTATCAACGAACATGCAAAATCTCATGATGCATCATTTGATCAATGTTTTGGGGTGAAGGTTTTGTTAAAGATGCCACCAGGTTCTAACGACCGACTACTCCTCCAATCAGAAAAAGGCACACAAGTGGGTTTAGAAAGGGAACGTACCTCCCGGCCTCAACATTAATTTATTGAAATTATCTCTCGCCAAGTGAATGACATTATTTACATACATCTCCCTGTCAACAGGCCATCCCATCACCCGAACAATTTATAAATTATTTTTTCATTTTCAATCTCAACTTCTAACTCAGGAACAAGATTTATATTCGAAATATCAAAAACATCTTTTTTCTTTCTTCGTTTATCTACTATTCATACAGAAAAAAGTATATATATATTATATACACGAAAATGCGCGAACTTCAGGAATCGTTTCAGAATGCCTCAAAACGGATGTCAATCAAGAAATTTGTCGACAATTTTCATTTTTAAATTTTCCAAGCCATAGCAATAGCTTCATTTTCTATGAAAATTCGCTAAAAGTCTAGAATTCAGAAGTTTGATGAGTTTCTTTCGATGAGTTTCTCCGAGTCTCTAAGTGGGTCTGAGGCCCCACTTCGGTTCGTGTTTGCACAAATTAGCGGCAGTAAGTGGAGAAGGACCTGCACGGTTCTTGATTCCCTGTCGGTCGGTTAAGTCGGTTAAATGTCTGTCTCTCTGAAGTTGGATCGAAATGTTGGCGTAATTACTGGATATTAATCAGTGACTAAACGCTCTGATTCATGATCACAGCTAATTGCGAATATTGAGATGAGGTATTAGGCATTAAGCGGTGGGGACTGGCCCTAGGATTAATGTTGAAGCCCCAAGCAGGTATTAGGAAACTCATCGAAAATAATTTTTATCCTTCCCATTTATATCCTAATGTTTGATTTCGTATTTTCGACGTCATTCCCATCCATTCAGTTTTGACTAGTGTAACATTCCATGAAGACACTCATCAAAAAATTCCAGTCCTGCAGCATGATCGTATTAGCGAATTATCTTGAATTCTCTATCTTATTATAATGTGATATATTCTATCATTTGATCAATTTCAGCAGAAAGAAGTTGTTGAAAACCAATTTTATGGCAAAAAAAACCTCATACTTACTAAATAAAATTCGGTGATTCAAAGAATGTTTCGGATTTTTAGGGTTTTTTTTTAAATAGTTTTTTTAGCAAATATTAATGAAATTTGTGTACATTTTCAGCATAATTTTGTGCAAACATTATTGAATTACCTGGTTCATTATTGATAATTATACATTTAACTACAAATTTTACATTTATTACATTTAATTACAAATTATACATTTAACGATTTTTGGCCGTTTTTAGCCATTTTTAGTCTTTTTTTTTTTGACATTTGACCAATTTAATGTACTCAAAAATTGTTGGCCAACGAACTCATTCTTTCGTTTGGAAAGCTTGATTCTTTGGTAGTAGGAATGGGATTTTAATCTCAATCCTGAGAAGAGTTATCGTCACATACACCCACACACACACACTCTCATATATGTATATATATATATATATATATATATATATATATATATATATATATATATATATATATATATATATATATGAAAAATCGCAAATTTCAGGAATCGTTTCAAAATGTCTCAAACCGGATTTCAATAAAGACAATAGCTTCATTTTCCAAGAAACTTCGGATTGCTTCATTCTCTACGAAACCTCACTAAAAGTCTCGAGTTCAGGTTTTTGATGAGTTTCTTTCGATGAGTTTCCAAGGACCCACTTCGGTTCGTGTTTGCACAAATTAGCGGCAGTAAGTGGAGAAGGACCTGCACGGTTCTTGATTCCCTGTCAGTCGGTTAAATGCCTTGGAGCGTTCGGATCGAAATGTTAGCGTAATTACTGGATATTAATCAGTAACTAAACGCTCTGATTCATGATCACAGCTAATTGCGAATAATGAGATGAGGTATTAGGCATTAAGCGGTGGGTACTGGCCCTTGGAATAATGTTGAAGCCCCACGCAGGTATCAGGAAACTCATCGAAAATAATTTTATCTTTCCAATTTATATCCTAATGTATTCCCATCCATTCAGTTTTGACTAGTGTCCCATTCCATGAAGATACTCTTCAAAAAATTCCAGTCCTGCAGCATGATCGTATTAGCGAATTATCTTGAATTCTCTATCTTATTATAATGTGATATATTCTATCATTTGAGCAAATTCAGCAGAAAGAAGTTGTTGAAAACCAATTTTATGGCAAAAAAACCTCACACTAAATAAAATTCGGTGATTCAAAAAATGTTTCGGACTTTTAGGATTTTTTTTTTTTTTTTAAATAGATTTTTTAGCAAATATTAATGAAATTTGTGTACATTTTCAGCATAATTTTGTGCAAACATTATTGAATTACCTGGTTCATTATTGATAATTTTGTTTTGACTGAAACTCTTCAACAAATTATACATTTAACGATTTTTGGCCGTTTTTAGCCACTTTTTATCTTTTAGCGAATTTTTGAAGAAAATTAAGCTATTGCTCTCGCCTCAAAATTTGTAGAATGTGAATTTTTGAAAAAATTGTATGCAGAAATCCGTTTCAGGCTATTCTGAATCATATTCTGAAGTTTAACGCATTTTTTTATGTATGTATATATGTATATATGTATATATGTATGTATATATGTATGTATGTATATATGTATGTATGTATGTGTCATTCCAGACGATAACTGTCCGTAGAATTGTGCTAGAAACTTCAAACAAATTTTAAAATGTTAAGGACACAAAACGAAAGTTCAAGTTCGTTGGCCAGCATGATCGGATTACATCTTCGGGTTGAAATTTTCAAAAATGTAGTCAAAAATTTCAAAATAGCCTGTTTTTTGCGATTTGTTGTGCGAAATAATTTTTTCAGCATACTAACATGTGGTATATTCGGAATCAGCGTAAAATTTCCTATAAGAATATGTATCAAGTTTTCAAAAATTTCAAAGTTGAAAAATCAGTCAAAAATCGGAATAATGCTGTTCGCTAGTTGTAAAAATCGGTAATATTTGCATGAAACATTGTCCAAATTCAGATTGAACTACTCTTATGGAAGTATCCCTGTATATCCAATCCTAGAATCATGCTGAAAACGTAGTGCTTGTTAAAAAAAAAAAAAAAAAAAAAAAAAAAAAGTAATCATAACTGATGAGTTTACTCTGTGCACGTTTCAATAATTTGATTCCATGTTTGTCTATAAAAATCATAAACTAAAATTTCTCAACACGATCAATAGCGACTGAAATGTCGAAGATTTCTTCAAAAATTCGCTCATGGGGTCATGCTGCATGACTGGACTTTTTTTTTTTTTTTTTGTGGACATTTTTTGACATTTGACCAATTTAATGTATTCAAAAATTGTTGGCTAACGAACTCATTCTATCGTTTGGAATGCTTGATTCTTTGGCAGTAGGAACGGGATTTTTATTTCAATCCTGAGGAGTGTTATCGTCACATACACACACACACACACTCTTATATATATATGAAAAAACGCAAACTTCAGGAATCGGTTCAAAATGCCTCAAACAGGATTTCAATAAAGACAGTTTTCAAAAATTTTGATTTTAAAAATCTCCGAGCCATTGCAATAGCTTCATTTTCTAAGAAACTTCGGATTGCTTCATTCTCTACGAAACCTCACTAAAAGTCTCGAGTTCAGATTTTTGATGAGTTTCTTTCGATGAGTTTCCAAGGACCCACTTCGGTTCGTGTTTGCACAAATTAGCGGCAGTAAGTGGAGAAGGACCTGCACGGTTCTTGATTCCCTGTCAGTCGGTTAAATGTCTTGGAGCGTTCGGATCGAAATGTTAGCGTAATTACTGGATATTAATCAGTAACTAAACGCTCTGATTCATGATCACAGCTAATTGCGAATAATGAGATGAGGTATTAGGCATTAAGCGGTGGGTACTGGCCCTTGGAATAATGTTGAAGCCCCACGCAGGTATCAGGAAACTCATCGAAAATAATTTTATCTTTCCAATTTATATCCTAATGTATTCCCATCCATTCAGTTTTGACTAGTGTAACATTCCATGTAGACACTCATCAAAAAATTCCAGTCCTGCAGCATGATCGTATGAGCGAATTATCTTGAATTCTCTATCTTATTATAATGTGATATATTCTATCATTTGAGCAAATTCAGCAGAAAGAAGTTGTTGAAAACCAATTTTATGGCAAAAAAACCTCACACTAAATAAAATTCGGTGATTCAAAAAATGTTTCGGACTTTTAGGGTTTTTTTTTTTTTTTTAAATAGTTTTTTTAGCAAATATTAATGAAATTTGTGTACATTTTCAGCATAATTTTGTGCAAACATTATTGAATTACCTGGTTCATTATTGATAATTTTGTTTTGACTGAAACTCTTCAACAAATTATACATTTAACGATTTTTGGCCGTTTTTAGCCATTTTTAGTCTTTTTTTTTTTGACATTTGACCAATTTAATGTACTCAAAAATTGTTGGCCAACGAACTCATTCTATCGTTTGAAATGCTTGATTCTTTGGTAGCAGGAACGGAATTTTTATTTCAATCCTGAGGAGAGTTATCGTCATATACACCCACACACACACTCTTATATATATATGAAAAAACGCAAACTTCAGGAATCGGTTCAGAATGCCTCAAACCGGATTTCAATAAAGAAATTTTCCAAAAATTTTGATTTTAAAAATCTCCGAGCCATTGTAATAGCTTCATTTTCCAAGAAACTTCGGATTGCTTCATTCTCTAAGAAACCTCACTAAAAGTCTCGAGTTCAGGTTTTTGATGAGTTTCTTTCGATGAGTTTCCAAGCACCTAGGTACTTCGGTTCGTGTTTGCACAAATTAGCGGCAGTAAGTGGAGAAGGACCTGCACGGTTCTTGATTCCCTGTCAGTCGGTTAAATGTCTTGGAGCGTTCGGATCGAAATGTTGGCGTAATTACTGGATATTAATCAGTGACTAAACGCTCTGATTCATGATCACAGCTAATTGCGAATATTGAGATGAGGTATTAGGCATTAAGCGGTGGGTACTGGCCCTAGGAATAATGTAGCCCCACGCAGGTATCAGGAAACTCATCGAAAATAATTTTATCTTTCCAATTTATATCCTAATGTATTCCCATCCATTCAGTTTTGACTAGTGTCCCACTCCATGAAGACACTCATCAAAAAATTCCAGTCCTGCAGCATGATCGTATTAGCGAATTATCTTGAATTCTCTATCTTATTATAATGTGATATATTCTATCATTTGAGCAAATTCAGCAGAAAGAAGTTGTTGAAAACCAATTTTATGGCAAAAAAACCTCACACTAAATAAAATTCGGTGATTCAAAAAATGTTTCGGACTTTTAGGGTTTTTTTTTTTTTTTAATAGATTTTTTAGCAAATATTAATGAAATTTAAGTACATTTTCAGCATAATTTTGTGCAAACATTATTGAATTACCTGGTTCATTATTGATAATTTTGTTTTGACTGAAACTCTTCAACAAATTATACATTTAACGATTTTTGGCCGTTTTTAGCCATTTTTAGTCATTTTTTTTTTTGTGGACATTTTTTGACATTTGACCAATTTAATGTATTCAAAAATTGTTGGCTAACGAACTCATCCTATCGTTTGACACGCTTGATTCTTTGGTAGCAGGAATGAGATTTTAATCTCAATCCTGAGGAGAGTTATCGTCACATAAACCCACACACACACTCTTATATATATATGAAAAAACGCAAACTTCAGGAATCGGTTCAAAATGCCTCAAACCGGATTTCAATAAAGACATTTTTCAAAAATTTTGATTTTAAAAATCTCCAAGCCATTGCAATAGCTTCATTTTCTAAGAAACTTCGGATAGCTTCATTCTCTACGAAACCTCACTAAAAGTCTCGAGTTCAGGTTTTTGATGAGTTTCTTTCGATGAGTTTCCAAGGACCTACTTCGGTTCGTGTTTGCACAAATTAGCGGCAGTAAGTGGAGAAGGACCTGCACGGTTCTTGATTCCCTGTCAGTCGGTTAAATGTCTTGGAGCGTTCGGATCGAAATGTTGGCGTAATTACTGGATATTAATCAGTGACTAAACGCTCTGATTCATGATCACAGCTAATTGCGAATATTGAGGTATTAGGCATTAAGCGGTGGGGACTGGCCCTAGGATTAATGTTGTAGCCCCAAGCAGGTATTAGAAAACTCCATGAATGAAAGAAATAAAGAATGAAGAAATTTCTCCAAATACTGTATGTACAGCCTGGGACCCGGGTGTTCTTGAAAACTTATTTCATGTTCTATTTTAGTGGCCTATGTATAACTGGATCAGAAAAAGATATATCTAGGACTTGGTGGGGGGTACCGGAAACTTGATAAATTGTGTATCATTACCAAGTGAATTCGACACAAAAACGCTATATTTCTTCTTAAATGAAGTTTGCATACTGAAAAATTTATGTTTTTTTACTGAAGGATTAACTCGCTTATATATATATATATACTTTACTGCTGTTATGTTAACTGCTTGAATGTTTTTTGAAATGATATATGTTTCCAATATTTATAAGGTAAAGAGAATAAGCAGAATTAATAATGAATGTTATATTAATTTGTAATATATAAAATATTTGAAGTTTCTACTAACGTTGCAATACTGAATAGATTATCATTAATCGTGAGTGAATCATGTAACTGGACACAACGATCAATTTCTAAATTTTGTACTCTAATAGTAAGTTGATTCAACTGGGTATTGAAAACACTACGTTGATGATGTTTACACTACAGCTGTTTTAATTATGTATTTTTGGTAAAGCATACTTTAATGTAAGGAACATAAATGTTCAAATACGTTAAATAAATAGATAAATGAAGAAATTTACCAAAAATTTTCTGAGCCATCGGAATAGCATAATTTTTTTACGAAACTTCGCTAGAAGTCTCGAGTTCAGATTTTAGATGAGTTTCTTTCGTTGAGTTTCCAAGGACTCTCTTCGGTTCGTGTTTGCTCGAATTAGCGACAGTAAGTGCAGAAGGACCTGCACGGTTCTTGATTCCCTGTCAGTCGTAATGTTTGATTCCGTATTTTCGACGACATTCCCATCCATTCAGCTTTGACTAGTGTCCCATTCCATTAAGACACTCATCAAAAAATTTCCAGTCCTGCAGCATGATCGTATTAGCTAATTATCTTGAATTCTCTCTCGCATTATAATGTGATATATTCTATCATTTGAGCAAATTCAGCATAAAGAAGTAGTTGAAAACCAATTTTATGGCAAAAAAATCTCACTAAATAAAATTCGGTGATTCAAAAAATGTTTCCGATTCTTAGGGGTTTTTTTTTAAATAGATTTTTTAGCACATATTAATGAAATTTAAGTACATTTTCAGCATTATTTAGTGCAAACATTATTGAATTACAAGGTTCATTATTGATAATTTTTTTTTTTACTGAAACTCTTTAACAAATTATACATTTAACGATTTTTGGCAGTTTTTAGCCATTTTTAGTCATTTTTTGACATTTTTTGACCAATACCAATTTAATGTACTCAAAAATTGTTGGCCAACGAACTCATCCTATCGTTTGAAATGCTTGATTCTTTGGCAGTAGGAATGGGATTTAAATCTCAATCCTGAGGAGTGTTATCGTCACGTACACCCACACACACACACACTCCCATATATATATATATATATATATATATATATATATATATATATATATATATATATATTTCGGATAGCTTCATTCTCTAAGAAACCTCACTAAAAATCTCGAGTTCAGGTTTTTGATGTGTTTCATTCGTTGAGTTTCCAATGACCTACTTCGGTTTGTGTTTGCACAAATTAGCGGCAGTAAGTGGAGAAGGACCTGCACGGTTCTTGATTCCCTGTCAGTCGGTTAAATGTCTTGGAGCGTTCGGATCGAAATGTTGGCGTAATTACTGGATATTAATCAGTGACTAAACGCTCTGATTCATGATCACAGCTAATTGCAAATATTGAGATGAGGTATTAGGCATTAAGCGGTGGGGACTGGCCCTAGGATTAATGTTGTAGCCCCAAGCAGGTATTAGGAAACTCATCGAAAATATTTTTATCTTTCCAATTTATATCCTAATGTTTAATTTCATATTTTCGACGGCTTTCCCATCCATTCAGTTTTAACTAGTGTCCCATTCCAAGAAGACACTCACCAAAAATTCCAGTCCTGCAGCATGATCGCATGAGCGAATTATCTTGAACTATCTATCGTATTATAAAGTGATAAATTGTATTGAAATTGGAGCAATTTCAGTAGAAAGAAATTGTTAATGACCAACTTTATGGCAAAAAAAAATGCATACTAAATAAAATTCGGAGATTCAAGAAAGGTTTCTGATTTTCAGGTTTTTTGCAGTTTTCATAGATTTTTCAGCAAATTAATTATGAAATCCAAGGACCTATTTCAGCATAATTTTGTGCAAACATTTTTTAATCACCTACCTAGTTAATTGTTGATAATTTTGTTTTAACGAAAACTCTGCTTAGAATTGAAAAACCTAACGATTTGTGGCCCTTTTTTAGCTATTTCTAGTGATTTTTTTAGTACATTTTTTGAAATTTGACCAATTTAATATACTCAAAAATTTTTGGCCAACTAACTCATGCTTTCGTTATGAACGCTTGATTTTATGGTCGCAAGAACGGGATTTGTATCTCAATCCTAAGGAGAGTTATCGTCTGGAACGACAAATATACACACACACACACACACATATATATGAAACGCAAACTTCAGGAATCGTTTCAGAATGCCTCAAAACTATAAAAGTTAGAGTACTATGACGCTCTCCCACATTTATAGTATGTACTATAATATAATATCGTGTATACTATAGTACTATATATTTTGTAGTATTATTTATATTTCCAATTATGTAGTATATAGTACACATTTCATACAGTGACCAGGCTCAATGATCTCCTACATTGAAACATGATACAGTGTAATCCATGCAGTTCGATTTCCATTTACACACAAAGTAAGGATCTCCCATCCCGAGCACATCTTCGAATGCTTTGATTTCGAATAAACAGTCAAAAGACGCTGTCATAGGTCTGCTCTCACACTTGAAATTTTATGTGCCGCCCTATCCAACTCGCCACATACAAACTTTTTTTCTCCCAACTGTGACGACCAGCTATTTGCATGGTGGGCCCCTGATTAGATGCCAGAGGGAGTTCAACAGATTGGTTGGTTTGTCGTCGGATGTCGACCTTCTTTGTTTAAGTGAGCTGGCGTTCAAGAGACATTGTAAATTATTGTTATAGTAAAGAATTTCTTAAATTATCTATGTAACCTCATTCTTATAATTGTTTCTTGTGCTATTTATTATTGTTGAGAATTTGTGATCTCTATTTTTTTTTTTTTTTTTTTTTTTTTTTTTTTTTTTTTTTTTTTTTGGCCATATAACGCTTGTTTTGTTTGTTGTGAGTTTAATGTTATTGAATTTAACGTAGCATTGTTATTAAATCTAGATACAAATTATTATTATTACCATAGGTACTTAAACTGTAAATTGGGCCATTTCGCCCGTAAATAAAATAAATAAATCAATAAATAAATAAAGACCACTTTTAATTCGGCAAAGTGGACCCCAACATCAACTGGTAGGTAAGTACACGTTTTCTTCCCGATAGTACAAGTTTGGTACCTAGCGACCTGTAGAGCTATCTAAGACCCCCATCGACTTCTTTGCTACCTGAACACCAACCATCTCTGAGTACCTACTGATTGATAAGATTGTTTCTGATCTCTTTTCAGGTATCTAGTATATTCTTGACAAACAGTCGCTTTTTCACTCAATAGAATTATTTTAGGACCCAATTAGGAAGTACGAAGGTTTTTCAAAGCATACACGATACCATTTTCCGTTATAATCCCTTCATTTTAACAACTCACAGTATACCTTTTGATTTTAAAGATTTCCGAGCCATCGCAATAGCTTCATTTTCTACGAAACTTCTCTAAAAGCCTCAAGTTTAGATTTCTTATGAGTTTCTTTCGATGAGTTTCCAAGCACCTACTTCGGTTCGTGTTTGCACAAATTAGCGGCAGTAAGTGGAGAAGGACCTGCACGGTTCTTGATTCCCTGTCAGTCGGTTAAATGTCTTGGAGCGTTCGGATCGAAATGTTGGCGTAATTACTGGATATTAATCAGTGACTAAACGCTCTGATTCATGATCACAGCTAATTGCGAATATTGAGATGAGGTATTAGGCATTAAGCGGTGGGGACTGGCCCTAGGATTAATGGTGTAGCCCCAAGCAGGTATTAGTTATAGTTAGATTGGTTTCCAAGCTAATTGAGACAATGACCCGTTCTTAGTTGACTTGGCGACCGCTGATTCATAGGCTGTGATCATATGTCATGCGTTAATGACGTCCTCTTGAGAAATCAATTGGTCCGGTAGGTTACGTCTCCGGCGAGCCGTTAACGGCACATCAATCGCCTTGTCCGACTCGGTTTAGAGACGACGTGACGGGGGGGAGGCTTAGAGACGACTGGGGGAGGTTCAGTGACGGGTCAGTGTGACGCGAGGGGGGGACAGGGAATTTAACCTTTGACCGGCGGCGTGTTAACAAGGACCGCTTAGGGGGTGCTCCGCCCCCGCCTGCCCCTCATCTTGGCGGATCATCCGCTGCGATTGCTCCGTCTGCTGCGATGCTCCGGGTACATCAAAGGCGGCGCATCGCACGGGTAATCCGCTACGGTGATCGGGAACGCGAGTGCCGCCTCTTGTCCCGTCTCACCTGCTCGGCGCCCGTCAGTCCGCGCTCTCACGTGATTTCGTCTGCTGTCGTCAGACCCAGAAACTGATTTTCATGTGAATTCAGCGGCCGATTTCATAAAGCAACCGGGCGCACACCCTGAGGAGGACCTGCTGTATCAGCAAGAAAGAGTGAGGAAAATCTACTGCCGCATTTGAATGGCCCAAGAATAAATCCAAATCCAACCCACTCTGATACAGCTCGTATTTTACGATCCGGCCACCATGAATCTGAAACTTACTTTTGACATGAATATGTTTTTGCTCTGGAAGATCAACCAAAAATTTAATTTTCGTCACGCAAGAGTTGATGTCAAGGTTTTCCAAAATACAGTGTGATTCCCTCGCAGATGCAAAAAAAAAAAAAATTCTGTGAAACAACATCAAAAATTGAGTAAAATGCCGCCAACCGCATATTTTTATCTCAATCCGTACTCGAGATATGATTTTTTAAAGGTTTTTCAGGAATACCGTGTTTTTTCAATTTAAACTCGGATTTCTCCACTTTGCCTCATTTAATTTTAACTTTCAACCTCATTTTCGGTATCAACATTAAATTTCCTATAAGGATAGCGTACTTGGGTTCTTAAAAAGTACCATCCGAAGACCCTCACATCAGCTCAAACATTGACGATTTTGAAAAAAGAATATTTCTGAACATCTTTAAAACTTTACTACTCTTTTAAAATGAATCCTGGAAACTGGCAAATCTCATGAAAACTGCTTCATCCAGCATGATTTCCAACGGTATTATCAATTTTACTTTTATTTTGTTATTTAGGGGAGAAAATAATGTTTTAATGTTAAAAAATGTGAGTTTTTCAATGAAATTGTTGGTTTTTTCGAAAGATGACCCTCCATGAACCAACGAGTATGGGGTCGGTTTCTATGTATTTTTTCTCGCTGGATCAAATGGAAACTCTTGCAGATCTCTCAACTACGTTATAATCGAGTTTTACACTTTAATTAACTAGTTTTACCCCATAACACACATACATTTAATCGTAACAAACAAACAAAACATTTGCGATTTTAAGTGTAAAACTCGGTTATAACGGAGAAAAATCCACATTTTTTAACATTAAAACATAATTTTCTCCACTAAATAACAAAATAAAAGTAAACTTGATTATACCGTTTGAAAGAGTATTAGACGAAGCAGTTTTCATGAGATTTGTCAGTTTCCAGGATTCGTTTTGGAAGAGTAGTAAAGTTTTAAAGATGTTCAGAAATATTCTTTTTTCAAAATCGTCAATGTTTGAGCTGATGTGAGGGCCTTTGGATGGTACTTTTTAAGAAACAAAGTACACTATTCTTATAGTAAATTTAATGCTGATTCCGAAAATGGGGTCAAAAATTGAAATTGAATGAAGTAAAGTGGAGAAATTAGAGTTTAAAAGGAAAAAACACGGTTTTCCTGAAAAAACCTTTGAAAAATCATATCTCGAGAACGGATTGAGATAAAAATATGCAGTTGGCGGCATTTTACTCCATTTTTGATGTAGTTTCACCAAAATCTTTTTTTGCATCTGCGAGGGAATCACCTTGTATAACGATTTTCACGTACAACCCAGCCGTTGCTGGGGGAATAGAACTTCCGTAGTTTTCATCGCACAGAAATCTTTCGCCTTTCGTTGGGAAGCGCTTGATTTATGTGATAAATGTTCACATCTTGCTTGATCAACATATGAAGTGGGAATCTCAAATTCAAGAAACAAATAATAAAATCAGAAAATTGATTTACGTGTTTGCGAAGATCGCAAATGTGGTAAATGATAAACTTAAATGCTGTATTTATGATGCTTTGGCTAAATCAATTTTGTTATATTGTCTTCCTGCTTGGAGTGGCGGATATAAAACAGCCTACAACCCTTTAGTTAGTTCTCAAAAAATGATTGTGAGGACAATAAATAGGGAGGGCTATTCAGCTCCTTCTGAACCCATTTTCAAACAACTAAAAATACTCCCGTTTAGAAAACTTGTTAAAGTAAGCCAAATAATTGAAATTATTTTAAAAAAGCAATTTAAGCTCCCCAAACACGAACTACCAACTAGGAGCAAAGATGTTGCTATGCTTGCACTTCCTTTTCAACGGACCACTCTGGCTCAAATGAATTATTTATGTAAGGGTGCAACAAATTTCAACGAGCTACCTAAAATGATAAGGAAAAAAAATCTTGGAGGGGAGGGTAAAACGAATTTACTCGTTACTACACGAAATTTATTCAGGAGAAAATATGCGAATGGTTAATCAGTGCAGAAAAATAAAGCATACAAATTAGCTATATAAGAATGTAATATTTAATAAATAAAAATAGGAAGATAAATGATAATATGTAAATAATAAGAAATAGTATTTTATATCAATTTTTGTTAATTTATAGATACTTAAAAAAAGACTTCTGGACTCTAGACCCCGCCGCGAGCTTTATGCTCATATGGGGCTATAATTTCCATTAAAAGTTATGTGAATTAACTTATTTTTACATGCAATTTTATAATTTCATTTTTTCAATTTATTGTTCTGAATAATATGGAAATAAATTTATTATTTAAAAAAAAAAATCTCAGGCTACTAATTTCCCCCTCCTTACGTACCTGGCTACATTTCTAAACTAAGTTGATTTGACTATAAACAATTTTCGTTTGGCGGAAACTAAATTTTGCGATGACACATGATTCAGTTTGGCGAAATTTAATATTTAATATTTACTGTCAACTACTTGTTGTTGACATCATTTGGGGAGTTAATAACATGTGGAGGAGAGTATAGACATGACCCGTTTTCAATGGTTGACAATGACATCATATTTTGTACTAGACACGAATTAGTAGTTGCGCTCTACGAATTCGAATTCGTGTTTTTTCAAAAATAGTCTTTGATTGTGCTTAATTATTAATTTAGATGTCTTCAAGTAGTAACAACGCGAAAGGAGGAACTGGGAGAAAACGGAAGTGCGAACTCAAGAAACCGCTACACCCAGAACCTTCAATGTGCGTAAATTCTCCTATAACCGGTGACAATTCAATCGGCCAGCTTGACCAGGATATTAATGTGTTTCCAAATGCAAGCAACCATGCGATTTGGGAAATTCCCAGGAAGAAGATCGTTCCGGTTAATATGCTACAAAATTTGAAGAATCAGTGTGCAAGTGCAGAAGTCTTCTACGACAAAGAATGCTTAGCTGAGGAACTGAAAATTACCAGTAGGTATAAAGAAAGTGCTCGAGGAACACTCAAACCGGCTGAAGAAGCAAAAAAAAAAGAAGAAAAATCAGGCTACCATGAACATAAAAATGATAGCGTCAGTATTGGAGCAATAACTTTAATAGTATGTATAGTATGCTTTTTGTGCCTCCAAGAATAATAAAATAAATTCTTTATCCTACATTTCGTCGCCTACAGTCCAAAGTTATAGGATTTGTTTACAACTCTCGAGGACAACCGTTATGAAATCCCCAATCAAAGACATATCCATGTAACATGGTATCTGCTTTTAAAGCAGACAGTAGAACTCGTTTACGAGTTTCTAGAAAATTCGCTGAAACCAATAGGTGGTACATATGTACCCACTTTTTTCGACTGTAATCCCTTAATTTCTCACAGCAGTGTAGTATAACTTCATTAATTGAACCCTCCATAATTAATTCATTGTTTCTAAAGACATTGTAAATTATTTTGTACAATGAAATAGAGATACATTGTTTCTTTCCACCAAAAGAAAAAGTTGTATGAACTACCTACTTGCAAGCTGTTTTATCCTAAAATTGTGAATGCGTAGTTTGTAACCTTTATTTTTTATTTTATTTTATTTATTTATCGTTTTAATTTGTTATTAAAACTCACTACTGATTACAAGGACTTACCGTAATGGGAGAGCTTTTCTGAAATATATGAAAATAGAAAAGTTGTAAACTCTTTCTACATAATACCATTGATAGAAATCTCTTTATTGAGACCTAAATTCAAAAGATTTTTTTCACGAAAATGTACACTCCTGTTTCAAAACAGAATTGGTAGTTTCGTCGTCTTAATCTATGTTTAGGGATAAAACTACAAGTTTAATGGAGAAAATAAATGCGGTGTGCAAAATAAATATAGTAGCAGAGTTGCTTGAAAGCTAACGGTTGAAATGAGAAGAAAACTAAATGACAAGCATTTTTCAAGGAAAATGAGCCCTTGAATGGGTGAGTGTTTTCAATGCCATATAATGCTTCCTGAAAACTGTACAAACTGAAACAGAAAAACTGTTCTGTTTTAAAGGAGTTGTTGGGAGGATTATCAAATAGGTCAACTCTGAGGATTTTATATACTGACGGAGCGAACTAGATGTAAAATTTTAATTTTGAGGAGTAAAATTATAAATCATATTCATCGTGTCTTTTTTTAATACTTCTAAATTGAATATAGTGTAGATGTCAACTGTGTTGGAGTTGACGTCCCTAGAAAATAACTCTCGGACATTAAAACCTTCACATTTATGCACATTTACTATATCCGTACAATAGATGGGTTTGTTAAAATTAATTGGTGAAGCAAACAGCAATCAAATATAACCACCATCAACAAGCGTTTCATAAAGGTACAAGTGTTGACTTATGATGCACTGTGAAAATTAACAAGTGTACCGGCGAATTTGGACAAGTTGCAAGTGTTTCACAGTTGTAAAAAATGGCCGATTTTTAACCTACATCCATTCACCTGTAAACTTGTTATTTTCTAGCATTGTGAGTTGACAATTTTCGGTGTTTAATATGTAGGAATCATCTTTTGCTGAAGAAAATATATAAAAAAAAAGCAATTAGCGTAGAAGACGCCAAAGATTTTTCCGGCCTCCAATAAACGCTCATTTCGTAGGTATTTTTTAGTGTAACAAGAGATTTAGGATGTCTTCCGAGACCCTTGAAAGATTCTAATGGTGCGTGACCCTGTGCAATTTTTCCTGATCGGGTATTGAGGATCTCCCCATCATTGAAGACCAAAGTGAGGTGTGAAGATCATCTTGAAGTTACAGACGACATTCCAAACAGAGCAGCATTAAGACTAGATGAACTGATTAATAATTTCCGCTGAATGAGGGAGAAAAATCCGATTATGTCAGCCATCTGAATAAGTTGGAATCAAATACACACTTTCTCCACTTTTCAGCTTATAATTTGTCTGTCTTCCAATCATTGTGACACCTTGCCATGAACGATAAACATCCTATCGTGTACTTAATACCGTTTTTATATTATGATTCGCTGACGAAACTTCAATTTCGGTATCCCGCTTGACGTTGTTTATTTCGTTTGTCCCCACACTTCAATTTTTCTTTTAACATGGATATGTATTTGCTCTGGGGGGGTCAACCCGAAATTTGTGTCACAATGTCAGTGTTTTTCACGTACAACCCAGCCGCTGCTAGGGGAATGGAACTTCCGCAGTTTTCATCGCACAGAAATCGTTCGCCACTCGTTGGAAAGCGCTTGATTTACTATGTGATAAATGTTCACATCTCAAGCTACCAATTTCCCCCTCCTTACGTACCTGGCTACATTCCTAAACTAAGTTGATTGGACTATAAACAATTTTAATAAGCCGGTTACAATATTCTTAACGTCAAATCAAATCAAATCAAATAGTTTTTATTGTTTCAGGTTAAAAACCATACAATAATTCCAATTACAATGATCAGCAATACTTACTTCATAATTCTAATACAAAATAAAATAAATCTACCCCTAATTTTCTTCTGAAAATAATGTACAATCCTATGTATAATGCTACACAGTTATTTTTTAATTTGTTGTGCACACATAATATTTTTAGTTGATAATAATAATCCTAGACTAAGTCTTCTTTTTTTTCCAATACCTAATCATGCCTACAACTCCAACCCTGCATCCTCTATCAACTGGGCCTTAAATTTCCTCAGTCTGAGGTATGCCAACAGAAAGTTGCCCAGCATTAACACCTCCGCCCCACTGCCACACTGCAAAAATTCACCCCAGATACGCTCCTCACTAAACCTACGGCTTCCAAAGTACTTAATTCTCAATTCACCGAGTGCATGTGGAATGGTCTCATGCTGGTTAGTGTTGCACAAGATACAACGAAACTGCTCGTCGACCCTCACAAAATCCTTTCCCACAAGGGTTGAAAATTGCCAATCGCTAGACATTCTTATGTTCGCCACGGTCCTCTTAATCAGCATGGATAGATCGAAACCCAGGTAGGCCGCGGGGACCCCACTGGAAGTGCTGATTAGCCGCGAATACATTCGACTGTATGACGAAAGCTGAATCCTTTCCCTATCTTCGTAACTTGTTTTCAGCTCATAGCTGTACATTATCGCTTTTCTAGCATTTTTAACTTCCCCGGCGTCCTGGTTATCCCAAACTCTCTCATACCCAAGGTCGGTGAGTATACTGCGGAGTTTTGCGGCCCAATTAAACTTCAGACAATATTCTTAACGTAAAGCAATAGCATCATTTACTCCACTCCATAGGAAACATTTTCATCCTCTTGACAACAGTCAACTGACTGTTAACAACAACTCATTGTTGTGGCTTCTCTCCACAGTTATTTTCAACATTTCTATAAGTAAACCGTTGTTTTGTTGGAATTAGTCGGGATGCGGCCATGCGGCCCAGGGATTTGTTTAAAGTTAAAGGATTTGTTTACAACTCTCGAGGACAACCTTTATGAAATCCCCAATCAAAGACATATCCATGTAACATGGTATCTGGTTGTAAAGCAGATAGTGGAACTCGTTTACGAGTTTCTCAGAGGTTCTGATTTTGCTACACTTGTAAACTTAGGTTCTACAAGTGCAACTTTTCTACACTTGTACTCTTTGTTTTGTGAAACACTTGTTCTAGTTTACCGTGCATTACAAGTACCTGTACTTGTTAACTTGTACACTTGTAACTTGTTGTTTTATGAAATAGGCCCCTGATGGTCCATTCAGATCTCGATGTGGTCACTATGGAATCTAACTAGTAAACAAAACGACAGGGGGAACTCTTCATTTCTTTTATAACCGCAATTGACCCAATTAGGTACGTTACAATTTACAAGTTACGTTACAAGTTACAAGCCGATGTTATGTGCATGTTGTAAAAAATGAGTGTGCAAGCGTTTTATAAAGGTTCAAGTGTAGGCTTGTAATGCACTGTGAGAATTAACAAGTGTACAGGCGAATTCGGACAAGTTACAAGTGTTTCCCCGTCCATTCACCTGTAAACTTGTTATTTTCCAGCATTGTGAGTTGACAATTTTCGGTGTTTAATATGTGGGAATCGTAAAGAAAACAGACAAGAAAGAAGCATTCAGCGTGGAAGACGCCAAGGATTTTTTCGGCCACGAATGAACGCTCATTTCGTGGATATTTTTGAGTTCAACGAGAGATTTATGATGTCGTCCGAGACCCCTGAAAGATTTAAGTAGTGCGTGACCCTGTGCAATTTTTCCTGATCGGGTATTGAGGATCTCCCCATCATTGAAGAACGAAGTGAGGTGTGAAGGTCATCTCAAAGTTACAGATGACATTCCTAACCTAATAGCATTAAGACTTGATGAACTGATTAATAATTTCCGCTGAATGAAGGAGAAAAATCCGATTATGCCAGCCATCAGAATAAGTCGAAATCAAGTACACACTTTCTCCACTTTTCAGCTTATAATTTGTCTGTATTCCAATCATTACACCTTGTCATGATAAACATCCTATCGTGTACTTAAAACCGTTTTGTTCATTTCGTTTGTCCCCACACGTCAATTTTTCTTTTGACATGGATATGTCTTTGCTCTGGGGGGTCAACCAAAAATTTCCGTCACGCTAAATTTGTGTCACAATTTCAGTGTTTTTCACGTACAACCCAGCCGTTGCTAGGGGAATGGAACTTCCGCAGTTTTCATCGCACAGAAATCGTTCGCCACTCGTTGGAAAGCGCTTGATTTATGTGATAAAAGTTCACATCTCAAGCTACCAATTTCCCCCTCCTTACGTACCTGGCTACATTCCTAAACTAAGTTGATTGGACTATAAACAATTTTAATAAGCCGGTTACAATATTCTTAACGTAAAGCAATAGCATCATTTACTCCACTCCATAGGAAACATTTGCATCGTCTTGACAACAGTCCACTGATTTTCAACATTTCTATAAGTAAACCGTTGTTTTGTTGGAATTAGTCGGGATGCGGCCCAGGGATTTGTTTAAAGTTAAAGGGTTTGTTTAAAACTCTCGAGGACAACCGTTATGAAATCCCCAATCAAAGACATATCCATGTAACATGGTATCTGCTTGTAAAGCAGATAGTGGAACTCGTTTACGAGTTTCTCAGAGGTTCTGATTTTGCTACACTTGTAAACTTAGCTTCTACAAGTGTAACTTTTCTACACTTGTACGTTTTGTTTTGTGAAACACTTGTTCCAGTATACCGTGCATTACAAGTACCAGTACTTGTTGTTTCATGAAATAGGCCCCTGATAGTCCATTCAAATCTCGATGTGGTCACTATGGAAACTAACTAGTAAACAAAACGGCAGGGGGGGTAACTCTACATTTCTTTTACAACCGCAATTGACTCAATTATGTGCGTTACAAGGTACAAGCTACAAGCCGATTTTAAGTGCAAGTACAAGTCTAGACTTGTAATGCACTGTGAAAATGTGAAAATTAACAAGTGTACAGGCGAATTCGGACAAGTTACGAGTGTTTCCCCATCATTTTGAATAAGTCACTGTTTTACATTGTAAAATTGATTATTTTTAACCTACGCCCATTCACCTGTAAACTTGTTACTTTCCAGCATTGTGAGTCGACAATTTTTCGGTGTTTAATATGTGGGAATCATCTTCTGCAGAAGAAAACAGACAAGAAAGAAGCATTCAGCGTAGAAGACGCCAAAGATTTTTTCAGCCAATTTTGAGATGGCAGACCGAGATTTTCTCACTCAGAACGGACTAAATTTTCAAATCTAATCTCAAACCTTCTCCTCAATTTAATACCCATTTTCGGCCCTGGAACCATGGCTAAAAACAGGGAGACAGATTCCTCAATGCAAAAAATGTCAGGAATCATGAAAGACGTTGTGTGCGAATCATTCATTAATCAGTTAAGGGATTTGTGAGGGAAACCCCCAAGTAACTTGTAGACAAGGGAAAAACTAAAGAAGTTCAACGTCACACCCCTATATTTTCTCCTCAGACAAACATTGAACAATTTCAATAATATTCGTAACCCTCCACCCCCTCTATTTCACCAGTTAGACCATGGCACTTCATTATCATCTGGATTCGGGAGTATAAAAAAACGCATCACACTCCCATCTACCGGATGGTTCTGGAGTTAGCAACCCCTTCTGTAAAACTATCCCCCTTCATTATCGCCACCACTCCCTTGAAGTAGGTACGTGAAGTAGGGCTCAGCTTCAATACCCACCCGTGTAATACACGTTCTTCCTCCCATTCGTTCATTCATTTCCAAATTATTCCCCGTAAAAGGATCGGGGCTTCATAATTGGAAGCAGTTATGCAACAATAGCCTGAGCGACATTTTGGCCGAAAATGAGTTTTTGATACTGGATAGACGATAGTTGGAAGAAAGTGACTTGCTTAGGTACCTCATATCAATTTTAACGCGATTGTATCATTAATAGCTACTCCGCATGCGCCAATGTGAAATACTTGTAACCTGTGGCGTAGTTTGAGGAGGGGTAGGGTGGGCAGAGCCGCTCCATGAATCACAGAGGACGCAGAAGTTCGTGGTATGCGGATACAATCAAAATTAATAATTTTACGCTTCCAACTTCAATATCTAACACCTTCCATTGGAGAATGTAATTAGGAAAACTCATTTTTATTAGGTTCGTTTGTATTAGGCAAAAATTGCGTGGATATTTTACAGCCCCTCGAAGAGGAGTAAAATCACATAGTCAACGAAACGGAAATGTGGATAGGTACTGCGAACTGTAATCAAGTCGTTCCCTACGAGCTTCTGGGGCTAGCCCGTATGCGATTTTTTCCTAGAAAAATATCCATTGTTCAGTATCCACCAAAATTCTCCTACGAACTTCCCCTAACTTCTACTTTTCACTGCCTACTTTATCAAGCTTGGTTGTTTCCCGTATTCTTTAATTAATTTTTGATTGTTGTAATATCGTTTGTATTGTACCATTTACGATTTAAATCACAGTTAAAATACTCGTAACGGAAAAAAAAAATGTAGTTTTCTGTGGTGATTGAATTAGTTTAATAAGAAAGATAGTAAACAATCTGTTGTATCAGTAGGTTTTTCTATTCTAACCTAGCATGTTGCTGGTTTGAGTTTGTTTTGTTTACATTTTGTTATTTGCATTCTCAGTTTTAGTCCCAATTTTTTATTCCGCGTACTTATATAATACAATTTATAGTGTGATGTTGTCCAGATCAACGAGTAGGAAACAATTTATTGTGGATAAATCTGTAAGTGACTAACGAACACATTCATAAATATATGATTTTGCAGGCAGTAAGTCTAGTATAATATTATATAAACCTAGTTGATCCTCTGTTCATCCGCAGGTATTCGTATTTATCGAAGTTTTCAACGTTCTAATTATTAGTTAATTTGATATTTTTTCTAAATAGTATTAGTTGTGCTTTAATAATCAATAGGTGGGTTTGTGAATATGAAAACGTTTGTGATTTCAAATCATTACGAAAAATCATTGAATATCTACGTATATGAACGTTCGACAGTTTATAAAAATGAATACTAAAACTGTAAAATAAAATGCAGTCCTCGACTGTTGCCCCTCCATGAGAAATGACTTAGCTACGCCACTGCTTGTAACGACCTTAATTTCCAGTTTTCATCCGATTTATATAAATTTGTCAGCGAATTCGCGGTTTAGGTTGTAGATGATCCCGTACACATTTCATTGTTTTCAACTTCCCAGTTCATTCTACGCTAGCACAAACGTAAATTACATTTTGCTTCCGAGACTGCAAGGCAGCGGAAGCTTTGTTTTCACTTTCGAAATGAAAAAATTTTTTGCTCCAAAATCAAAATTTCCACTCGCATTTTGCGTTTCAGAGCCTCCTGAACAAATTTGGTTCCGTGTCTGTCTGTCTGTCCGTCCACATTTCCTTGTAACAGCCATAACTTCCACAATTTTGATCCGATGTTAACCAAATTTTCAGGGATCGTGCGGGTTAAGCTCTAGATGGTCCCCTATCAACTTCATCATGATCGAATCAACGGTAGCTTCTGCGCAGGCGCTAACGTGAATTCCTTGTGACGGTCATAACTCGGTCAATGTTGAACGGATTTCGGTCAGATTTTCAGGGATGATGTGGGTAAGGTTCCTTGAGGTCCCATGAGACAATCATCATAATTGCATTAGTGGTACGCTCTGGGCATGCGTGAACAAAATATTCTTATTACGGTCCTTGCAACAGCCGTAATTTCCACAATTTTCATGCGATTGTCTTCAAATTTTTAGGGATTGTGCGGGTATAGCTACATGGTCCCTTATCAGTTCCGTCATGATCGAATCAACGGTAGCCTCTGCGCAGGCGCAAACAAAATTTTCTTGTTTCGGTCATAACTCAGGCGATTGTGAAAGGATTTTGGTCAGATTTTCAGGGTTTCCTTATTAATTTCATTTATTATATGTACCATTCAGCTTTTAATTTACCACCTTATTAATTCCCTGATGCCAGAACCGGTCGTTTCTAGTTTTCTGGAATTTAATGGTGACGTACTGTGAAGGTCACGAGGAAGCTCATGTGTCATTTCCTTGGCAGTGTATTTTCGTTTCTTAATTGACCAACTATGACATTTCACGCTACTTCTTGATTTACTCTTTTCCGCTATGGAATTTTTCAAGATCATTTAAAACTTTTCAATGATCTATACATTCATGATAGGTAAACGAGGAAGCTATGTGCCACACCCAACTTGGCCGACGTTTTTTTCTTCTATCCTAAAATCCTAAAAAGAGTTATCGTCTAGAAGGGCACATATATAAGGCATGTAATTGTCCAAAACACAACTTACAATTATAACTTTGTTTACAATTAGGCTTGTGTTATTTTGTTTGTGACAACAGAAGAATTAAACACAGCTATGTTTTCCAAGTATAAAAGCCTAGAGAAAGTATTATTTGGAAATACCTACCTTACAGTTACCGACGAAAAACTAAAAAACCAAGTCAGTCTGCTTAACTTGTTTTATTCAGAAAGAAATCAATCCTAGGCAATAAAAGTTGCCTATTAATTGATACTTGATAGATAACAAAAAATATCAAATTTTGTATTTGAACAAATCAAATTAACTAAAGCCTTGAATGAAAATATAAATCTGAAATTTAGAAGTTGTAATATCGATAAATTTTGGTGTCGACTCATCTCAAATATATATATATATGCTCAGGATTGTAGATTACCAGTGTAGTCTTGAGTTTTTTGTTCTTTATTGCGACGTTTCAACCCAGGATCTGGGTCCTATTCATGCTTAATTATCTAGAAAGAATAGACAAGGGATCAGTAGTTATTCCTAATTATCACTAAAAATAGGTCTGTAACAGTATGATTTTTCTATGATAAGGACAATTTTCTTAAAACTTACATATTACGAGTATATTGATGTACTGGAACTTCGAAGTGCTGGAACGACTTAGGTATTTTCATATACATATTCACATACGGAATATATTAGTCAACTTACGTTGTTGGTGAAGCCAGTCTTACAATATGGTAGAGAAAAACTAATTCATAATAATTCATAATTACACTGAAGTATATTCACCTAGCAAAATAAGGAGGCAGTTGTTGACAACTTAAAAGTACGGCCGCCATCCTGTTTTTCCCTACCATATTGTAAGACTGGCTTCACCAAAAACATATGTTGACTAATATATTCCGTATGTGAATATGTAGGTATATGAAAATACCTAAGTCGTTCCTGCACTTCGAAGTTCCAGTAGGTACATCAATATAATATTTAAGTTGTAAGAAAATCGTCCTTATCATAGAAAAATCATACTGTTACAGACCTATTTTTAGTGATAATTAGGAATAACTACTGATCCCTTGTCTATTCTTTCTAGATAATTATGCATGAATAGGACCCAGATCCTGGGTTGAAACGTCGCAATAAAGAACAAAAAACTCAAGACTAGACTGGTCATTCTACAATCCTGAATTTATAATCTCACTAGTCACAGAAACATCCAAATATATATTAATTGCTATGCAATTCTTAGGCCGACCCCAACAATTTTTTATGTAACGTCCGTGACGCGAAGCGCGAGTTTGTGGGTTCGAATCCCAGCCAGGCTTGAACATTTTTTTATATCCAAATTTTTTTACATCCATTTTTTTCGCATCGTGAGTTCGAATCCCAGCCAGGCTTGAACATTTTTTTATATATCCAAATTTTTTTATATCCATTTTTTTATGTAAAATGAACGAATAAAAATGTACAAAAGCGACTTTAAACGACTTTATTTTTTGAACGTTTTCAGGCTAAGAATTGCATAGCAAATTATCCTCCTTTTCTACGCAGTACAAAAGAGAAAAGATCCGGGGGGTCCAGGGGGGCGAAGCTCCCCGGCGAGACGTAAAGCGCCGAGTATATATATATATATATATATATATATATATATATATATATATATATATATTAGGATTCGTTCGAGAATGTCTTAAAATTGATTTCAATTAAGATTATATTTTCGTAATTGATTTTTAAATTTTTGGAGCCACTACAATTAATAGCTTCATTGTCTACAAAAATTCGCCAAAAGACAACTTTCGTATTTCTAATTTCTCATTTTTGATCTAGGATCGATGATCCTATCGCAAATTTTCCTTTCGAGTGCAGAATTCTGGTAAAAAAATTTCAGCTCAGAGCTTCAAATGTTTCGAACAAAAAGCCGTTAAGAAAGCTGAATTACCTCACATATGTGGACAGCACTGACCCCCCCACCACTCCAGGCCCGGTTTAAGCTTCTTTAAATCATCCATAACCCTACATATTGCACTTCTTTAAAAGCTCTCAGCAATTTTGGCCGCTGATGGAATTAAACTAATGAAATTGGCCAGTATGTTGAATATTTACATTTTACATAGTTTGTTTTATTTCTTTAAACGACTCCATAAAGTGGTATTAGAGTGACGAGGGCGATGACTGTATCGAATCTACGAGTCAACTTCTGGCGCCTGGGTCCGGGCTGAGGGGTCTGCAGATATAGCGCATTATGCTTACTCGTCGAAACCCGGCGATACTAAAGCGAGGGGTCGAAAGAAGAAATCCGGTTGGTCTCATCTGCATCTGACTGATGACGGCAGCACGATCGTTGAAGCATCAGATGACCCAGCGCTTAGGGGAAGATAAACAACATGAAACTCGATCAACGCTCACAAGTCGTTAACCCTACAGTTCACATTGTTTAGATAGCCACCCGCCTGCAAAGAAGTTTTCGGTTTCAGGTGCCCAATTTCAATAGAATGCCTAACCGTTGGTTCAATTTCCAAGCGATGTAATCTGCGGATTGAAATCTTCATAAATCAGTCTAGAAAACAAAAACTGAATATCACATTCTGCGTCAAGTTTAAAATGCATAAATAAATTAATATCGTGTAGTGCGTACGCTGCGAGAAAATTTTGACAAGAAAACCTTTACGTCTAACATATTTCGTAGAGGTAGGTAAATTTTAAAAGATTATCAAAGTCTATAGATGCATACACGTCTTAATCGAATCCTCAATGTCACCAGT
Source organism: Adelphocoris suturalis (assembly GCA_030762985.1). Classification (NCBI taxonomy): domain Eukaryota; kingdom Metazoa; phylum Arthropoda; class Insecta; order Hemiptera; family Miridae; genus Adelphocoris; species Adelphocoris suturalis. The sequence continues at coordinate 162,037,486 of CM061040.1, forward strand.
TTTTCATATATGAGGAGGTGCAACTTTTAAGTGTACCTATGTCTAAGCCAAGTTGTTGGTTATCTTACAACTTATTATTATTTTAAAAGATTAAGTAAAAAAACCACTTACGTTAAAGTGATTGAACAGCAGTTTTAGCGAATTTTCGTAGAAAATTAACTATTGCAATGGCTTGGAAAATTTGAAAATCAAAATTTTTGAAAATTTTCTTCCTCGATATCCGTTTTGAGGCATTCTGAAACGAATCCCAGGGGTTTACACTTTTTCATATGTATATTCATTAATTTCAGAAATATATATATATATATATATATATATACATGTATATATGCATGTGTCATTCCAAACGATAACTCTCCTTAGGATTAAAATAAAAATTCAGTTCCTGCGCCAAAAAATCAAGCTTTCCAAACGAAAACCTGTGCTGTCTTCGTTGACCAGCACTTTTTGAGCACATTAAATTGGTCAAATTGCACAAAATGTACTAAAAAAAATTACTGAAAATGGCTAAAAACCGTTAAATTTATATTTTTTGGTGAAATATTTCTCAAAAATAAAATTTAATAACTATAAAATAGAACAGTAAAACATTTACAAAATTATGGTGAAAAATGTACTTAAATTTTATTAAAATATGCTAAAAAATCGATAAAAAATGCAAAAAAATTATAAAATTTTAAACCTCCTTTTGTACAGGAAGTTATTATTTAGAATAGGTACGTTTTCCCATAAAATTAATAGTTAACGATTTCCTTGCACTCAAAGAGCTCGAATCTCAAAACAATTGAACATTATACAATACGGTAATATACGAAAATTCGCTCATACGATCATGCTGCATGATTGGAACTTTTTGTTCATCACTCGCGTTTTATTGCGCAACATAAAACAATGAATTACTTAAGATGTATAAATAACATAAAAAAATTAGAAAAATTAATGTATTTATGATAATAATAATGAATACTTTTAAATGGAAATTCACTAAAACCGTTGTAATATATGCCTGTACGAATTGCTATCAATAAGTGATCAGAAAAATAGAAATTTCGATAATGAATGACCTAAACAAGATGCTGCTCACAAAAGACTCAGTCAAAATTTCTCCTTCGGATGTTAAGTTGAAACACTGCGAATTGTTACACAGTGTCTTATTATTTCTGTGTAAGTGTGCCCTTCTACGCAAATCATTGGTCTATAATTATTATACCCTGTATGCAATATATGATCAGAACATGGTGCATATAAAAGAAAAACTTGATGGGTAACTTTCACACTAGTAATAAATTTGAATAGGTTAATATCAACATAAAATAGATCACCAAAAAAATGTAAACCAACAAGTATGAAAAGTAAGTAAAATAGGAAAAAAAGTCCAGTCATGCAGCATGACCCCATGAGCGAATTTTTGAAGTTCAATCTGAATTTGGACAATGTTTCATGCAAATATTACCGATTTTTACGACTAGCGAACGGCATTATTTCGATTTTTGACTGATTCAACTTTAAAATTTTTGAAAACTTAATACATATTCTTATAGGAAATTTTACGCTGATTCCGAATATAGAACATGTTAGTATGCTGAAAAAATTATTTCGCACAAAAAATCGCAAATCTATTTTGAAATTTTTGACTACATTTTTGAAAATTTCAACCCGAAGATGTAATCCGATCATGCTGGACAACAAACTTGAACTTTCGTTTTGTGTCCTTAACATTTTAAAATTTGTTTGAAGTTTCTAGCACAATTCTACGGACAGTTATCGTCTGGAATGACACATACATACATACATACATACATACATACATACATACATACATACATACATACATACATACATACATTAAAAAATGCGTTAAACTTCAGAATATGATTCAGAATAGCCTGAAACGGATTTCTGCATAAAATTTTTTCAAAAATTCACATTCTACAAATTTTAAGGCGAGAGCAACAGCTTAATTTTCTTCAAAAATTCGCTAATACAACACATTACACAATGTACATAATGTAGAAAGATCCATTTATTTGTCCTCCAAAATTTTGGAGAAAATAATTTTTCTTGGGGTTCAAACTCCTTCCCTTTCCTACATCTTCAGTATCTCTCTTCTGATTTGGTCTGGCTAACTGACGTTCTTGCCTGACACTGTCTGTGCGTGTCATTTGTCGTTGTTCTGAGAACAATCTGGTGGAGGGATCATTTTTTCATTTGTATTTATGGTGAAATTCACCTTTGATTCATATGTAAGGCAGTAAAAAAATAATAGAAATCAAGGATAGTCAGTGAAGCTCGAAAATCCACCTTAAATTCTCCCACACTTCATCACTTTAGCACTGGTTATCTCTCTGATACATAGCAGTATGACCTCTGGCGGGTGCGTCATCCCTTCCGTGCGTCATCGGGGGGCACCTCAGTGTTCAAATGTTGGGCCTTTGATACTTTCCATGTACATCAATGGTATTGTGAATTTCGTACAGCATAACCAGTTATTGCTTTATGCTGATGACGTACAAATGTTTAAACGAATGGACAACGTGTCTGACCAGCTCGTGCTCCAGGAAGACCTTGACATCGTGCATCAGTGGAGCATCAGGAATAAATTACATCTAAACCTAAAGAAATGCCAGACCATAACCTTCACTCTCTAGATCTCTCCATTGCAGTTTCAATATTACATTAAAGGACCCCCAGTTGTGCGCGTGTCTTCTATTCGCGACCTGGAAGACATTTTTTATTCAAAAATTTTATTCTATGTTATGTTACATCAGAACACGGGCAGCGTCAAAAGCTAACTTCGGCACCTACCACTTCCCCGATCCTTCGGGATAATGAGGAGAGGGAACTATGTGGAACTTTTTGCTGAAAATTAGTTGTAGAATCACTCCCTAAATTTTGTCACTATTCAAGTGTGGACACCCTGTATAGCCTAAAAATACACATAATGCCTACCCCGTTTCACGTTTCTGTTTTTGAAGTGTAAACTTCTATAGGCGCACCGCGTCGAAAAATTTAGCGGGGTGTGAATACGATTTTACCATCACGTCACGCTGTTTTGACATGGATATGTCTTTTGGCTGGGGGTCAAGGAATTTTTCGCGACTTTTTTGTAACATGTATCATGTTTTAGCCCTGGGGTCCTAGCGAATTTTGCGAGTCAATTTTTTTCCGCGCACGAAATTAATTACAGTGATTTCCGCCTACAACCGAGTCGTTGCTAGGGAAATGGTACTTCGTCGTTTTTCATCCCACAAAATTCGTTGACCATTCGTTCGAAAGCTCTCGATTTATCCAACAATATTATGTTAACTACGGCGAAGTGCGTGTCCAACAAACTAAGTTATGAGCATGGTTATATAAATAATTGTTTACACACAGGTGATCATTCTCAATAATTGATATTGTGAACATGATTGCAACCGCTTGTTAATTTCTGATGTTTTCATAGAATTTCGAATCAATATCGAGGAGAAAACATGATACATGGTTGAAATTTTTGGTTCTAGAACAGAAATATTTTCTATTGATTTTCACGTACAACCAAGGCGTTACTAGGGAAGAGTAACTCCCATAGTTTTCATAGTAGGAAAATCGTTCGCCACTTTTTGGAATGCTCTCATTTTACCACGACATTTCATGACCTCTAAGCCATTGTAGTGTCAAGGAATGCTGATTTATTACTCTAAGTTAAAAACTAATATTGTTTTGTAACCATGATGGAATAATCTTGTGAAAAGAAGGCACTACATGGATGGTATATAATTGAGTAGTAGGTACCAACTGGTAAGCAGTAGGTACTAGACATATTCATGATCTTTTGTTTTTCCCATCAAGGGAGAAATTAAAATGCTTGATTATTTACACTTTACAAATAGTTTTTAAAGAAAAAAGCGCTAAAAACCACATGCTCAAATTAACCTACCTGGTCATGGATACCATAAACAAATAATGAAATTTTGACATGGATATGTCTTTTGGTTTTTTCTTTTGATTTTCACATACAACCAAGCCGTTGCTGGGGAAATGAAACTTCTTTATTTTTCACCGGACAAAAATCGTTCTCCACTCGTTGGAAAGCTCTCGATTTATCACACATTTCTTTCGTACTTGTTCTTCTATTCATGTCGTAGTTTTATATTTATTTATGTTATAAATGGATATAGTAAACAATGCCGCTTGTTTTGTTGTCACTTGGTTGAGAAGTTAATCTTGCTTATAGTAATTGTAGACGCGCACCATAACTTATTTCAGTAACCATGAGCCAATAATTTCTTTTCTAGAGTCGTCAGATGATTGTAATAATGATAACACTATTGCTGACGGTCAACGAATAAAGTATAAAATAATAATGTAAACAGAAAATATAGAAACAATGTTGTGACTAGTTTATGTGTAAGAAAAGTTTAATAACGTTTGAATAACAACTTTGTATACTTTGAAATTGGTGTTTACAAGATTTTTTCGGCAACCAAAATCATTTCCATAATATATTTTATATTTATTATATTTAGCAGAAAATCGTCATAGAAGTTTACACATCTACACTTCTCCCGTGTGGTCCTTAGCTCACCTGGTTATTTTATTTTGGGATTTTGTGGAGCACTTGCTGTTCCACCTGTGGTAAGAGCGAACCGCACGCAATCTACGAAAACGTCAAGTTTGGAAATAAGAAGATGCAGAGTAAAACAAGAAAACTATAACAGGTGCACCAACGTAACAACGCAAATCGATCAACAGCTGGCGTCCAGGCGGAAAATCGACAAATAAATGCCGAGTTCTTCAGCTTTAACGCCCCATAACGAGATAACACAACATAAATCGCTCTGACCAAGAGCCTGACTAAGATTCTGTCACACAAACTTTTTCATTTTCATTTTTTAATTTTATATTTATTAGACGAACCTTATATAAATAAAACATTCGCATCTTATCGAATTTTACATAACAATGAATAGGTAATGATAAAAGTGAAGGAAATAATGGTACTGCAGAGTTGGACATCATTTAACTAATTTATTAGTTCAACTGATGCTGTAACTAATAACTATTAGTTATTAATTACCACCCATAACTCAATTTGATAACCTAGTTTTGGTGTAGGTAGCGTTGTAGTTGATAACTGTGACTTCAATTTATTAGTTATGGATAAAGTCACCTGAATTATTTTTTAGTTACAACCCTTCATCAAATATATTATTTTGGAGAAATTAGTTGAACTAATAACTAATATAATTGGTTTAGGTACTTATTAGGTACATGCAGGTGAAACTAGTAACTAATTTAGTTATGTATTAGTTACACGCAATGAAAATAACTACCTAATTTAGTTATAAAAAACTTGGTTATCCAGTAACTAATAACTAAATAGTTTTTAGTCGTTATTCGCGTGAATAATAACTCATAGAGTCATGTTACAGCTATATCATCTTCCGAGAGTGAAATCAATGTTTCCTCCACTTACAGATAAATTCGGAAGCAAATTTAGTTTACCGATGGATGGCATGGATGGGTGACGGAATTTGAGGGGCGTACTCAAAAATGGGCAAAACCAAAGCCAATACATAAACACTTGAATACGTTGTAAGACACACACACTGACATTCCCTATTAACATAGAAAACCTATTTTTGAATTAAGAAAAAAAAAAAAAAAAAAAAAACAAGAAAAAAATACACTGCCAAGGAAATGGCACATGAGCTTCCTCGTGACCTTCACAGTACGTCACCATTAAATTCCAGAAAACTAGAAACGACCGGTTCTGGCATCAGGGAATTAATAAGGTGGGAAATCGGAAGCTGAATGGTACATATAATAAATGAAATTAATAAGGAACTTTCGCGCATGCGCCTAGCGTACCGCTGCTGATAATCGCGAGGAATGTGATACGGGACCTCAAGAAACCTTGCCCGCATCATCCCTGAAAATCTGACCGAAATCCGTTCACAATTGCCTGAGTTATGACCGAAACAAGAAAATTTTGTTTGCGCCTGCGCAGAGGCTACCGTTGATTCGATCATGACGGAACTGATAGGGGACCATGTAGAGCTATACCCGCACGTCCCTAAAAATTTGAAGAAAATCGCATCAAAATTGTGGAAATTACGGCTGTTGCAAGGACCGTAACAAGAATATTTCGTTCACGCATGCGCAGAACGTACCGCTAATGAAATTATGATGATTGTCTTATGGGACTTCAAGGGACCTTACCCACATCATCCCTGAAAATCTGATCGAAATCCGTTCAACATTGACCGAGTTATGACCGTCACAAGGAATTCACGTTCGCGCCTACGCAGAAGCTACCGTTGATTCAATCATGATGAAGTTGATAGGAGACTATCTAGAGCTTAACCCGCACGATCCCTGAAAATTTGGTTAAAATCGGATCAAAATTGTGGAAGTTATGGCTGTTACAAGGAAATGTGGACGGACAGACAGACAGACAGACACGGAACCAAATTTGTTCAGGAGGCTCTGAAACGCAAAATGCGAGTGGAAATTTTGATTTTGGAGCAAAAAATTTTTTTTCGTTTCGAAAGTGAAAACAAAGCTTCCGCTGCCTTGCAGTCTCGGAAGCAAAAACTTGTGTACTCCCTCATTACGGACTCTCACTTCGTAACTCCCTCACATGGACAGGGGACCCACACTGAATGAGCACACCTTAGACCACTCGGCTACATAGAACACTGAATCGTTAATATTTACAAGCCACTCATAAATAAACTACTTCTGAAATAGAACTACAAGCTACTTCAGGTAGCTGTCTTTTCACTTACCCGGAACTGATTAACCTACCCAAAAAATAGTGAAAAGATTCAGAGTGCCCCAAAACCGCCGTCGGCAATTAGAGTATTTCATATGCATTTGGACAGTATCATTACACTTCACTGATTACATAATATGTAATCTATAAATATTACTATACACTATACTACATTACTGTGTTATAGTAATGTATTTTGTCCATTCATGATTTACTCTTAGTTGTATTACTCTATTTTAGGGGACATCCTCTGTAAGGGATTTTTATCTATGTATTCCTGGTGACAGAGTGCGGCGATATCTTTCTCTGCAGAATGTTGTAACTATTGGTTTTCCCCCCCTCTGATCTGACAATGGAGCCCACGTGTCCGTTTAGTAGCGGACAGCAAAACGGCTCTCCTTAGACTTGTGTTACTTGCAGTCCCCTTAGACACCTTGTTCATACCGCAAGGGTCAAAGCCTAATGAACCATCTCGTTGAGAAAGAGATGATCGATCCACAATATGCATGTTGTCAAGAATTACCAGGATAAGGGTTGAAACGAATAAAAGTTCTTATCGCCGAGCTTTCGGTTTATATAAAACCATCATCAGGGCTCAAGAATCTTCTGTGGTGTCAAAATATAGGACACGGTAATGGATTGTGAGTTAAATGTCATAACAAAAACAAGAACTCGTACGGTTTAGTTTAGTATGCTTGCAAGCACAGTTTTTTTAATTTTTAAATTTTAGCCTTTAGTTGTTTTTGAGTCTTATTTATGTGCCAACCGTTGTCAGCCTCAACTGCAACCAGTTCTTGTTTTTGTTATAACATTTAACTCACAATCCCTCTCGTTGAGGTGCTGCTTATATCATTTAATAAAATAAAAAAAGGTAATCTGAAAATTTATCCAACAATGGTTTGTAACAGTTATTGACAACTGTTCAGAAAGAACGGCTATTGACACTCCACTAGCACAGGCGCCCCTTGCAATCAATTGAGCTCCAGTTTCCATCACGGTGGGTAAGACGTCTCTTCATTTGTGCGTATAGCAAATTTATTGTCATATAAAACTTTGCTCCCTTATACCAATACCTAACCTTGATATCCACAGACCTTCTGAAATTCCCTGTGGTATTTCTTGACTTCAATAGAAGCGTATCTCGAAAATGCATCAAGTCCACAGGTTAGTCAGCAATAGTTACCTACCTTTCTTTCGGAACACCATAAGGAAATTGGTAAATAAAATAATTATCAAAGTGATTAAATTCGGTGAACTACACTTTCATCTTCTTCCTGCTTTAATAACTAATTTATATATACGTTGGAGAAATAGTAAAAAAATGTTCCAGTCATGCAGCATGATCGTATGAGCGAATTTTCATTAATGGTCGTATTATGTTAAATTCTGTTGAAATTTGAGCACTTTGGGGACAAATAAAAATTTTATTATACATTTTATAGCAAACTAACTTATTGTCAGTAATACGAGTATTCCAATGAACAAACGATTTTGTGGATTTTTACAATTTTTTCAAGTGTTCCTATCGATTTTTAGCTTATTTTATTGAAATTTTAGTACATTTTTCAGTGCAATTTTGTGCTTAAATTTTTAAATGTCCTAGTTCATGTTCGATTAATTTTTTTCGAGTAGCATTCTGCTAAAAAATAGAAATTTGTTACTTTTTAGCGGTATTTTGGCCTTTTTTAGTGATTTTTTAAGTACATTTTTTGAAATTTGACCAATTTAATGTACTCAAAAAGTGTCATCCTTTCTTTTGAAATGCTTGATTTTTTGGCGAAAGAACGAAGTTTTTATCTCAATTCTATCGAGAGTTATCGTCTGGAATGACACATACATATATATATATAAAAGCGTTAAAATCCAGGAATCATTTCAGAATGCCTCAAAACAGATTTCGATGAAGAAAATTTTTGAAAATTTTTATTTTAAAATTTTTGGAGCCATTGCAATAGCTTTATTTTCTAAGAAAATTCGCTAATTAATCACAACAATTATTAGATGGGGACAGGTTTAATTTTATTTGAAATTCTGTATAAGATCTTGTTTCGGTGCCGTGCTTGGTCCTTCGCGTGTTCTGTTGTCAATATTTTTCGTCGTTTTCTTGATAGTTGAAATGGTGAAGGGAAGAGTTGTGAGGGCGGGCTCATAGTGCGAGCTGCAAGAGGCCTTTTGTTGCCCATAGTTGAAATTATCGATCCGAAGCTGAGTGGGTGCCCCCTTCAGCAGAGTCGACGGGGGACCCCCCCGAGCGACGGTTTTTATCCAGCGGGCCGTTGGAGGAAGGCGATTCGGCGCGGCCTTGCATGCAGTTTTGTGCAACAAGGACGATGAGGTGCAGCGGCGCCTGGAAGGAGGGGGGGGGGGGGGGACTGCATGTTCGCACTTCATTTTACATTTGGGGAGTGATGAGGTGGACGCGAGATGGACGGAGGGGTGAGGGGGAGAGGGAGGGGAGACCTTGCCCCGGGTTGCGCTCGCTATCACTTCCTGCTTCGCTTGTCACGTTGAGGGCTTGCAGGAGGAGAAGGGGGGGGGGGGATGCAACGGAGGCTCCGAAGCGAGGTGAAGGGGGGGGGGGGGGGAGATGCAACGGAGGCTCCGAAGCGAAGGGGCCCCGGGGCGACGGGGAGCTTCAAGGACCGAGCACCGAGGCACATCTCTCTTTGTCTAGTTAACCGGCCGTCGATGCCTCATTTCGTCAGGAAAAACTATCACACCCGCATCTTGTGAGGTGTCTGTTATCCTGATCTCATAATGTCAAGAGCAAAGCTCTTCAGCCAGAGCGAATGAAAATGAATGAATGAAAGTTTTATTCCGAGAAATAGCAAATTACAAAAACGAGTATCTATACATAATATATGGCAATATGGATACGGTGACCATACGTCCCGATTTTATAGGGACAGGCCCGATTTTAAAGCCTGTGTCCCGGGGTCCCGAATTGGGAAAGAAATGTCCCGATTTTCTAGCAGGCACTAGACTGTGTTAAAGCATTACTAATTGTCCAAATGAACAGTTCTTTGTCGTGTGTTGAAATGTACGACAAAATAAGTGCTGAGAGCACTTTCCTCAACGCAGAAGTACGACTGGAGTAAAAAGAGTACCCCTGGCCCTAGTGAAAAAATATAACAAGAACAATGATGTAAACAGACTGCTCTGTTAACTTTTATTTTTTCATTTTTTGGAAAATTAATGTTTGTTTATTTGACTATAAAACTTACCTGTTGTTCGTGAAGTTCAGTTTGTTCGTGCAAAAGGTACATATTCTTTTTGTGTAGGTATGTAATAAACTTCTTGAAATTATTTTGTCATGTAATTCTTAGTGCCACATTCTTTAATGAATATTACATATTTTTAGTTTGATACGAAGCTCTTAATAAACCAATGTTTGAATGGATGAAATAGGCTTAAAAACAAATTTTTAAAGGGTAAAAAATTCAAACTTTTACGGGGGTGGACCCCCGGACCCTCCTCCCCATGGAGGGTATTCTATACCCCTCAGACCGCCTTGATAGTTCAATCCGTCCCGATTTTGCTTAAGATAAATATGGTCACCGTAAATATGGAACATACACCTTAACCATAGGGCAGGCCCTGTGCGGTTAAGGGGAGATGCTTGAGCTAATTGTGAATATAATACTCATTAATTGCATAAAAGGAAAAAAGAAAAAAGATACTTATTTAATCACAAAGTTATCTGGTTACACTGTTTCCTTCTGTTATAGAGGAGAAAGAAGATCAAAACTAAACTATCAATTCATTAGATAATAATAATAAAGGGAACTGACATGATAATTAATGGATATTTCAATTAACATAAATGCTTGTAAGTAGAGTTTGGCAGTTTTCCAACCCATATTGGATTAGCCACGAGAAAACATTATTTTTATAATCCAAACGAGTAAGATTGGAGGGGGATCGCAAATTTTCTGGCAAGGAGCGAATTAAGAAAGGCATACTATAGAAAATGTGTCTAGAAGTACCTACTCCATATACGAGTTTTCGATGCAGGAACTACAGCTTGTGTAGTGAACCGGAAGGAGTACGGAATGTTTTTAGTGAACTGGTGTCTTCAGGGAACTATTCTCGTGAGCGACCATTCTCGTGCACAATTATTTTCAATGTAATCTACACCTTCAAGAAATAGTCGAGGCCGAAAATGGGTGTTCTTTTCAAGGGAAGCTTTGAGATTAAATTTTGAAAATTCAGCCCCATCTGAGTGAGAACTACTTAGTCTACGATCTCAAAACAAAATGGCGACTCTCGCAAACCTCAGTTCAGACAATTATTCGGAACTACGAATTTGACCCCGGAAAACCGATGGAAACTAAGGAATTTTACAGAAAAATGGGAAAATTTTAGCTATTTTCTCCATTTTGCCGCTACATTTGGCGAATAAGTACAATGTCGGTTCAAGTCCTTGCCAAATTACCAACAGCTTTGCACCAAGTATCTTGGAAAATAACAAATTTTATCGGCACAAGGTATTTCGGGACTTTAAATTATCTACGCGACATAATTTCCGGTGATATTAGAGAATTAGGGTGAATTTGTCTAATACCCTACAGTTAATTTGAGGTTTATGGCTGATAAAATAAGCAATTATAGGCGGAAAAGTATAGTAAAAACCGGGATCAAGTTCAGAACATGCCAAAGCATATTATCCGACCATAATAGCATGTTTCTAGTACAATTCTTAACCAGGCAATAGCATTTTCAGTGAAATTTTCGATTTTTACTTATCTTCAAGCAGTGCCCTCTGCCAGTTTACCGGATAACTAGTGGACGGAGCGTAAAATAAGGAAGTTCATCGTGTTTAGCGCATGCGAAAACCCATAAATTGACCCTAAAAAATTGAAATCCGGCCTTCAAATCATCACCTCGGCACCAATTTACTCGTAGTTGTTGGTTTACGATAGCGGTCGATAACTGGAGAAAATCGACCCAGGTAAAGTGGTTTGGATTAATATTTTTTGCTAAAAATATAGGAGGGTCATCCTGACATACCGAGGAAGCAAAAAAACAATGGGGACAAGAAATTCCAGAACTTTTTTTTTTTTTTAACCACCCTAATAACTACCTGTGGGAAACGGCAAACTACGTTGTCAAGTCAAGAGTCTAACTGCTGCCATGACCACGACAGGGTGCTATATTAGTATGCGCCCCACATCCCTGCGGCGCCCCTCAACCCTCTTGGCACTTCAGTTTCTATGGTAGTAGGTATGCGAACATATATTGTAAGAGAAAGGTACTCGTAGATAGGAGACTTTTTGGAAGGTAATTACAAGAAATCCGCTTCAAGGTGCTTCGTCAAAGGTCTATCACAGTTTTAGGGTCGGTAAATTTCTTTCACATCCTTCAGGAATGCGACGATCACATCTGGCTCGTCCTTCCTCATCATTATCCAACAGTAACTGTCCAAATGAGACTGAAGCAGCTGTCCCTCTCATTTTTTTCAAAATCTTTATTCTTTAATCTTCGTCTGTTGCATTTCACCACCACATTTATGGCAAGGCCCTTCCGAACCTGCACCTAAAAGCTCGTATTTGCGTGAAAAACGTAACGCACATTCTTCGCTTTGTCCGGCCGTTTCATAAAATTCGCGGAGAAGGATTTCGGTGTGATTCGGTTGAGACTTTGCCGATATCACTGACGGACAAGATGAGATAAGGGATCATAATGGAACGTTCGACTTTGTTCTTGCATTAAGAAATTACAGTTGTCTATTATGAAACTCAACTTCGCGATTATGGCACAAAACAAACACGTTGAATACCGCTGAGGGGCGCATTGCAAGTAGTGTGGGGCGCTTTCGGAACCGAGGTGATCTGTGGGGCGCGTACTAATAAAGAAACCCGACTGTGGGGCGCATACTAATACAGCACCCCACAACAGACTCTTGGAATCTTATCGAACGTTTGAGAACAACTGCTTGCTATGATCTGTTCTTATCTATGCGGTCATGCATGTTCTAATCCCGCAAAGGTTCCTGAACGTTCGTTCGGTGTTAGTTTCTGGTAAACCAGGCTTGAAAGTTGTCAGTGTACTGACAACTTTGGAGTGCTATTACTCGATCAATCTGGCGGAGAGCAATTACATAGTTTTGATCTCAAAGTTCGTTTCCCTTGAAAACAAATACAAAATCGCTACACAAATTTTCCATATAGTCCTTCATAAATTTGGAGGAGAGGAATAGTTAACGGGACGCCAGGTACCTCAACAACAGGTTCTACTAGGCCGATGATGTCAGTACGATTTTGAAATTTCTGTTTTCACACACTTCCTGGAGTCAATCATATTGCACCTTTTTTGGAAGGCTCTATTCATTTAACTTTTAAAAAGCACAATACATTGGAATACTACCCATTACTACTACCTTAACAGTACATGGAAACATGTGAGATAATCAACAGGGTGTGACACCAACAATTTTGCTGTCGTGAGGAAAACATTTTGGAATAACCACCAAAGCTGAGACACAGGATTTGATATATCCATGCCAAAGTGACTAAAAAGAAGGTATAAGACGGTAGGTTGAAGGATCAGTGATGACATCTCACCAAACACTTTTGATAATAAGGCATTTAAAAGTGTTTTACGGACTTGATCCATTTGAATTTTGAGACAAATTACCTTCTCAGTAAAGTATAAAGGCGGGAAAAGGTTTCAGGCAGGTTTTTGTGAAATCTGGAGAAGGTTACCCAACAAAACCTCATGTTGTCATTTCTTTGGTGCTGTTTCTTGTGATTTTGCTAACGAGGTAAGTAATTTATATTGCTTCACCATGTCCTCCACATTTTCGAATTCGAATGTTTCCATAGTTTTTCTCAATCAGTTTTTGGTTATAGTTAATGTCCGATGAATTTTAATTACTTGTAATATTCGGCACCTGTGACCACTGAATGGTTGAATGTGCCATAATAAAAATTAAAAAAAACGCTGCAAATTATTTCACAAAGGTTTATTATTTTTTCAATTGAGTATGATCGTAGTTTTAGTTGGCTTGCGTACGTCATAAGGCCCGTCCAGACTCCTCGGCGTGTCCTATTTCGAGTTGCCACAACCTATACTTCTATAATTATACACGCATGTTTATATTTCTCGATTTGAGCTCCTATCTATTCAAATAGTTATTGCATTAATAATATCATTATCTAAGTACGTACGAAAAGTCGAGAGGATATGTTATTAAATATGCGTAGGAAAAGCTTTGGTATTAACACACAAATACGACCTTGAAAAAAACATACTCATGCCTCGAACGAACGCCGGCGCCGTACCCACCACAAGCCGCGGCGCCGGCGCCTCCTCTCACTCCACCCCCCCCCCCCCCGCTCCCCCCCCTCGCCACCCACCGTGACCCCCTGCCAAGCGTGCCAGGCGTGCTCGCGTCGAAAAAGACACGTTTTTGCCCGTTTTTGGCCCATAGCATCTATGCGAGTAAAGCGATCGGGATGGTTAAACGTTAGGACCAACTAGACCCCAAATGGAGTCTATGTGCGAAAGAACGGGTTTTTTAAGTCAATTCTTAGGCCTTTTATGGCCCGGACGGCGGACGGCGAACGGCGAACGGCGGACGGCGAACGGCGGACGGCGGACGGACATTTCAAATTTGGATTCTACGTACCTTGAAACGTAAAGTGACAAAGTTTGAGGGGGGGTTATAAAAATTTTTTGCTACACGATCACATAGGCTTATTATTGGAAATAATAAACCAAAAGGAAAAAAAAAAAGAAAAGTTTTTGGTGTAGATTCTTGCAGAATCAATATTTATAAAATATAAAATGACGAACTATACTTGTTGAACTTTTCCAACGGAATGAATAAATTTTTATTTATACAGAAATCATAACAACGAATCACATGTGTTAATAATGACAACATGTCATGTCATGTCAAACCCATACTCCTTTTGCAGATTTCACTTCTAGGACGAGGAATCCCTTTTGTCAACAAGTCTGCTGGCATCTCTTCTGAAGGCATGTACAGGAATTGAATTTGCTTTGTTTCAATTACTTCTCTAATGAATTTCTGTCTAATAGCAATATGTTTTGTCCTTGCGTGATATACAGGGTTTTCAATCAGCTTTTGAGCTCCCTGGTTATCATTATAGACAATCGTCGCCCCCTCAGATGGATAATCCCAGTTCTCCTAAAAATCTTCTCAAGTACAATGCCTCCTTGATCGCTCCAGTCATGCCAGTAGTACTCAGCTTCGGTACTTGATGTTGCAACCGATTTCTGTTTCCTGCTTTCCCATGTGATTGCTCCACTAGAGAGCTGGAAGACTATACCACTATAAGATCTGCGATCCATAGTGCAGCTTCCCCAATCAGCATCAGCAAATCCATGTAAGGGTTGGTCAGATTTTCCGTATATGAATTTGGTGTGATTTGTTCCCTTTGAGTATCTTAATATCCTTTTCGCTGCTTTCCAATGCGTCTCGTTGTATTTAGTATTGAACTGACTCAGATAATTTACTGAAAAAGAAATATCTGGTCGAGTTCCGATTGCCAAGTATAGGAGAGATCCGATTAATGACCTGAATGGAAACTGTTTCATTCCTTCCTCTGTACAGCCCTGGTCGAATTCATAGTTAGGGTCTCTAAAATTACGCCTTTGGGGCGAACAAACTTTGATACATGGGTTATGCAAGTAGAGGCTATTGTGATCAAAAACGATGAATTTGAATACGCGCAGTGGAAGCGTGCTGGGCCCATAACCTCTTGCAGAGTCAATATTTATAAAATACAAAATGAGGAACTACACTTGTAGAACTTTTCCAACGGAATGAATAAATATTTATTTATACAGAAATCATAACAACGAATCACATGTGTTAATAATGACAGCATGGACTTGACTATCAACATAGATTGCATTTATGCTATCATTTTTTGGAAATAGTCAAAGATAACATGTGAAAATGAAAATGTCAATTACTAGTCCCCAAACTGATGCTCCCCTTAGTGATTGACAGTGTCAATATTGATCTCTATTCGTTCATTATTTTTTATATTCATATAAATACATAGCAACTCACAAGCTGCTAGTTTACCATTAGAAACGTATTGTGCCTATGGTATTGAGAAAAAATTGTACCTATTTTGTGATGAAACATCCGGTTATATTGTCAACTTTTTCTTTGTGAATACTCATATTAATTTTATATTTAGATTAATAAAACTAAGTTTAAATGCTCAATTTATTTATAGAATATTGAAATAAATGTTTTGTTGATACACGGAATCATTTATTGCAGAAGAACTGCTGCGTCAATCATAGGGTTTCAATCACAGTACAACCAAAAGTTTGGCCGTCAAATACTAGGTCAAAAAATTAAGTTCGAAAAAACGAACTTATGATGTTTTGTGGCTTGAGTTAGTGAGTTTTTCAATACTGAGCAGTATGAGGACATCCTGATGCTACAATAGATGAAAGATTCAAGTTTAAACAAACGAAAAAACATAACTGATAATGAAGCTGATGATGTTTATTGCTTCAAAATAAAATACAATAACATAAATGAAATAATCGGTCAATTAACAGAAATTAATGATCATAAATATTACTTGACACGTGAGTGAAGTACCCCATCTTTTAGAACCTTCAAGGTTCTGTGCTAGATAGGGGAGTCATTCACCGTATGAATTATTGCTGAATACGCTTCTCAATAGAATTTGCGAAACAAGCAGATCGTTAAAAACTATATCTAACTAAAGAAAAAAAAATAATAATAAAAATAAACCTATCGTATATATATTATTTATACAAATTATTACGACCTATCCTTTATATTTATAAAAAGTATCACAACTGTCACCCACCACAAATTGCCACAATTGAAACACAAATTGGCATTATATATTGCATTATAGCAACTTAATTGCTTGTCGAAGTCAAAATGTCTCGTAAGGTCTGATGGATTGTAAAATATAAAACAAAACCTTTAGTTTACCACTTATAATTATTTGAATAATTATACCTCAGAAGGACGATTGAAAAACTTGATGAATTGATGTCTCTTAAGGTGTAAAACACTGGCCCCACCACCCTAGTTTTGTTTGAGAAGTATTTCTTATTTGATAGATTTAATTTTCAAGTAAGGCCTCCATACTCCTATGTACTTAGATATATGTATGTATCTGGTAGGCATATATGGCATGGTAGAGTGTTTTACACCTTGAAAATAAAATCGCCCGTGTTTGGACAGGTATCGTGGGAGAGGTGAGTTTAAATATTTGTCCCATATCGGTAAGAGCCGAGAGCCCAACGGCAGGTACGTGCGGACCAACAAACTTACGAGTGGGATAAGGCGGAGGAAGGCGACAACCCGCGTTTCCGTTCCAACTCCTCGGACCGTAAGGTTCGTCACGTAGGGCCTTCGAAGACCCGCCTGGGCCCAGCTGTGGGCGTGAGCTGACGAGGCCGGACCTCCTTCACCCGTAATCCCGGCCTAAGGGCCTCCAGCACGTTGGAGGCGGCAGTTCCCAGCTGTTGACATTCACCTGGTTAGTTCCACGCGAAATGCATCGAGTTTTATAATTCATGCGTGGAAGTGCAAAAGGGTCAAATCTAAGTGCCTTCTACCAAATTTTTCAGGCCAATTTTGAGCTTCGTTCTCAGTGCGCATTCTGACAGTTCTCAAACTCATCAGAACTGGGACGGAAAATCCCGAGGCGTTCCGGAACTGGAAGAATCGCGTTCTGCACTGCGAACGATTTAAGAATTTGGAAGTGGAATACCCTGTGTTGTTTGTAACCTCAAAACTCGTGTTACCTTCTGGTGCTCCTTTTCAGAATATTTTTAGTTCCCGTGAATATATTACTCATTATGCCCGTGAATATTACTTAACTATTACACCACGGCAGTAAGAAAGATTGGGTCATTCCCATATGAAAGGTACATTTCGTGTCCTCACTTTTCTCCTGTGTCATATTCCCCTACTTATGAACTATCCAATTTTTTATCATCTACTAATCTCGTGAGACGTAAAACATCTAAAACTGCAACACTTTTTTATAACGCAACGCTTTTCAAGTCCATGTGTCTAAGTAAAGACATAACCAGTGAGATTCAGAAACTCGTAAACGAGTTCCACTATCTGCTTTACAAGCAGATACCATGGATATGTCTTTGATTGGGGATTTCATAACGGTTGCCCTCGAGAGTTGTAAACAAATCCTTCAACTTTGGACTGTATAGAAGCTAGAAATAGAAAATGTTGAAAATAACAGTGGAGAGAAGCCACTGCAATGAGTTTTTGTTAAGGGGATGAAAATGTTTCCTATGGAGTGGAGTAAATGATGCTATTGCTTTACGTAAAGAATATTGTAACCGACTTATTGAAAACGGGTCATTCTAGACTCTCCTCCACATGTTAGGTATTAACTGCTCAAATGTTGTCAATAACAAACAGTTGACAGTAAATATTAAATAATATTAAATTTCGCCAAACTGAATCATGTGCCGCCAAACGAAAATTGTTTATATTCCAATCAACTTAGTTTAGGAATGTAGCCAGGAACGTAAGGAGGGGGAAATTGGTAGCTTGAGATGTGAACATTTGTCACATAAATCAAGCGCTTTCCTACGAGGGGCGAACGATTTCTGTGCAATGAAAACTGCGGAAGTTCCATTCCCCTAGCAACGGCTGGTTTGTACATGAAAATCATCAGTTTGGAAAATCGTGACATCAACTTTTGCGTGACGAAAATTTTTGGTTGACCCCCCCAGAGCAAAGACATATCCATGTCAAAATTCCACGATGACTGAGGAGTATACTCGAAAAAATTTGAGTTTCGTAAATGTAGACGAGATCCAACTATAACTTCAATTTCGTCCTCATCGTCTACAAAGCAAACATCATCATTGAAACTATCGCTTTCCGAACTAGACGAGCTAGTTGACATTTCGATCATAGAATAGGTACTTATACTAACGTATGATTAAGTATGATTTCGATGAAGAAGAAGAGAGTTGTTTATTCCACGAGATCCGAAAAATTGTGAAATGCGCATGCTTTACGTCCATGAGTTCGAGTTCTGACAGTTCCGAAAAAAAGGGGACTGTCAGAACCGTTTGGAACTGGGTTCGCAAAACGCTGCGAACGCCGAACTCGCAGTTCTTGTCGTTCTGGCACTGCGAACGACAAAACTCGACTTCGCTTGTCCAGAACCGTTCCGAACTCGCAGAACGCACACTGAGAACGAAGCTCAAAAGTTTGGACGTGAATAGTATTAAAGGAACATGACTGACAGTAACATATGTGGCGGCCCCGACAGCCTGTGGCACTGCGACGTTTTCCGCTAGAGTGGCACTGTCGCTGAACGCTTTGTAATAAGATTCATTGCGTTGCCTGACTTCATATCAACCGGTAATATTCTATCTCAGTCCCATAATTAACGATCTTGTTATTAATTAAATCGTACAACCATTGCCTTTGAATCTGTGCACCTATTATTTTCTCCTCGCTCCTTCATACTAGAGTAATATTATAGAAAATCTTGGCGCATTACAGCACGGCAAGTGTGTAATGTCACACATACCTGGACAGTAACTACTCACTAGTGGCTGCTTCGGACTTTAGGAGTTGAACGAGACCGAATCCCCTAAAGTGGAGCGCGCAGTAGTCAGTTTTGAAAGTTATTACTGGCGTTTTCTGTCATCCTAATATTCGATTATTACCTATATAAATACCAAAATGTTCGAATTTGAGTAGAAAATTCAGTAGGTAAATTGAAAAAAAAAGAAAAAGTTTTTGGACGATTTTTCAGGTATTGACTCCCTTTAAAGAAAAACTCTGCCAGGGGTTTCTGAATTAAGGATTTGCATTGTAATAGAGTTCCAGGTGGCTGTGTCAGACGTATTATTTGTCTTATACGTCGAGTTTTCAGAACTAGGCATGTCTTATTAGAATAAGACCATGGTATGCCATTACCTCGAATGATCTTTGTAGAAATCTGATGATTTATACAATAAAAAGTTCATCTATCTATCTATTTCCAAGTGAGGGGGGGGGGGGGGTTACTTTTTGGACATCCTGTATGTAAATATTTATGGTATATTCATATGTGAATTTATTAAAATAAAAAAAAGCGTTAAATCACTTCAGAGTGCCTTAAAACGGATTTCCATGAAGAAATTTTTGAAAAAATTTTAATTTTCAACATTTTGGAGCTTTTGCCAGTTTTTTTTTTTTTTTTTTTTTTTTTTTTTTTTTAACTAGAATTTGCTATTTGAAAAAAGTGTAATAAATATATATTTTAAGGGAAATTTAATCAATTTCTTCTCTCGTCCCACCTCCATGAAATACTGTTGTGGCTTTCGTTACCTACCTTCCTGAAAACCGGAAATACTCTCATTATTTGAGATTTCTTTCTACTTTAGATAGATGAAAACCCTGTTTTAATCAAATTACCTAAATTATTAAATTGTGTTGTAGCTACCGTTTTTTCTTGGGTTTAATGTGTATACTGTACTCATCAGCGTCTACGACAAAACGGAAGTTAAAGAAAAACGTTGTCTATTTCTACGAAAAATGAAGAGTTACAATGTTAAATCGATTTCAACGGTTAGGACATCATCAGTAACAAACAATAACTGAAGACACATTACAAAGGACACAACTTTTATAGTCACAGAAGAAGGGAGATTGAATCTCATTAGTCAAGAGAAAGGAACGGGGCAGGAGGTGCAACCAATAAATTGAAACAAAGTGAAGGGGGATTATAGCTAATCAGATGAAGTGAAAGTGGGAAAACAACTAAATATGGTTTCAACATTGTGAAGGGATAATTCCATGCTTTATAGAAATGGACCTATCAGTGGTGAAATATATTGAGGTATATCCTCATTTAAACATTTACCAGATCTGTCACTTTTGATAATTTCGAATTTTTCAAGTACATTCAACATACCTCCCTTTGGACAAAAATGAAGAAATTCTGCAAACTGTCTATCTGTCAAATCAAAATTGTAACTATGATTGGATGTTTTGCTAATGCAGACTTACCCTTGTTTTCCCTGAAATCCTCCTGATGCTCGTGTATTCTTTCCGTGAATTTCCTACCAGTTTGACCGCAATATTCGTAGCCACATTTTAGTTTATAAACCCCACTTTTATCCTGAAAATTGATTTTGTCCTTAACGGACCCTTAATGCTTTTTTAAGACTATTTTTAGTTTTAAAACCTACTTTGTAACCTCGCGAGTGATTTAGTTCGTGTCTACGACAATGGGCGAAAACAAGTAGAAGCATCCATCACGAGTCAAAGGATGAGGCCTGGTTCTGAAAACCCGACGAATATTACGTCTGACACAGCCTCCTGGGTCTCTATTACAATGCAAATCCTTAATTCAGAAACCCCTGGCAGATTCAGAACGCTGCAACCAGGTGGCGTAGGCTCGGAAATGGTAAGGGAACCTATGCATTGCTAACGACAGGACCTCGTCCTCTGTCGTCGAACTCCGTTCTCCGTCTTCCTTAGTTTACAATAACTTTGTGATTGTCTCCTCTGGTGTTTCCCTGCTCGGATCCACGCCGTGATAATATAAACCGTAACACTCGACAATAATGTTGGCCCACTTTCCATTCAGTTCATCTGGAAAGCGACACTACGACTACCTGCAATCATTACTGTACCCCCCATCACGAAAATCATAGAGATAGAAACACTAGACGAAACACATTTAGGTTTCCAGATTTTGAACATATGGTGCGGGACTTTGTTCTGATAAATTCATTTGACATTATTATAATGAAAGAATCAGGATTTGAAAAGGAGTGGGATCTATTTTTCAGAACCACTCAGTATCTCGGACTTTAAGTTTTATTTTTCAGCTCACCTAATGGAGTTTTATTTTCTGAGCAATTTTTTTTTTTTTTTTTTTCCCCGCTCAAAAAATAAATTTTATCTTCTGAGAGTTTTTAAAATCATTTATTTATCTATTTTATTTTGCTACCGGTAATAGGTAGCGGAATCATTGTTTTCACTTTCAAGAGAAAATAAATTTTGGTCTCCCAAATCAAAATTCCCACTTGCATTTTACGTTTCAGACCATTTTGAACAACTTTGGTTCCGTGACTGTCGGTCGTGTGTCCACAAACCCTTGTACCAAGCTTATTTTCCTCAGTTTTCATCGCATTTGGATGAAATTTTCAGGAATGGTGCGGGCTAGGGGTAGACGGTCCCCTATCAGTTTCATCGTTCTTGACTCAATACCTCACTCTGCGCATCCGCAAACGTGAATTCTACCAAGCATCATTTTTTCACGCCCTAGTCGTTCGATCTCACTCAAATTTGGATGATAGCTGGAGGGTCATTCTCATTTCATTTGCCGCTTTGGGGCGTTTCAGAACCTCAGTGACGTGAAATATGAAAGTACTCGAAAATGAGGTTAGATCAGCAAATACACATTGTACATTGCAGATTTGTGTTCCATAGATGAACAGTGAGTTTTTCATTGATGTATTTTATATGTTTTCTTGTATTAAAAAACAGGATATCCAACTCATGAGTGTTACCAGATTTCAAAAATTGAATTCTGTAAAATGGATGATTTGGCAAAATTGTTGTCGGGGCTCAAGTAAGTACAAAAGAATCACGTTCAAACGTAATATTCAGATTTCACGGAATTCATGTTGAAGGCAGATTAATTGAGCTTAAATCTCAGAAGTGTTACCCTATTAGTGTTACCGTAATATCAGGAGTGTTACCCATCCTTGGTCACACTCCTGAGAGGTAACACTCATGAGAATTTCCAATAAAAATGGTGTCACACAGGATGATGGAGTGACAACACTCGCGGATGGCTACTGTTCGAAACCTGTCACCAAGCAGTTGTTGATGTAGGATTATTTTGTTTAAGCACCAACAACACTCGTAATTAGTGTAACACTCATGATTGACAATAAAAATACTCAACATGTTTTTAGGCTTATTTCGCTGTAAAAACTGCTGCAACTCCAAGCACTCCACTACAGTCTCACATCTTCAACTGGACAATATAACCTTCACATCTGACTGTTTCCCGCCATTTTCCCATAGCTTTCTTGACCACAAAAATGATAACACTCCTGAGGTCCCATTGAGAATAGATATGGGGGACTGACTGAAAAACTAGTTTTTCACGGGTTGGAAAAAATCTTAAAAATGTAAATCCTTACTCTAAATAAAGAGGAACCAACTTACGCAGCTAGTAACCCTGGCCAGTTCTAGATTTTCATTGTTTCGTAACTACCTAACCTTCTACTTAGGTGTTAGGTAGGAGGGGACAGTAACACTCATGAGTTTCCAGGTTTCGTCATCACTGTGTATTGGTTAAAGGGGATTTCGGGCAGTCAAATTATTACTTCGTTGATCTCCCAACTTATACTACCTTTTTTTCGCCAAAATCATTAGTTTTGGTCACGAATTGTGAGAATTCGTCGTCGGGGACATGAAAGCGGCAAATGAAATGAGAATGACCCTGGAGGATGACAATTTGATCATTTTATATCAATTTCAACATGATTGTATAATCAATAACTACTACGCATTCGCCAATATAAAATCCTGGTAACAAGCTTATTTTCCACAGTTTTAATCCGATCTGGATGAAATTTTTAGGAAATGTGCGGGCTAGAGTGTAGACAGTTCCCCATCAGTTTCATTGTTGCGAAATCAATACTCCACTCTGCGCATGCACAAAAGTTAATTCCATTATGCTCCATTTTTTCACGCCCTAGTCGTCCAATCTGGCTCAAATTTGGATGATAGTGGGGGGAAAACGATTTGATCATGCCATATCAATTTCAACATGATTGTATCATTAAACGCTACTGCGCATGCGCCTGTGTGAAATCCTTATAACGACCTTAATTTCCCCTGTTTTCATCTGATATTTATGAAATTGTCAGAGAATGCAAGGGTTAGGTTGTAGATGGTCCCCTATCAGTTTCATTGTTGCCAAATCAATACTTCATTCAACGCTTGCACAATCGCAAATTCCATCAGGTTTCTTGTTTTCACTCTCTAGTTGTTCGAGTTCGCCTAAATTTGGATGATAGTTGGATGAAGATGATAGGTAAACGAGGAAGCTATGTGCCACACCCAATCAGGCAGACGTTTTTATTTGTTCAACATTTACCTTAGTTGTCAGAGACCTCCTAGAGGTCCTGAGCCTAGCCAAGGATTTATACGGAAAGCTGATCTCCGTTGTGTCGCTTGGAAGTCTAGGAATATGTTAATAGTAGTAACCCTAGACCCGTCCTGAGGCGGACGGCGAAAAGAAGGCGAGGTGACATTGGAAGCCGGTGATCATTAACAATGCCTCGTCGGCTCAAGGACGCTTCTCACTTCGGAGACGTTCCGCTTGGGGACACCATATGCGGATTAATGTACCTATGTACGAACAGGTAAGAGGTTAGTTCAACTCGTTAATTATTCTCCCCGAATTGAATATTCAATTGACTATTCAAGAGCTCAAATTTATAATATATATTTATAATTTAAATATCTATAAATAATAATAATTCAATTTCAAAGATTTTCATCGTGTTTTCGACCTTTTGTCACTAAAAACATCATAATTCCCTTGATTTACAGGAATCAAATAAATTAAATTTGAGGATACCTACCGTTGAAAAGAACATTGAATTTCATATCGGATAGATGCCTGAGCTTTTTTAAGAATTCAGGTTTGAGACATGAAAAAGCCTCCTGAAAAGCAATTTTATCTAATTTGGGAAACCTCGAGTTTTCTCAATCTGGAATATTTTTTCAGTATTCAAGAACGGTAAAAACTGCGCCGAGGTCTCACCTTTTTAACGATGTAGTCAATTTTAGTTTTACTTTGCTAATTAGGGGAGAAATTTATGTTTTAATGTTGAAAAACTTTGTTTTTTCAATGAAATCGAGGGTTTTCTAGAAAAATGGCCTTCTATGAAAATACAAGTATGGGGTTGGATTCTTCGTATTTTTTACACTTATTCGAATGGCAACACGTTTTGGTGATCCACAACCTTAGTGTCTATAAAAATGTATGAAATTGGAAACCACTAGCCATCTTTAGGGCTGCATTTTACATTCCATCTGTATTGAGACGGCAGACAAAGGAACTTCTAACTAAGAATGGTCTTATCAATTTAAAAAAAAATGGCTCAAATCTGCTTTACAAACCAGCCGATTATTCCCTTGTGCTTGTGGGCTCCCAAACTATTCCAAAGTGCCTAAGTCTTGTGTAGAGTCTTATCCTAGATGCGAACCTGGTACAAGTTGGTAGGTACGAGGGTCGTCCAGAAAATAAGTGCCTTTTTTTTAAATCAGGTTTTTATTGGAAAAATTTGAAACTTACTTGAACATATGTATTATTTTTCAACATCAATCTCTGGCGACGTCAATACATTTCGTATATTGGCAAATGAGATTGGAAATTCCTTCCTCGTAGAAGCTTGCCGCCACCTCCTTGGTCCAGTTGGTGACAGCTTCTTACACTACATTGATATTCTTTTGTGTTCTGGAGTGTAATGAGACACCCAGGATTCGTCTCCAATGACGATAGACTTCAGGAATGCGTCCCAGTCAGTTCTGTAGCGGTCCCGAAATTCTCGAGCTGCTGCCATTCTTTGTTCCTTGTCTTGGGACCATCCGGGCGCAAACTTTCCGAAAGCTCAGTTTCAACGATACGATTTCATGGATGAGCGATTGTGAGATGTCTAGGAAACTCTGTTGGAGTTCATCAAGGGTTGAACGGCCTTGAATAATAAGACTTTAATGATGGTTTTTTATACAAGTGGATCATCCCAAATCCTTCGGTAAACATTTTTAAAAAAAAGTAGGTATGTATCAGTTCAATAAAAATGCCTCTCCGATCAAGCGCCTACATTTTAAGCACAATGGGTTTGAGCACGTGTATCATATGGGTTTAGTCGTATTTTCAGCGTTACTGCGGCAGAAGGTATGGTTCGTTGGTCTGATTCAAAGTCATATCACATTGACAACAAGATACACCACGTTGAATGTGCAGGTTTAGTGGTATTCAGAAAGAAGATCTCAATAATGGTTGATAATCTACTAGTAAATGATTGTATGTGAATATTGAGCTGTGTAGTGCCCGACCTTTAAATAATATATTGTAGTTTCTCCAAATAAACAGATACGACCCGGCCGAGCTGCACCTAGCAGAGAGCGCCTTTTTTGGCATTGTTGCATTATCGGCCGGCATCTTTGTTTATTCAGTTGCATCGATCAATAGTTTTCTTCTTCTTTTTTCTTCTTTTGGCTGCAATATACCAAAACGTTTTGCACCTAAATGTTATGTTTTTGATGGTTGAAACCGAGAACGGATATTTATATTTATTATTGTGATCACTATTATTATTTTTTGTTCTCGGAGGTTCCGGCAATTGTCATACAAAGGTGTTGATGATAAAGAATTGAGGCTAGACCAACTACCTTGGAAAGGGAAGTCCCTGGTGTGGACTGATATATAAAACGTCTGCCAAGTTAGGTGTGGCACATAGCTTCCTCGTTTCCTCGTTTCCCTCGTTTCCTCCTTTCCTATCATGAATGTATAGATCATAGAAAAGTTTTATAAGCACTTGAAAAATTCCATAGCGGAAAAGATCAATATGGACATAAGTTCTATAACCTTCTTAAATCCCACAGTGGCAGCGTGCTGGGCCCATAACCTTTTGTCAATTAAAGTGATCGCAAAGGTGTGTGGTTGTACGATGAATGAATATATTCGTGTTTAACTGCACGTGTATTGTCAACGGACAACATAAGGGGGACATACTATATATCAGCTATAGAGTGGACGGCTAAATTCCAACACCAACAAATGAGGAGGATACCAAATTTATGTTGTTGGTCGATTACAAAAGATCAATATTTGAACTGACACACCGAAAACCATGTTAGTAAAATTACAGATACCTTCTTAGTAAGTAGTTTTGAAAAATGGAACAGTTTGGATATCAGTAGGTTCGTTACGTTACATAAATTCATAATTTACCTTCGTGAAATTCTGCCTTTAAGGCCCGGTCGATCAGACTCCCCAGGGGCACCCCATCTCTCTCCACCTCTCTCACCACCACCACAGTAACACAACTCTTTTTAACCCAAACCCAATTACCCATCCAGCAAGAGGGCGCATTTTTTTGCATTTCCCACCCCATCCCAAGTCCCATAGGTAGGTTATATACTCTCTCTAAATGCAGGAACGGAGTTCGTTTGTTTGACAGAAGTCTCTCCTGAGGATGCATTAATTAACGGAAGTTCCTTTGAAGTGCATTTTTTCCTCACTTCCCCGGCAGAGAGCATACGATTGGTCGCACTGAAGATCACCTTTTGTGCCCTTTCCGAAGGGACCTCACCCCAAATCGAATTATTAACTTCACGTAAAACGGACGCAGAATTCTTTCTCTTTTTTTCACAACCCAGGATTTTTTTTCACTCGTTGCATCTGTACCTTGTATTCTTTCTTTTTTCATCAATTTTGTTCAAAATCAGGTTTCCCCCTTTCTCTCTGTTCGTCGTTCGAGATTTTTCTTTTGGTTGAAAGGGAAAATCAAATGAAATCATCTCTGGCGCTCCGCCGGGGGAGATTGTATCAAAGAAGAGAGCTGCTGGCTTTGAAATGGGCAGTTAAAGGAATCCCCAGTGGGCGACATCCAGACAACAGTGATGTATTTCTCGAAAGGAGAGAAAAAAAAGTCTGCCAAGTTAGGTGTGGCGCATAGCTTCCTCGTTTATCTATCATGAATGTATAGATCATTGACAAGTTTTAAATGACCATGAAAAATTCATGATATGAGTTAATCAAGTCATCTTCTTCCTACTATCATCCAAATTTAAGCAAAATCAAACGACTAGAGTGTAAAAAAATGGAGCATAATAAAATTTACGTTTGCGCATGCATAGGTCTTCCGTTCTGTATTTCGAAAGTAGTATGCATAGGTACTTGGGTAGGCACACAAATTCTTGAATCACCTTGAAAGTTTGTGACCGGAAAATGCTGTGTTTTCTTTTATTATAATCATACAACGATTTGAGAATGGCTCACTGACATGTGATACTTAGTTCGCTTATTATGACGCTTAATATTGTAATATTTATCGTTCATCTATAATAATTTCTGGTTTTTCTTTGCAGGTCCGCAACATTATGATCCTGCTGAAACCTTCTGCCACATAAGCACTTTGATACTACCTATCTTCTTCATGTTATATTTATTAATTTTTTTTACCTGAGTACAAAAATGTGGAAACTCATCTATAGTAAATATATCTCTGAACAATTAATCCATTTATTCCACATGTAACTTCCATGGGATTATTCTCTTTTAAATTAATATTATTATTTCTAGAAAGTTATTTTTAAAATTAAAAACAATCATTTTTAACCGATTTTTATTTATTCCATTACCTTATTGTAGTTTTGTAACATAATTCATTTATTTACCTATCTTGAAACTTTGTTAATTCCGTTTCCCTAATTATTTTGAGAATAAAACTTGTGTTCTTTCTTCTTGTACTGTTGGATGCAGTCACCGAGTAGTGGAATAACTAGGAAAGAGGTTTTACTTTTAAATTTTATATGGAAAACGGGGAGGGATATTGTGATTATGACAAAGGGTGAGGGTGGGAGGGGAGAGGGTGACAGAGTAACTTAGATCAAGGAAACCAAAAGCACAGGAAGGGTGGGTTTTAGCTCGCCTGTGTCAGAAAAATGCGATAGTAGCAAATGGATGCTATATCCATTTGCTACTAATGTTACTTATAATATCCAGGCTTGCCGACCATTTAAGCCTTGGCTTTTTTTCTGTTTAAGTGTTCTTTTACTCTGTGTGTACCACACTTGGGTGAAAAGGACATGTATGCTTCAAATACACGCCACTAACGGAAGGTTAATTGATATCAGGTAATAAGCTTTTTATAGTCCTTAGAATCCAAGTCACTTTCAGTAATTCATGCCTGGAAGCTTCCTGAACAAATTTGGTGTTTTTGTGTACCTATCCGTAAACCAATTCCTATGTAATTTTCGAAATTTATACAGATTAAGGACTAGACAGTTTCTTGATAAATGCATTACATTAATATCAATCATGCTCATTTTTTCAAATAGGTAGTTGATTAGCTTATTTATTGACACTTCAAAAAGTACAAAATAAAACAAAACTTTGCATCTGCTATAAAAAGAAAAGTTTACAAGGCCCCCAGTTTGGTTCTGGACCTGAGAGGGTGCCCGTCCAGGCATTTTCCTAACAAAACTTGTTACGTCAATTTGATTGATTAAAAATCATCAACTCTTGGTTGTCTGCTTTAAATTAAATTTTGAAGATATTTCTAATATTGCTTTTCAAGTTTTTTGAAGTCCACTTACTTTAAAACTAGTTCCAGCAAAGGGAGTGGTTTTTCGTGCAGAGGAAATAATAATTTTTTTTCCCCTTCAAAAAAGGATTTCCGACGTCACAACATCCCTCTCCTATTTGACGATACACCGGTGAAATTGTTGCCTCATATTAGTAGTAATTGAGCACACGCTGAAAATTACCGGCTAAGGTGCGCCGACTCTGCGACCATATCTTACTTGGCTTGACTAGAGCCACTGCACTGGATTTCTTGACATGTTTTCACTTGAGTTGGCAGGAGTATGTTATTCAAAGTGGTGTTTGACATAAAATTGAATCGAAGTGAGGTCCCGACTCAACGCGACTGGATTTAGAATCGAGTCTGGAGTGCGGCTCGAGTCGAGTTTCGTGAGTTTCTGGTGTTAGCGCCCAAGTTTATATTTATTTTATTTACATAATAAGGATTCGCCACCGAGCTGTGATTGTGTTATGTTATTGTGATGTGCAGCGGATAACGTTTTCGCGTATTGATTAGACATCAAGGAAACCGTAGCCTGACGCTACCGGACGACTTCCTGCTGCGCCTTTGAACTCTGTTCCTTCAAGACATGCCACGTTCATTCTCCTCTCTTACAGCCTATAAAATTCACTTGTCTGGGTCATCAGAATCCCTCCAAGTTAACATAATCTCTGATTCTGGGTCCTCAGCATCCTCAAGTCAGGAGATATACATCTATTCTGGAAAACTTCTCTTCAAAGACATCCATTTCGACGTAAGTACCTGGTTTGAGAAATACCCCGACCATAATCATGTCTTGAAAACTCATCCTCACGGAACACGTTTCTTCCATTGCAGGTTTCTGGACGTTTTCAGCACCACCGTTATCAATTGTGCCGTTCTCCAAATCTCTTCAGCTGTCTGCCTTTGTCACGGATTCGACTTCCTGGTGGTACGACCATCTCGCGAATCGCGGTACACGAGTGAGGCCGTCACCCATACTGTTGAAACGGTTAGACTTTTATTTAATTTTATCTTATCCTCAGGGCGTCCAAAATAACTTTAGTATTCCATTTTGGGACTATATTTTTCTGCCTATAGAAGGAGCTCCTTATTTTATAATTTTTATATCTGAACGATATCACTTTCCAATAGGTACTATATATACGCCTAATACGATCGCCAAAAATAGAACGTTTTGTTGTCTGAGGTAATTGGTCAACACCTCTAATAAAATAGGCCTTAACAACTAAACCACCAGTATTGGCCCTTCTCCAGAATTTTTACTAAGGGATTGACAACTTGATGTTATGTATTTCTGATATGCAAGCTTGCGAGTATACAGAAAACGAAATTCGAAACTATACACATCATTTTGACCTATATATCCAACTAATCTGAATTTTTACTAAGGGAGTGACTACTTGATGTTATGAATATTTGAGATGCAAGCTTGTAAGTATCCATACCACCATACTATACACATCATTTCAGGAGGACCACTACCTACCGCGGGCCGGTGCCCAGATCAGGTAAGGATTAGTGAACCCTTTCTGGCTGTTGCCCAGTTCGAGTGCGCCCCTAATAATACCCTACTGATATGCAATGATTCTTGTGATTATGCAAGAAATCAGAAAAGTGTTGTTCTTCAAAATAAAGAGTTGAACATTGCTTTGCACGCTTCTCTATATTTCTGCTTCAGTCTGACTGTGGCCATTGCTCTATTCAGCCAGAACTATACTAATACACAACCCTATTCAGCATTTCACTAACGCTGATTGTGTGGACTACCTAAATTATATGATGCAATTTTCATCACTATTGGATTAGTACGAGCGAACGTGAATTTCACAAACGCCTTATTTCTCAGGATCGACTAGCTCAAATTCGCTTAAAATGAATGGATGGTTGAAGCAAGAGTTCCTGGGTTGTTCAGGTATTGAGATAATTAGGTACTAAAAATCATCGCCATCAGACTTTTAGAAACACTTTAGGGCTGGTAGTGAACAGGCAAAACAGTGATTAATACAGCAGATTTCCTATAATTTATCCTCCATCGTTGTCAACAATTAATTCTATATTGTTCTATAATAGAAAAAACTATTCTATCCTTGTTACAATAGGTGTTATTCTCGAGACTTCGACACTAGCGCACCCTTACTTCGAGGCAAGGCTAAAAACCTAATTTTCGAAGTTATTTCACCTTGTCATGGTTACGAGTAAACTATACGAAATAGAGCCATTAGTAGTCACCACCTACATACCTACTTTCTTAAGACAGGTAATAAATTTTATGCGAATTATATCAAGCTGAAATCTGGCAATAACCTGAAACGTTGTGAGTGCAAGATAAGTTTGTGCGGTCGAGATCTCAATGAAATTTGTGTTGAGAAGTAGAAAAACAAGTAAGTTTCAGACATCAGCCGCAAAAATATTGTGAATTATTCAGTTTTCAGAACCGTTGTTTAAATCAATTAAGAAACTAAAAATCTTTAGAGTCCTTCGAAAGTGGTCATGTGAAAGGACATGCCATGAGAGCTCTGCCAGAAGGGAACATTAGGAAAGCATCGCCTTTGGAAAGGTAAGTACCTAGAAAGGTAGGTAGACACTACCTACTCTCCGTATATTATTACTTGTTATTCATCATGTACTTCCTTCGACAAAAATTGAAGTAGGTACCTACTTTATCAACTTTTTATTTTTTTTATTTTTTATTTTTTATTTTTTATTTTTTTTTTTTTTTTACAACTTATTAGCAACATTTCTTTGACAATGAATAATCGGTGACTGAAACAAGACTGTGATACATAACACATCCTATACATCATTTCAGCTATTTAGTGTCTTCAATGAACACGATTTGCAGGAGCGCAAATCACTACACTCACTGAACAAACTTTCATGAACACATCACTCTATCAACACTATCAACTTTTTTGTCCACAAATTTGCGTAGCTGCCAAACTCGCGTAATAAATGCACTGACAATGCCCGTCTTTATGACCTATAGCCTTCAGAAGAATGAATTTTAAGGTTTTCTCCCTACAGCTGGTTAATAATACATTTTCCACATTTCATATTCGACAAACATGTTGATAAGCAGTTGAAATTCGTTGGCAGAGCATCAATCTATCTACTTAGTTTACTTTTACCCAACACCGAATTCGGTAGGCTGTACGTACCTACATTGTTTCGTTTGTTGGTAGAGCACCAACCTGCCTTGTTTAATTCGACAAACTACCAAATCTATCATTTCATTCATTCAATAAAACAAATACAGCTGCCTCAGTTAGAGTTATAAGAACATGTCTAAAACGCTGATGAAACTGCCAGGGCAATGGCAGTACTTGGTAGTACTTACACCGCAGTACAGAGATCTGAGTAATTTTCAATTATTTTGTCTCCATTATCTTTCAGGTTATATACCCTCAGTCCAAACGAATGATGTTCTTTAGTTTCGGACACAGAGTTCCTATAAGTAATGGTTAGTCTCGAGTCCAAATAAAAACTCGTTCACTACTAGATCTGTATCGTTGTCTACAACCAATAATAGCGCTGGCAGGTATGATTACTGCCACCATTTAGTTAAATTGAAACTTTATATTACTACAATAAAAAAAAATAAATAAAAACTGTTGAAAAATTTCATTATAACAACGTATTAGATTGGCATATGACGGCAAAATTCTTGTGGAAAATAGCTTGGTTGAGTTGCAATCTAGTAACATCTAACACGTCATGACGGACCTTGGAAGAAACTCAAACCAACTACAGGCGTGACGTCACGAGAATATGGGCTATATTATCCTTCTTATGAGGAATTCATACTAACCACCGAACTAGACACGCACTTTGCATTAACAAAGTTGGCATCTTACTGGAATGTGGAGTTTGGAAGATCTTGAATTCCATATTAATGTCTGATCCAACAAAACTCCTATAACTCGGTCTTGTCCTATGAAATCACGTTGCTGATGTTTATTTCTTATGTTTCCAATCGAGTTTTCCCCAAACAATCTTAGTTTTTTGCCCAATCGAATTTAGTTCTTTCTCAATCAAATTCAAGGTATAATCAAGTTCTTTGTCAGGCGAAATGTCTAATACATTCTAAAATTGATTGATAACAAATTCAAGAAGCTCAATATATGCATAAGAGGCTAGAAAAAAACCACATTTGGAATAGATCCGTGCGAGACAAACATTTTTTTCTTGAAATATAATTACAAATTGATAAATTTAACAAAATTGACAAATGACGAGAAATGGCAGACACTGATAGTCTTTAATAATGGAGTACTAGAATTCTCCATGCCATAGAAGTACGAGACAAATTGTCTGAACTTGATTTTCATGTTAAGTATTTACCACTATATTCACTAGCACTTAAAACCCTGTTGAAAGAGCGCTTTTAAAATCAAAATACGCTTGACGAATGATTTTTGATCCAGGTTCGATACTTCTACCGTTAAAAATCATTTTTCAGAATAAAATCCTGGTAGATGGGTTGTGAGGGGAGGATAAATGTTCACGGCCAGTCCCCATGTTTGTAGATATTTTTCTTATTTCGTTATTTCCAAGCGCTTTCACCATTTATGGACCTTGTCAGGGAACTATAATAAAGCAGGAGGAATATTGTGCTAGAATCACTTAGCATACCCACAATAGCTGACCAGAAGCAAGCAAGTCTACATCATAATGAATACCCTCCAGAAGTGCTTTGTAATGGTATAACATTGGATATAACTATAACCTGCAGAGGCACGAATAAACCCCAAACATAACTGGCGAGTCCCTGACTAAAAACCTCCTACCTACATATTATGAACCATTTGTAACTTCCACTGGCACTTATATCTTCCCTCTTAATAGTACTTAATATGTACTATGTATAGAGAATATTTTACTCACCATACCTTAACTATAAGTAAGTAAACACCTACCACATCTAAAATACTTGCTACTAACAATAGGCATATACTAACATATTTCTGCTGACTTATACTAAGTCATTCTAGCACAATATTGCTCTTGCTTTATTGTAGTTCCCTGGCGAGATCCATAAAGGGCGAAAGCGCTTGGAAATAAAGAAATAAGAAAAATATCTACAAACATGAGGACTGGTCATGAACATTTATCCCTCCTACTAGAATCAATAGATGGCGCAACCCAAACTTAATGGAATAAAATACTTAAAGTTAGAATACTTGAGCTTCTCAAATTGTGAATTTAACTTTAGAAAATTTCGGAAATTTTGGTAACAGCTGCTAACACCTAGGATTTGATTGGAAAAAAAACTTATTTTGACTTGGGAATGCCATATCTACGTACTGTCTTTAAACAACGAATGGAATGTATGAAGTTGATTACACTACGGTGGTCAGGACTTACCTTATCAGTATCTGATGGCCCAACTTGGATAAGTCGATGTAGTTATAGCGCTGTTGAAACTGCATTTCAAGATTTTTGTTTTGTTTTCATAAAACAACCATCAGAGTCACTCGCGAGCCGCTGAAGAAGCAGCGACTTGAGACGAGCGCGAATAGGATGAAGAATAAGGCGGGACTAAGGACGAAATGGTTGGGGTAGGTCTGGGACTCGCGACTGAAGTAGACTGCAAAAGGGTTGCACATGCACACAATATTTATGAAGTAATGAATCACATAGGGGGGCTCTGCGGTACGAGGGAGTGAAGGGAGGACAAAAACGAGGGGGCGAGGTTCGCCAAGTTGAAAAGCAAAACCGAAGGGCCCGCCGAGGGCGGCCTCAGATGAGTCGGCTGCGTTTTGCTTCCAAGGAGGTATAACTAGTGGAGGAGTCACCCTCATCCTAGAACAAGGGGTAAGTCCCCGTAGGGAGGAAATTTACTCGCTGACATGAGGGGTGGATGAAGTACGAATTGCGACAAGGATTTTGAACTCCAGGGTCGTCCTAATGATGCCAGCTAATCTAATTTCTTTTAAGAAAGCACTTATTATAATTAATATATTTCCAATTCGTTTTTACTCAATAGTTTACTTCTAGCCATACGATTGTAGGTTGGGTAGGTTGAGGGTAGAGAAATTTTCAGGCTTCTCTGATAGTCATTTATTGAGATTTGCTGATCGCTTTCGCCAAAGGTTTGGCCTCTTCAGAGCGTATTATTTGATAGATGAGTTGTTAAATGTTTATGTATAAGTTGGGAGACCTCCTTGTACATCTTGGTCATGACCAGTTGTGGCTGGTGATGTTACTAGGTTCAATTTTGTGATTAAATTGAGAAAAATGGAATTTTTTATGTGTAGAGACACATAGTCTGAAATGATAAGTCTGATGATGAGTTTATCGTACGCTCTGAAGAGGCCAAACCTTTGGCGAAAGCGCTCAGCAAACCTCAATAAATGACTACCCTCAATAGAAGCCTGAAAATTGATCTACCCTCAACCTACTCAACTACTAAGGAAAAGGCAACACTCCATAACCATTCATACGATCTGGTTGGCTCCTTTCGTGAGTCTTGTATTCGTGAAAAACCGAGCGCAATTGTTTTGATTGGGCTACAGGGAAGAATAGGGGGAACCCCTCAGTTTTCACCGATTTGGGAGAATTTGGGAAAATTTGAGAGGTAGTATTAAAACCATTAATTCGAAAAGACCTATTTGAAAGTCTAATCCTAATCAAATCTTAATTTTTCCAACTGTAGGTACCAGGTATTTATGTAAGACTACAGTTATTTTCATTTTGTTCATGAAACTGGCATTTTTCGTTCAAATTTTCCCAAATTTCCCAGGAATTTCCTAATTATGTTATACCTCCAAAAAGGGAATAAGATAGAAAATTGCGCTGGACTGCGTTTTACTTTATTTTTGGTACTCACTCGAAAATATTTTTCATACTCATCCAAATCCTTACCGGTAGTTCAATGGAAACATTCAGCAGTTTAAAAAATATGAAAAATAGTTTAAAGGCTACAATGAATGAAGAGTGCCTATGCCAATATTGCTCTAATTACATCGCGAAAAAGATCTTATTGAGAATCTTGGCTTAGAAGATGCTATGATGTGGTATGGTGTGGTACAATCATGGGGTACTTGGACAATAACTTTGTTTGTTACTGTTACTGTGTGTTATTGTTTGTTACTGATGAAGGCCTAATCGTCGAAATCGATTCATCATTGTAACTCCATTTTTCGTGGAAATGACGTTTTTTCACTAACTTCCGTTTTGAAATGGGTTTCCACAACTTCGTCGCGAGTGATTTAGTTCGTGTAAGCTTCAGACTTTACGATTCGTTTCTAGATCTCAAGGGTTCTCCATTTTAATTTTTATCTTCATAGCTAAACTAGGGACCTTCAGACTCAACTATTCGTTTGTAGGAATTCTGTTTTATTTTTTCAATAGCAAAGAAATTAGCTCCGGATCTCACTCAGCTGGTCAGGGGAGCTCCGGACTTCATGATTCGTTTCTAGTACTTCCCAAGGGGCCTCCATTTAAAATTTAGCTTCATAGGTTGAATAGCAAAGAAATTAACTCCGGAGCTCACCCTGCTCATCTTGGAGGCTTCAGACTTTACCATTCATTTCTGGGCATTTCAAGACGCCCGCTCTTAACGCAGTGGAATTAAACAATAAAACACTTGAACACAATACAAACTCCTTATACTTGAATTCACAATATTTCACGATATTTCACATAACGTATTTCTACAAAAACTTTTTGAAGACTGCCCATCACATGTTTTATTCACATGTCTGCAACATCGAAACACGCAATGGGGTTTTCTAATACCCGAATTTCACATTTCAGCTTTCATAGATTGGATTGCTAAGAATTTAGCTCCGAATCACATTCAGCTTTAGACTTCATGATTGGTTTTTATACGTACCAAGGGTTTTCCATTGCAAATTTCAGCTTCATTTATTGAATAGCAACGAAATGAGATCCGCCACTACTTTGATTTCGAATAGCAAAAAATTTAGCAACGAATCTCACTCAGCTGACCTTGGGGGCTCTAGACTTCATGATTCGTTTCTACATGTAGGTACCTAGGGTTCTCCATTTCAAATTTCAGCTTCATGGGTTGCATGGCAAAGACATATTAGATCCGCCACTACTTTAGTCTGGAATAGCAAAAAATTTAGCACCGAATCTCACTCAGCTGATCTTGGGTGCTCTAGACTTCATGATTCGTTTCTAGACGTACCAAGGGTTCTACGTATCAAATTTCATCTTCATGGGTTGAATAGCAAAGATATTAGATATTTTTTTTGAATTAGAAAATTAGAATATTTTGTGAGATTTTTCACTTTTAGGTCCCGGCAAAAGCGTGTCCCACACTAAAACAGACATCTGGTAACCCTCGTTGTGTGATGTGGTGTTATCACACTCAACCTTCACAAGGTTTTTATACAAGTTGATATTGTAGTACGAGTAATAATAATTATCGAATATAGTTAGGTACCTCTACCCAAATTATCGACGCCCTATCCCTACCGACGCCTAAGGTTGAAATAAAGTTTGGTCGGCTGTTGGTTTGGTTGAGTTGGATTACGTTAATATCGTCGACGATTTCATGGTAGGTATCGAGCGAGATAGCGGTGTATAAATAATATGATGGTTTTTATTGGCGAGGGGCACAACATCGCGAAACGCGGACGCGGAAAACGGTCTGTCAACCACCTGGCTGGGGCAACATAAAAGATGTTGTGGCAGGTCGGGGTTCTGGGTAGCGTAGCAGAAAGGGCGAAGAGGGCGGGGAAAAAACAACGTTTTTTCTGTTGTGTGTTGTTTTTTGTTCTTTTTTTCTCCTGAAAAGGGACACCGCGTCGGGGTCGATGTCCTGAGCTGAGGGTTCGATGACCTACTTGGGCTGTTTATTATGTCGCACGAAGGAGAGAAGGACGGTGGAGGGAATGGGGTCTTGATAACAAGAGAGATGTGAAGATGTTGCGAGGGTCGGGAGGTGAGTGCGTGCGGGCGCTGGCCCGTGAAACCATCGCAAGGGAATCCGATCGCTCTGAGCTTGCGCCGTAATCGCGGATTATTCGAGAAATATGAAACATTTCATGGTGGTGAGCGCATAGCCGCTCCTTGGGTCATCGAGCGATTTTTCGTCTAATAAAAATTGGCACAATATCGTCACGCTACACTCACCAAACTACATTTTATGGTAATTTAACTTGGAAGCAGATTTCAGCTTTGACAAGGAACATGTTTTTGCCATCATAACCCGACAAAAAATGAGGCAAAATTACCGTTACGTGACATTTATTGCGTTACGCTCAGATTTAACATTGTAACTCTTTATTATTCGTAGAAATAGACAGCGTTTTTTCTCTAACTTCCGTTTTGTATGAAGCTTCCAAGATATGATGAGTGCGCTTTTGAGCTAATTTCACTCCTATTTAACCTATGAAGCTAACATTTGAAATAGAGGCCTTTTGGGACGTCATGAAAGAACTCATGAAGCAGGGTTGCCAATTTATGGTCATCCATTACCGTACCAATCTTTTCCAAATTACCGTACATTCCCTTACATCCATCCTTATTTCTACCGTGCGCATATATTATTTAAACAAAAATTGAACGGTCATCATATATGAATTTAGTCAACATGACGAAATGCAGAAGGTATATTTTCGAATCAACTGACAAAACAAAATTTTTGTCAATACAACTTCATTAAGAAAAACAAAAAAGTTACAAGAAAAACTCGGCTCTTCGAGCCTCGCAAGGGGCTCCGCCCCCATTGCCCCGGTTGCTTTCCGCTTTGAGCCTTCGGCTAAAATGCTAAAACATTGAACATGCTTCCTTCCCGCTAATTCGTAAATGTAAATAAATTGAAAACTATGGCCTAAATGTTGTAGTAATCGAAATTAGAAAAGAGTACCTAGGTAGGCAATTCTGTTATGGTGAGCGTCTACAATTACTATAAACAAGATTACCATCTCAACCAAGTGACAACAAAACAAGCGACATTGTTTACTATATCCATTTATAAC
Source organism: Adelphocoris suturalis (assembly GCA_030762985.1). Taxonomy (NCBI): domain Eukaryota; kingdom Metazoa; phylum Arthropoda; class Insecta; order Hemiptera; family Miridae; genus Adelphocoris; species Adelphocoris suturalis. The sequence goes on from CM061040.1 coordinate 162,076,558, forward strand.
ATAAATAAATATAAAACTGCGACATGAATAGAAGATCAAGTAATTACGAAAGAAATGCGTGATAAATCGAGAGCTTTCCAACGAGTGGAGAACGATTTTTGTTCCGTGAAAACTAGAAAACTTTCATTTCCCCAGCAACGGCTTGGTTGTACGTGAAAATAAAAAAAAAAAATTTCGTGACACATCCGCGTAACGTTTTGACATGGATATCTCTTTTGGCTGGGGGTCAAGGAATTTTTCGCGACACTTTTTTTTCCCGACCGACCATCGTTCACACTTTTTTTCCCCGACCGACACTTTTTTTCCCGACCGGCACATTTTGTATTGATTTTCACGTACAACCAAGGCGTTACTAGGGAAGAGTAACTCCCATAGTTTTCATAGTAGGAAAATCGTTCGCCACTTTTTGGAATGCTCTAATTTTATCGTAACATCTCATGATTCCTAAGCCATTGTTGGGTCAAGGAAAGCTGATTTATTACGCTAAGTTATAAACTAATATCAATAAGTAACCATAATGAACTAATAATGCGAAAAGAAGGCACTATATGGTAGGTACTATTGAGTAGTAGGTACTTGTAAGCAGTAGGTACTAGACATAAATGAAAAAGCGTCACGCGGGGGAGCGTCACGCGGAGAGCGTTACGCGGAGATTCCCTAATGATCCCACGATTCTGAGATTTGGTATGTGGCCCCTTGAGGGACTTCTGAACACAACTGACCGATCCCAGATCAGCTGAGTGGGTCTAGAATCCAGTTTTTTCCCTAATGATCCCACGATTCTGAGATTTGGTATGTGGGCCCTTGAGGGACTTCTGAACACAACTGACCGATCCCAGATCAGCTGAGTGGATCTAGAATCCAGTTTTTTCCCTAATGATCCCACGATTCTGAGATTTGGTATGTGGGCCCTTGAGGGACTTCTGAACACAACTGACCGATCCCAGATCAGCTGAGTGGCTCTAGAATCCAGTTTTTTCCATATTGTTTTGTAACCATAATGGAATAATCTTGAGAAATGAAGGCACTACATGGTTGATATACACTTGAGTAGTAGGTACCAACTGGTAAGCAGTAGGTACTAGACATATCCATGATCTTTTGTTTTTCCCATCAAGGGAGAAATTAAACTACTTCTACTTCGGATTTATACCGTTAGGTTACATCTCGTTTCTTCAACAAATCGTGAGGATTTACGATAAAATGTGGCTTGAAACAGTGCCACCCATAAAATCCGATTTTTAGTTTTTTATACATTATATCATTTCACAAATATCGGAGCTTTTAATTTTTATGAGGTCTCTTCATGTACACATACCTCTTTTTAGATCATTAACCTATTTTGTCGCTAATTAGTCTCCAAGGCTGAAGCATGTTCCATGCTAAAATTCACCTTCGACTGAATTCTCAGGCTTGGGGTTTTCTGGTGGTTCCAGCTTGGATTGTAAATCGGTGAAAGTGAAAGAACATACAAATGGTAGACATCATCATTTATCGCATATCACTGGTCGAAATTAAGTTCAAATGACTCCAGCAACAGGCTTGCACTAGAGTATTTATTTCATGGTTTGGTTTTTATAAGATTTTTACTACAAATCCTCTCGCATTGTGCATTTGAGTGAGGAAGAGTAAATAAGTTCAATACAAATTACGGACAAAGTTGCATTCATTTTTCACCCTACCTATGCTATGTAGGTATGTATACCTACCAAGAACAAAAGGGTTGCAATTCTCCTTCTTCAAAATCTGTTGAAAATAACCTTTAGCTATGAACTCATGCTAAATGATATTCATAATAAATTAATAATTATATATTTACATAGGTTTTCCATTTTACAGTATTTTTGCCTACGGTAATGAGTAATACCGTACTCCGTACGTGTATTAAAATTACCGTTTGTTTACGATAATTACCGTACTGATGGCAACCCTGTCATGAAGTCTAGAGCAACTCAGATCAGCAAAGTTACATCCGGACCTAAGTTGTTTGCAATTCAACCAGTGAAGCTGATATAGTAAATGGAGACTTCTTGGGACATCTAGAAACGAATCGTACTGTCGGAAGCTCCCTAGATCAGCTGGGTGAGCACCAGAGCTAATGTATTTTTTATGCCACAACTTCCATTAAGAACCTCCATTCCAAATTTCAGCTTCATAGGTTGAATAGCAAATGAATTAGATCAACCGTTACATTCGTCAAACATTTTTACATTTCATGTCTTTACTTTGGCACATAAACAAAAAAAGCGTTAGCAAAAAGCAAAAAAAAAAAAGCATTTAAAAAAAGCGTTAAAAAAATCGTTACGGTTGGTTTTCTGAAAATCTCCGCTTACAATCGAGTCGTTGCAAGGAAAATGGTACTTTTTCATCCGACAAAATTCGTTGACCATTCGTTCGAAAGCTCTCGATTTATCCAACCACAAACTACTGCGAAGTGCGTGGCCAACAAGCTGAGTTATGAGCATGGTTATTTGAATACGAGTAATTGTGTACACTCAGGTGATCATCCTCAATAATTGATATTTTGAACATGATTGCAACCGCTTGTTAATTTCTGATGATTTCATTGAGCTTGTGTTTCGATGATTTGATTCATCCAAATATTGCGAGAACTGTTTGATTTGTGGAGCGGTGGTTAAATAATTTTAATAGGTAATTTCTATACTTTACATTCTAAGAAGCTGTAATTTCGAATGTAGCCTCTTTAGGACATTTACTTGATGATGCTCAGGGTCCGGATCAGATGAGTGGCTCTTACAGCTAATTTCTATGCTTTACACTCTAGGAAGCTGTAATTTCGTATGTAGCCTCTTTATGACTTTTACTTGACGATGCCCAGGGTCCGGATCAGATGAGTGGCTCTTAGAGCTTGCATACGAGTCTGCAACTAAAGACATAAAATGTCCCAATGTGTTGCAGACACGTATGCAAGAGTTTCTGTTTCAATGAAATCGAGGGTTTTCTTGGAAAATGACCTTCTATAAAAATACGAGTATGGGGTCGGGTTTTACGTATTTTAACCAACTTTTCGTAGGGAAGTGATGAATTTTCTTTTCGTTTCAGAGGGTGTAGAACAAGTATACAATTTTTATTTATTTATTTGTTAACGTTGTACATAATCTTTCAAATCTTTGATTTACATGAATGAAAGAACGTAGAAACAACATTATTGTGAGACATAGGCAAATGCCTGTGTCGTCTCACAAGAGTTGTGCCAAACAGTGAAAACAAAAAAAATTTACTTAAATCAGTAAGTCAGTACATTTTTTTCCAAATTAGAAATTAAAAGTAAATTATTACTTCATACAAATCAAATTATGTATAATTCAACTACGTATATATACTAAGTATGTATTGTATTTTCTGCCTCAACCACACCGATCTTTAGGAGCCATTCGAATACTTTATTTTTATACATATTAAGGGAACATAGAAGTGGAGACTTTAGCGGAGGATCTATCACACGATGAATCATATAAATCGTGTACTGGGGGCTTTTAGTAAACAATGTTTGGTTTCGGCGGAATAACATTACCGACCAGTCTGTATCGCGTCACATACTCATGCTGATGGCTGAATCGTATTATGTTAGGGTTTCTATGGTACATATGGTACAAAAACAATTGACGGGGGGTAGACTTTGTGAATTCTTGATAGAGATTAACACTTGAATACGTTCGAGGAATAGTCATCCATTTTCAGATTTCTCCGGAACCAGTGGTCCGATTTGGACCAAATTTTGATATGTTGTATTACCATGTCGGAACTTGTGCACCCGGAGCTCCAGCTGACCGATTCGCTAGGCGTTTATTGCTGCATGCTCCACGAACCAGCGGCACGTATATACGAAAGCATCTTGTAAACAAATTTTCCTACGATTAAGTCAAAATCACTATTAACCACGGTTCACCAAGCCGGAATTTGTTCAGTAAAACTTGACTTTCGCGTATGAAGCTTGACTTTTCACCTACTTATATTTTACCTCTCTCAATTCGAAAAGTTGGTTCTGCTTAGCAAACTACGTGTTTTTGTTTTTTTAATTCGTTTTTTGGCAGTTAGGTCCCGGTAAAAGCGTCGTGTTCCCCGCCAAAAAGACGAGAAGCTCGTAACTAGTCAGAGCATTCGCTAGGCTCAGCATGATGTATCCTCAATCAACAACACCATCAATAATCTTTGTTTTCTCTGCACAGGGAACTTCTCAACAAGCTTCCTAATGAGTTGTCGAGAAGATTTTTAAGATTTTCCTATTAAGGGATGTCGTGACGCTCGGAAAATTTGGCGAATTTTCGTATCAATCATTAGTAAATGATAACAAAAATTAAGTGGACGAACCAATTTCTGAAAAGACGAAAAGAACAAGAGAATGCAGCAAAAATATTCATTTTCAATTCTCTCCGATCATTCTCATAAGTTAGATTTTATTCGGAATTTGATAATATCGAAATTCCATATCCTGGACTATCAGGGCTACATCACTGTTGATCTTATTGAAATTAAATGTTTTCACTCAGAAGTTCCTGTCACACTGGCAGGAAGACACGGAGAAGAATTAGATTGGCCAAATGAAAGTTACAAATGATATAAATTTAATTTGCCATGCATCCCTGTACTTACTTGAAGCACTATTCCATTATTTCAAAGCGTGTAATATAATAGCCTTGAAGTCTCAATTTCTTTCAATGAAGAGCTGAGGGAATCCCCTTCTAACAATAAACTACTACTCGAAAATGATTAAGTTGAAACTGTAAAGCACCAAAGGACTGATCATCTAAACCGCCTTGATGCTTTCTCAGGGAAGAGTTTTTTTTTCTACCCTCTTTTTTAACCACCGACAGTCACGGAGTTGCTTAGATGATCTAGTTAAAGGGAGGACGAGATGATTGTCACTCTAGAGGAGATGATGGTCCTTGAAGATGAGCAGGGGTAGCTGATATGCGCGGAGGGATGCTTCAGTAATGAGTCCACCTTCCTCCATGCATCATACTTCATTCCTCCTCTGTGTTTTCCCGCTTCCTATAGGGAAACCTCCCCCTTGTACAATGCTTTTCGTTTCGACTTCGCTCTCCTGGCATGACGGTCGGTCTTATCGTTCACGCTAAAACCTTTATGCCCCCCCTCTCCGGCGTTCCCCTCGAACATTTCTGTGCCATCCCCTCATCGACCGGTTTTTGCAATTCCCCCTTCATCAAAACCCCCTCTTTTTCCATCATAATATGAACTGAGGTCGTTGAACTTGCTCCCTCCTGTTTTTTTGCAGGGGCCCTCAGGCTTTGGTAGTTCTCAAAATGTTTTGCGGACCCTACAGAACCTACCCCAACATCCACCGAGTTGAGGGAGCATAGAAACCCAACAAGTACCTCCCCTCTCCACCGTGTACCCTCGATCCAGCTGAATAAGCGGCTTTCTCGCTAACTTCCTGTTTCCTATGGGGTTGTTTGAAGCCGAGTGCCTGCCTATTAGCTCCCCACAATGACGCGGATTGTATGTCAAAGGATTAAAGCGGCTTATGTTGAATTTCTTTCTATCTAAAAAACAGATAGGAAATATATTCTTACGATTTAACAAAGAAGCCAAAAAGAGAATCAAGTAAAAGCGGTTGCTCAATGGAGTTCTTAAGTCTAAGTAATAGCTAGCTCAATCTTAAAGCAAACGTTTGCGTACGTAATGAAAGTTTGATACTTACAGCAAACGTCCCTAGAGGCAACGTCCTTTTATTTGTCTAAGGAACGAAATAACTATTAGAAACTCACCACTGTGATTATCGAGTATTGAAATTATTTACCACAATCAATAAAAAATTTCAAAATAAATAGATTCATATATACAAATAAAAAAAAAATATTAAAAGTAATAATATAACACATTTTGCCACAAATATTGACCAGTCAGATAAATGCTGGTTGATCTCGAAATTAAAATAATGGAATCTTCTTTCGTTTAAATTGTCCGATATTCCTAAGGCAGGCATTAAAATTACTACCAATATTATAAATTTTGGAAGATAGTAACTTTGAAGAATCAACCATATCAACTGATTCTTGAAATAGTCTCTTCACAAATCACCTTGGAATTGTTTGTGATTAGGAAATTACTTCTAGCGACTACTAAAGGCTCTCATTGACATCAATTGTCAGACTCTCAACTGGCTCTCTGGGTCTCCAAACTGGCTCCTCTATCAAATTCGAAAACTTTCAGATACGAGGAAATTCGGCAAACCGTGAGTCCATGAATGTGTCTCCCTACAGAACTAGTTAAACACCCTTGTTTCAAGTGGCTTTCGCAGCCCACGGCTACCTTCTGAATGGGCCATTGTGTCGTTTGCCTCGTGAGGTGAATTCGTTCCTGGAGTCGAGTCATTGTGTCATCTTTAATATCTCTTCCTACACCTGAAGTTTTTAGCATGGAACATGCTTTAACCTAGAGAAAACGTTACGCGGATGTGTCACGAAATGTTTTTTTTTTTTTTTTTTTTTTTTTTTTTTTTTTTTTTTTTTTTTTTTTTTTTTTTAAGCAGGGAAGATACTTTAGCCTTGAGCTAACTGCCCGAGAACGTTACGCAGAAGTGTTACGAAATTGTATCATGGAACATGCTTTAACCTTGGAATAACTAGCAAAAAACGTTACGCGGATGTGTCACGAAAATTTTTCTTCTTTCTTATGATTTTAACGTACAACCAAGCCGTTGCTGGGAAAATAAAACTTCTTTTCTGTTTATGGGACAAACATCGTTCTCGATTGGTTGGAAAGCTCTCGATTTATCACGCATTTCTTTCGAACTTGTTCTTCTATTTATGTCGTAGTTTTATATTTATTTATGTTATAAATCGATATAGTAAACAATGCCGCTTGTTTGGTCACTTGTTTGAGAAGTTAATCTTGGTTATAGTAATTGCAGACGCGCACCATAACAGAAAACTACCTACCTAGGTAATTCCTTCCGATTTCGATTCTATTTGTCGTATGAAGCTCCTGGAAATTTTGGTTTTTGTTACTTGATCACTTCTACCAGGCATGTTCCGGGAGGTCTGCCCCCCCCCCCCCCCCCCCCCCCCCCGGAGCCCCTTGCGAGGCCCGAAGGGCCGAGTTTATCGATGATTTGTTATTTTCTATATTCTTCCTTGCCTTATTACTTTTTCAAGTTACTGTTTTTTGTTTGTTTTTTTGCCTTTTTTTTTTTTTTTTTTTTTTTTTTTTTTTTTTTTTTTTTTTTTTTTTTGCATATTCCTAAGCTTCTTATCCATGTTGTAATTTATTAACCCGCTTTGTCATTTTCCTGTGTATTGGCGTTTGTCGTTTATTTAAATAAATGAATAAATTCTCTGAAATGAGTATCTCTAGAGCAGATTTAACCTGTTGTCTCGGCTTTATTTCTGTATGAGTCCCCACTTCAAATTGCTACGTTTTGCTAAATATTGATAGCTTGCTAAATATTGATGATATCCCAACCTTCAGTAGTGAGGAAGCAAAGTATCAAGATAGGTTTAGAGTAGGTTCCACCTATGTGTTGGTGATTGAAGTTGAACAAATTTTTGTCCTCCGAAATCAAAATTTCCACTTGCTTTTTGCGTTTCAGAGCTTGCTAATTAATTTTGGTTCCGTGTCTGTTTGTCTGTAGTAAATCCTTGTCACTCCCAAAACTAACAAGTTTCTTATGAAATTTCCAGGGATTGTGTGGGTTAGCTCCTAAACGGTCCCCTATAATTTCCGATATCGTCGAATCAACAGTAGCCTGTGCGCATGCGCAAACGTGAATTTCTCATAACGTCGATTTTTCGTCGTCTGTTGGTACGATTTTGTTCAGATTTAGAAGGTGATTGGCTATATGTCCTAGAAAAATGCCCTATGAATTTTATTGCGGTTGATAGATTAATAACCATTGCGCATGCGCGAAACTAATATCAGTTGACACAGGCAAAACTCCGACTCTAATGGAACGATTTTGATGAAATTCTCAGGGATTGTGTAGAATAGCTTGTAGACCCTATAACTTACATTGTCGTCGCATAAACAGTAGTCTGTGCGCATGCGCACACGTTAATTTATCATGACGTTGATTTCTTATTAACTTTCGGTCCGATTTCGTTCAAATTCGGAGAGTAGATAAGTATATGTTCTAGGAAATTTGCCTATGCATTATATCGTCATTGATCGAGTAATAATATAGCGCAAGCTCAAAACTAAAATTGATCGACACAGACAAATTTCCTAGACTAATGGTTCGATTTTTATGAAATTTTAAGGATTGTGCGGTTTGGCTCCCAAAAGTTCCCCTATAAATTTAATTTCCGTTGGATTCATAGTGGTCTGTTAGCATGCGCAAACATTAGTTTCTTATTACGTCGACTTATCAGTCATTTCGACTCGTACTTTGTTCTTCAAGTAATTCTATACGTTCATGTTACAATATGTGAGGAAGCTTTACTGCCCACCCGACTTGGCAGACGTTTTTAGCTCTCTCGTGCGATCATTTTCAAGATTCGTAAAGGTATAATTTCAATTTTAGTCCGACAGGAGCCCCAGAATGAAGGAATTCCAGACCTTCCCCTTAGTTGGAAAGTAGGAAATGGGGAATGTAGTATCGATTCGAGTAGGTAACGTGGTATCGAGTCATCCGGGTCCTACATCGGCTCCTGAACGTATGTTAACACGACACTTTTCACAGGCGTCGCGTCGGTGGAATTTACACCCTTTCGAAAAAGTCTGTTCCTTTCCCGCCTTGAGGTCTTGGTAATAACAATCACGTCTGATAATATCCTCCTATATCACTCGCACTGGATCCTCCCAGCTCGATATCGCTGATGATGTACGGCGGGGGCAATAAATCAGAGCTCCTTACACCTCATTATCCTTGCACATGCTTCGTGTTCTTGTTCCTCTACCGCAATTGAATCGGCTCACGTTGGCGCCTCTTTGAATCCTTAAACGAAAAGAATACAGTAATCCAATTAGCGTCACGTTTAAAGCAGAAGTGCAAGTTAGTTTTTTAGGGCATCCTTCTGAAGCTACGTTATATATAGGCTGAAGGACAGCCTATTAGAATTGATCCAAGTGCGGGTATGTGCGTGGCAGATATTTTCGACGCTGCCCAAACCGGTTTTCGTGATTATTATTATACTTTTCTATCCCAAATTTAGACTAGTTGTGTAACAAATCTTGGAAAATTTTAATGTGCTGTACGATGGAGGAATGGAGAGGGCAATTACTAATTACCACAAACGGATATGTATGTGGTTTTTTTTTTCTCATGCTTGAGTTGTCCACTACCCCCCTGGATCAATTCTAATTGGTCGTCCCTATTAATTAAGAAGCCTTGCCTGTATGACCTGGCTTCTGAGGGACGTCCTAAAAAGGCGAAGCCGTTGACCCCAGCCCGGTCTTCCAGACTAAACTACACTCAAGCCGTAAATAAAACTTGAAAACAAGCGAACCCTCGAGGAGGCTCTGAACCCGAAATAAACTTCTTTGGCGGATATATTCAGGACAAAGCCGCAATCAGGCCTTTCGATGAAAGAACTGCGTATGGTACAATACGAGAAATTAAATAAAGCTATGAAAATATTTGCATGTTATTAGTAGCTTGGCCGCATTGTCATTTGTTTCCTGTTTCTGTAGCCATGGGTGACTGATTGTTTTCGGTTTGGGTCAGAACATCATAAGGGCTTAACATTTAATGGAAATAAAAGAAAAAACAGGTTTTTCAGTAGAGCAAGCAACATACCACTAATAATAACCAACAAATTTACACCCAAAAATAGAAAAGAAAAAATGAAACATTAAAATAGTAGTTTCCCCTCTACTCCTATCATCTTTATCTTCCCAAAATGTGAATTTGGAAAATTCATCAATCGTAGAAGTGTACAACGACAATATTATTTTTTTTAGGGAGACGGGAAGAGAGAGACAGACAGAGAGAGAGAGAGAGAGAGAGAGAGAGAGAGAGAGAGAGAGAGAGAGATAATTTATTCATGCTTGCGTTTTAGACAAAAATCATAATACAATAAGGCATTAGAATAAAAATGTTGCTAGTCATAGGCAGAGCCAGTGATAACAAGTTAGAATCATTCTTACTACTTGAGTTGCGGAAATTATGAGCATATTTTGTTGCTTACATTTAGAAATAATATTTTCGCTCTTAAGAATTTTTTCACATTTGTTTTATTCTATTTTGTTGAGGCAAATAAACACCAATCTTTTGAAGTATATCTAGAATGTACTACTGGGTATTTCATCGTGAGTGGAAGAAGGTTGAATGCAATATGTAATAAATACAGAGGACTTCGTTCTGATCTGGCTGAGGAAATTTTTGGGTTGTCTACATTTTGTGACAGTACAAAACAGATTAAGAGTGTGCTGGAAAAGGATCACAAAGTTGAGGTTTCTTATGGGAATACATTAACAAATTTTTAATAAATAACAGATGGGTATGAAAGATTTTGGCATTATTGTACATGAGGTTAGCAGGGTACCTTTGCGGTTTAAAATTCATTATTTAAATAAGACTTTTTTGTAACCGAACTGGGTAACATAGAGTGCTTGGAAAAATCCCCCCCTAAACCAGAATGCCGTATTGTAAGGTAGACTGCACCAGAGAAAGGTATACTTATTTTAATCTACTTGGAGAAAGTGTGGACTTTATATTATAAAAAATAGGAAAAAACTTCTTCATTCACGCCCATAGGTATTGGAAATGAGCATGCCATGTCAACCTTTCATCTAGTATAACCCCCAAGTGTTTGTACTATGCTACCTACTCTCCCCAATGGCAGATATGCACAAATTACTGTGGCATGTATGGAGAGCTGTGTTATGTGGTGGACGTAATTCCCTCGTACATCCAAAAAGTAATATTTCGTTTTAGAGGCATTGAATGTTTTTTTTTTCATAGTTAATGAACTTTATTTGAGCAATATTCTACCGAAAATATAAATGTAACGATTTTTAGCCATTTTTATTGAATTTTTTTGTACACTTTTTGAAAATCGACCATTATAATGTGCTCAAAAAGTGCTGGCTAACAAACTAATCCTTTCGCTTATGTATATGTGTATGAAAGCGTTAAACTCTAGGATTCGTTTCAGAATACCTCAAAACGGATTTCAATTAAGAAATTTTTCAAAAATTTTGATTTTAAATTTTCCGAGCCATTTAGTTGGTTAGTTTGAATTACTCTAGTTCAATAATGGATTCTCATGTATTCAGCGTCATGAGTGAAGATATCTAATTCCTCTCTCGTGGATGCAGATTCGTCAGCGATTTGTAATAAATTGAATGTTTTAAGTTGGCTTGTTTCAGTGTGGCTTCGAAGCAATTATTCTGAAACGACAATACAAAATATTTTCACTCTCATAATCCTCATTTATTCGATCCACTCATCTCCAGATTCGCTCATGTCATCAATACAACAGAGCCTTAGCAAAACGTAAGAATAAAGCCCACAAAAAAATCATGTCTTTTTTTGTTCGTTTGAATTACTCTAATTCACTCTTAGATTCTCAAGCATTCAGCGTCAAGATGAAGAGATGTAATTCCTCTCTCATGGATGCAGATTCTTCAACAGTTTGGAATAAATTTGAATGTTTTAAATTTGCTGCTCCTCTTTTTAGTGAGGTTTCAAAGCAATTATTCTGAAACAAAAATACAAAATATTTTCACACTCATAATCCTCATTTATTCTATCCACTCATCTCCAGATTCGCTCATGTCAGCAGTACAACAGAGCCTTAGCAAACAGTAAGAATAAAGCCTACCAAAAATGTATGCCTTAGTTTGTTCATTTGAATTACTCTAATTCACTCTTGGATTCTCAAGAATTCAGCTTCAAGATGAAGAGATGTAATTCCCCACTCGTGGATGTAGATTCGTCAGCGGTTTGGAATAAATTTGAATGTTTTAAATTTACTGCTCATCGTTTTAGTGTAGCTTCGAAGCAATTATTCTGGAACGACAATACAAAATATTTTGACTCTCATAAATAATCCTCATATTATATTTGGTCTCCTCCTGATTCACTCCTGTCATCAGTAATCTCTTATCACTTCTGCGCTCAAGGCCCTCGTCGACGGGCGGTCAACTTCCTATTCAATGCCTATCAAAGCCTCGTCAGCACTCCGTCGACCGATTTCGAGCCGGCGGGAGATCAAAGGCATTTTTAGACCAGTCTAATAAAATATTCCGATCGGTTGCCCAGCTTATTGGCAGGTCGGCAGGCACAACCTTGACAGCTGAGGCAACGCGGAGAGGTGAAGCGAGGGGCACTCCTGCGATAGTCATCTCCCCAGGAGCCAGAAACCTATCGCGCGATGGTGCGGGGGGTATGGGGGAACAGGGGAGTAGGAGAACCTCGTCCTTGGCTCTATTTCCTGGCCCACTATCCAGGACACAATAGTTCGACCAAGGCCGACCGCCACCTCTTCTATTTCACGTCTATAAGTCCTCGCAGTTTTGTTTCCTAAATCACATGTGACGAACTGGGAAGTGTGTAGGTGTAAATAGCCTGATTCGTTCCCCTATAAAATATGAAACAACGTAGACACGGAAAGCGTCCTAGAACATCCTTCGCGCCTAGAGCATCATGCCAATCTCGGAACCTAAACGAAATCGTCATCTGTATTTATAACTACTTATACAGCAAATCTTAAATCTCCCAAAATAAAAACAATAAAAAACAGGGAATTTTGGCCATGTTTCTGCTAAAGACGGTAAACAGTTTTTACGACTGGATGACCATTGCGAAAGACAGCGAATCTTCAGTCCACTACCCTTCCTCCAAAAAATGGACTGCCTGGAAGATGAAGGAAGGGCGTTGAAATCATAATTCCATGGTTATCCCCAAAAAATCAAGATTTTTATTTAGAACAGCCGGTTACCCGTGCATTGCATGGACCCACATCTGCGGGTCAGTTTTACCAGGTACCTTGTTATTTTTACCCAGCAGTCGCTAAGAGGCTTCAACTCAAATTTCAGCTATCAAGTTTCAAGTTGTACTTAATTAATTTTTCAACTAAATGTCCCCTCAAGATAACTAACTCATTTTAACCTCAGCTACGTTAAAACTATTCCCGACCAACATTGCTGCAGTTAATAAGGCGTTTCAGTATCAGGTTTTGAACAGGTATCATACAAATAAAAACTGCTCGGCTCAACCCACCAAAATCGTTTTACTATCGTCAAATTTGTTATCGAAAGTTCTTTACCCGTGAACATGCCCCATTCTAATTGACATTTTATGTATTAATTGTTTTTTATGGGTATGTTGTCATAAACTAAAAAAACGTCACGGAAAATTGCTCACGAAAATATTTTGATGATTTCCGCTTACTACCGAGTGGTTGGTAGGGAAATGGTACTTCGTCGTTTTTCATCCCACAAAATTCGTTGACCATTCGTTCGAAAGCTTTTGATTTATCCAACCATATTATGTTAACTACTGCGAAGTGCGTGGCCAACAAGCTGAGTTATGAGCATGGTTATTTGAATAATTGTGTACACTCAGGTGATCATTCTCAATAATTGATATTGTGAACATGATTGCCACAAAATTGTTAATTTCTGATGATTTCATTGAGCTGGTGTTTCGATGATTTGATTCATAGCAGGTGATACAAATATTGCGAGAACGGTTTGATTTGTGGAGCGGTGGTTAAATCATTTTAATAGGTAATTTCTATGCTTTACACTCTAGGAAGCTGTAATTTCGTATGTAGCCTCTTTAGGACATTTACTTGACGATGCCCAGGGTCCGGATCAGATGAGTGGCTCTTAAAGCTAATTTCCATGTTTTACACTCTAGGAAGCTGTAATTTCGTATGTAGTCTCTTTAGCACATTTACGTGACGATGCCCAGGGTCCGGATCAGCTGAGTGGCTCTTAGAGCTTGCATACGAGTCTGAAACACATACGAGTCTGCAACTAAAGACATAAAATGTCCCAATGTGTTGCAGACTCGTATGCAAGCGTTTAATGACGGATGTCCGTCATTCAATAGGGTAAGTCGACTGACATGGGTTTTCAGATTGGCTTCACCATTACCTACACCATCACACTCAGCTGAGGAAAATGTCATTGCCCGCACAGTAATTTGAACTAAGTTCGACGCATGTCGGCTTTTTCCTTAATTACAAAGTTGTTTACGTTCTCACCGGGAAAGGCGAGTTATGATGGAGTAAGTCTAGAGCTCTAGAGGATTGTAATATTATAGCATTTTCGTTAACCAGGGACCCTATGAATGTCCATGTAGGATTTCAGCTCATGGGTCCAGAGTTTTTACGTGATCGAGTAACACAAACATAGACAACATCAGATTTTAAAATAGGTACCTAATAATATAGATTATATAAAAAATAAGATAAATTGTATGTTTCAATTTTTTCAAACTGTTTTACGTCTCATGCTTTCCGTAAATTTTAATTACTTCTTTTAAATACAGTTGGTGCAATAAATGTTTTAATTTCCTACATACACAGACTGAAATGTATTCAATAAACTAAAATGTGACCTTCCTGGTTACCAAAATAAGTGATGCAAGGGGATGGGCACTTAGGGTGTTTTGGTTGGAATTCGCTTAAAATAGGATAATTAATCTTAGTTGTTGATTTATTTGCTAATTGAACAATAATAAAGTGTACAATAGACATGGAAAACTACAAAAGACATTTCATTTATTTGTTGGCTCGGCAATGAAGAGTTTTTTGGGTCTCCTGGACATTCTTATAAATGGCACTTAAGATGTTTTGTATATGGCGGTCTTCATATTGTCGTTGCCTCAGCCAACCAAACATGTAATACATGATTTTGGAGTATTTTTTCGTGCTGAACCTCGATGGTGTTCATTTATTGATATTTGCAACACCAACTTGATGGGAAAACACCGAAAAACTGGCCAGAATTGTACTTTTGGTTTATTATTTCCAAAATAAGCCTATGTGATCGTGTAGCAAACAATTTTTATAACCCCCCCCCCCCCCCCCTTCCCTCAAACTTTGTCACTTTACGTTTCAAGGTGCGTAGAATCCAAATTTGAAATGTCAGTCCGCCGTTCGCCGTCCGCCGTCCGGGCCATAAAATGCCTAAGAATTTATTTAAAAACCCGTTCTTTCGCACATAGACTCCATTTGGGGTCTAGTTGGTCCTAACGTTTAACCATCCAGATCGCTTTACTCGCATAGATGCTATGGGCCAAAAACGGGCAAAAAAGTGTCTTTTTCGAGGTTTTGAGTGTTAGACGTGTTAGACGCACGCTTGGCAGGGGGTCACGGTGGCTGGTGAGGGGGGGGGGGGGGGGGAGAGGAGGCGCCGCGGCACCTTGTGGTGTCGCCGAGGCACCAGGGGCGTAGCAGAGGGGTGTAGGAGAATGGATATTTATTACTTTTACGTGTTATACCCATATAATACGCCGCGGCACCATGAGGTGGGTACGGCGTTCCTTCGAGGCATGAATATATGTTTTTTTCTAGGTCATATTTGTGTGTTAATACCAATGCTTTTCCTACGCATATTTAATAACATATCCTCTCGACTTTTCGTACGTACTTAGATAATGATATTATTAAGGCAATAACTATTTGAATAGATAGGAGCTCAAATCGAGAAATATAAACATGCGTATATAATTATAGAAGTATAGGTTGTGGCAACTCGAAATAGGACACGCCGAGGAGTTTTGACGTACGCAAGCCAACTAAAACTACGATCAAACTCAATTGAAAAAATAATAAACCTTTGTGAAATGATTTGCAGCGTTTTTACATATTTCCACAAATCACAAAACGTAATAAAATGTAGGTTTTTAAGTGTTTTCACAAGTTGGTGTTGCAAATAACAATAAATGGATATCATTACGAGGTTCAGCACAAAAAATACTCTAAAATCATGTATTACATGTAGCAATTGAGTACCATCAAAGACTCATCACGCATCCTTCCAGTATCGTATCATGTTGTGAACATGTTTTATGTTGGTCATCTAGACCTCTAGACAGAGGAAATTTACCAGGTAGTCACTGTGCACAGAGCCCACAAAAATTGAAGAAAAAAATTAAATGGCCCATGAGGGGATCGAACCCGCGACCTTCGCGTTATTAGCACGACGCTCTAACCAACTGAGCTAATGGGCCAGTTGTGAACTGATTTAGAATAACTTGCTCCGGCCCATCGGAAGATTTTGTGATTCACCGATTGCATAGATTGCAACGCGTCAGCTAAAAGAACTGGTATGTTGAATTCAATTCCTATATTTTATGATTTACTGCAGAGTTACGGGATTTTCCCTTAGTACATAGGTATGGAGAAGGTAGATCAACTTCTCTGTGTGTGCGCCCCGACCACCCACCCTTACCTATATGTGACAACCAACATAACTAATACAGGTCGAGTTTCTGGCGTGGGAATGAGTGATGAAATGACGCCAGTATACTCTAGTAGATGTTCGGAGAAGGTAGATCAGCTGTTCTGTGTGTGAACTATGAATACATGTATTACTATAAATACATTTATGGCACTTTTAGAGCGGAATTGCGCCAGTTTGCGCGCACTTAAGAAAATCGAGTGATGGGTCATTTTTTCATGAACTTTCACGTAGAATTCAAATCTGGAATAAAAATAGGGGTTCCCATCTGAAATAACAAAGTTGATGAGCGTTTCGCGCATTTGCGCGCATGCGCGGAAGTATGATAATTGAATTTTTAGCAAAAAATAAGGGGGTTACCTATTGAAGTTTTTTTCTAACCCCCATATTATCGGAGATAGAGTTCGCATCTTGAAGCGTTAACTAACAGAAATTGTTTTCCCCTCGATCAATTTCAAAGGTTCATTGTTGTAAGTGTTAGACCAAAACCAGAAACCCCCAATGCAGGGTAAGATAAACTAGAACATAATGCTAATACAGAAATATCAACATTATTTTGTTCTCAACTAATGAATAGTTACAAGAAGGCCTTTTGTGAATGAGATTGTCATGTTCATTTGGTGAACAAGTAGTGGGATGGGACAATCACAGTGCATACATATTGCATTCAGTGGGAAACATAACTAACGAAGTTCAAAACTAGAATGTACCGCAATTTCAATTCATAACTAAATTGGCTACTCCAGCGCTTTGCTTAGCAGGTGTCAGCTATTGAGGGAACTTGATGAAGATTTAACGAGATGGTCCTCGAGCTGCGGTCTCCGGTTTTGTCTCTCAAGTCCTTCATCGGAGCTCTGTGAAGGTTACTTTACGCATTGTGCTGTTATACCTACTGAGTGTTGAGTTGCCTGCCGCAATGATAACGAGTTCGAGCTGTTTTAGGGACATCGCAGAATCGCTAAATGTACGGGTATTTGTATTCACCGTGTGATTGGCCACCATTGTTGCCAACAAAGAATAAACAATTTCCAATTATGCAGCAAGATCGTATCAGCAAATTTTCTTGAATTATCAACTATCGTATTATAGTATGTTGAATTGTGTTGAAATTTGAGCAATTCGAGTACAAAGAAATGATTAAAAACCAATTTTATGGCAAAAAAGCTCATACTACATAAAATCGGCGATTCAATAAAGATTTAGGATTTTTAGATTTTTCGCACTTTTATTGATTTTTCAGCCAATATTAATGATATTTAAATACGTTTTTAAGCACATCGTGCAAAAAAATTTTAATGTCGTAGTAACTTTTTTCGACTGAAATTCTACTAAAAAATGATAATTCAACTATTTTTGGCCGTTTTTAGCCATTGCAGTAATTTTTTAGCGCATTTTTTGAATTTTGACCAATTTAATGTGCTCAAAAAGTGTTGGCCAACGAACTGAAATTGAAATTAAAGCTGGCCTCGACTTGGTTGAGAATTTAAATAGTAAGGAGATAGGGGAGAAGATATAGGTAGTTAACAAGTTTGGATGATGTAGTGTGGAGGCTTGTTGATAAGACCCCAAATCACAATAACTTACTTCAAATAATCAAATTCTTGAACATATATTTTTTTAATATTTTGACGTTTTATTTTTGTCACATGTACTGAGAAAAGTAATTAAATTCTCTTCTTGTTCCCTACAAGCCCCCTACAAATATCCTAGGTGAAAAGGAGAGAACAGAGTTCGGATGGAGAGCGTCGTTTCATTCATCTCTTAATGTCCTTGAAAGGCTCCCTAACAAATTTAATATTCCTAGGTGAAAGGGAGAGATCATCTCACTCAGCTGATCAGGTTGGAGCCCGTTATTTAATTCGTATCATGATGTTCCACGATAGCATCCTCTTAATCCTTTCAGTCCGGGATTTTTTTGCTTCACACAAATTTGTTTTCCTTTTGGAGGTAGATTGGGATTAGTTCAAAGACGCCACATGGTGAATTTTATGCAGATTGCTGCACCTGTTGACTATATACGATGTGTCCACCACGATGGACATCAGGATCGAGGTGAACTAAGAGTATATTTTTCCATGTCCACGTTAGTGGATATTGGGAAAACATGAAAACAAACCAATGGAAAATAATATGGTTGTATTTTGTCAAGAAATCGGTATTTTTAAAATGTTGTTAAAATATAATAAAAGCAGAATTATTTTGTAGTATGATAGTTGTAAAAACATATAGGTTTTCGTGTAGTTAGCCATTTCTTCGAACTGAATACTGGTGTGAGGGTGGAAGGATCACGGCTTCTTCCTTTTTATGTATTTATTGACTTCACAATTAGTTTCGCCCTTCAATAGGCCTCATCAAGTGCTACAATATAACAAATGGTTTTATAAATAATGGTAGATACGGAAATACTGTGTGCTATTTGTTATCTATAAGGTACAGGCACTTACTATAGGGGGATTTACCTCGTATGGATCTGTCCCCCTAGAGTAAGTACCCCTCACACCAGTATTCAGTTGTAAAAACAGTTTCTTTCTTTCAGTAAGCATAACTTAGCTAGTCATCATCATCACCAAAATTAGTTTCTTTTCAACAGTATTTGGCCCAAACACATTACCTCTTACTCGCTGGGCTGTTGAAAATGGTATCGCATCTATCGTGTAATCGAAGGACTTTCCAAGTTTGAACCGTCCAGCCATTCGTACAAAAGTCCGATGTCTTCTATATCGTCGAAATCGAAAATACGTCTACCTGCAAAAAATTTATTTAAAAAAATTAATCAATGTACCTATACCTACTTTCCTACTTCGAAAGTAGGGTACAAAATATATGAAAATCTAAGGAAGTATTATAGGTATCTAACTACCTAACTCGATTCATGATGTTCCAAGGTCCGGTGAGAAATGAGTGAGGCCATGTCCTGATGTCCAGACTAGTAGACTACTTTTAAAATTACTCTATTTACTGTGGAACTGGACTGAAATGTGTATTGGAGAGCTATAACTAGTGTTGTCAATGTAAACTAACAAAACTAAGAGCCATCCTAGTGGTTTTTTCGCTTAAAATACTAAAAAGTTATGGAAAATATACTGTTGAGATCGCGTACAAAAACACAATAATTTATACTTCAAACAAGAAAATTATTATGTAACTCAACAGCGTCATAAACGTGTTGCGTCCAGAGTGATGGACAGTAGGACTGAGGGGGTTAAATTTCAACTTCCTAAGCACGGTGGTCCTCGATCGGATTTGACCTCAAAGTGCTTGCCCTTCAAATTTTCTTTCGAAATATGATTTGGGAATATGTTAGGATTATAATTCAGCAAAAACTAAAATCAAGCATTGAGCCGTTATTATTATTATTTTTTTTTTAATTCAGTTTTTAACTTTTTAATAGATACTTTAATCATGAAAACACGCTATCGCCAAAATTCAGAAAAAAATATTATTTATTATTTATGTGTCATTATACAATAGAATCTTCATCTAGTTTCATAGTTCTGATCTATTTTGTGATAAAATATACTCGTAATTAGGGCCAGAACGGTTGTTCTCTCACATGTCCAATGAATTTGAAGCCGAAGCTCTTCTTTGGGCAGAGCGCTGTAGTGTTCAGCGTGACATGACCCATGGGAGCCCTTCGTTCAAAGGAAATAGTTGCTGCATTTTGCTACAGAAACTTGATTTGTTGCTTTCAAACTGCAGGTTGTTTAAAATACGTTGATGCTCTCCAGAAGTTCAATGAAGTTGTCAATGCATCTTTCTCAGTCAGGCTAGATTCAAAATTTATTGAATACATCAATGACTTCAAAACATCATATTTATATTTGAATATTCCAGTCACTACAAAAGTTCAGATGGTTTTCTTTCATGTGGAAGAATTTTGTACCAAACACGGAAATGGCCTCGGCTTTTACAGTGAACAGGCAATGGAGGCCGTGCATCATGATTTTTCTGCGAGGTGGGCCAAATATAAAGTATCGCAAATCAATCCTGAATATTGACAAAGTTTATTAAAAGCTGTATGCGAATATAATTCTCTTCATATGTAAACTGTTGAAATGCCATAATTTTTATTTTCTATTCAATTTCCATATTCCATATTTTATGTTAAAATTTATGTAATGTAATGAATCATTATAAACTCACACACAAGCGTTCACATAGACACAGGTACACGCACATACTACACGCATACTCACAGGCATTTATTAAGAACTTCATGCAAATATATAATCACAATAATCATTATTGTGTTCAATAAAATATTGTTATTCTTGTTTTTCTAATTATATTTTATCACAAAATAGATCAGAACTATGAAACTAGATGATTATATTGTATAATGACACATAAATAATATTTTTTTCTGAATTTTGGAGATTAAAGTATCAATTAAAATGTTAAAAACTGAATTTAAAAAAAACGGCTCAATGCTTGATTTCAGTTTTTGCTGAATTATAATCCTAACATATTCCCAAATCATATTTCGAAAGAAAATTTGAAGGGCAACTTTGAGGTAAAATCCGATCGAGGACCACCGTGTACGGTGAACGGGAGAGGATTATTTTACCAACTCGTGGCTACTTCATTCATAACACTGGTTACTACCATATCACGTTATTGTAATTTGCATGTACTCAGCTGCTTTCATTTTCAAAGCTATACTTAGGCAGCATAAATCTTAAAATTTTAAATCTTAAATTTAGCATAAATCATATCTTACCTTCGAGTGGTGAACCATTTCCGTCCGATTTCCCTATAGGAACGGCTCCGTTGTTAGGGGAAATCCTTGTAACACTTCTATTACATTTTCAAGTGGTTTATCAAATTTGTCTCTCAAATATTTTATTTATCCCTAGAGCTAAAGATATTAGCAATGCCAAAATGCGGTTACTCATTTTCTAGAACATGATTTCTAATACACTATAATATGCTTGCGTAGAATAAATTGCTCCACTAAGTAAATTACAGATACAAATAAACAGTATTCGAATGTATTCCATTCTACAAGTACGCTACAGTTACTGTCGTTGAATTTCGGTTCCAAAAATATTTAGGTGGGTACGTATTGATTATGTGTGAGATTTATTCTGTAAGACTTGAGGCAGAACATATTATACTTTCATTCAATACTAAGTCTGCCTAGTAGTATAAAACCAAGAACAGAGAGTGAAAAAGAAATTGTTAACTACCAATTTTATGGCGAAAAAACTCGCTTTGTATATATATATATATATATATATATATATATATATATATATATATATATATATATATATATATATATATATATATATGAATGATTAGTAATTTAGGAAAGAAATTTCACAGATAAAAGACGAAAGAATGGAAAATCTAATATTTCGATGAAAATCTTGGTCACAGATATAGAATATAGTAGGAGAAATGATTGTTTTCTTGCGTCCTGATTGCTTGGGAAAAACTCGTATCCAAGGCTAAGATGCTGGCTGAAACGATTATTAATTTTTGTAGTGTTCAATACCTTGAGTTAATCGTTTAGATTGAGGCCAGGTGGTCGATTTGCTCCAAGTATTAATCTGTGAGCTCTTTCTGATTGCTGGAGCAATCTATCATTAGCCGTATCTGGCAACTTTCTTAAAACTTTCACCCCAAAGCACTGGTCGAACGTGGCATTATGGGACGTCGCATGTATTTTAACTGGGAGTTGCTGGGTTTGGGTGATAGATGCTCTGTGATTGTTCATGCGCAGATTGAGTGTGGTAGCTTTACCAACATAGAATGCATGTGCATCAGTGCACTTTTTGCAGACTAGTTGGTAAACACACATTTTTGACTGGCACTCTGCTACACCTCGACATTTATATGTGTAATTGGTGTTAGCAGAGAAGAAGTCTGAGCCCTCTATCACCAAATTGCACAGTTTACACCTTGCACGTTGACATGGGTGTAAGCCTTGTTGCTCCGGAGGCTGCTCCCGAGGGTGGCGATGCGACAAGATCTCCCCGATATTCTTTCCTTGCCTGTAGCTCACTCTAGGTTTTTCGGGAAAGACATCTCGAGTTAGTGGGCTCGATGTCAAAACACATTGAAGTTCCCGGAGGATGGTATTGAGCTTCTGGGCACCAAAGAAAAATGTCGTGACCAGTGGTGGAACCTGACTTGTTGACGCTTGTTGTCTTCACTGGTAAGTCACGTGTGCTGGGACTATTCTGTCCTCCACGAATTTGCTAGGGTAAATCCTTTCTACCAGTTTATTATTCAATGATGAAAGATAGTCTTCCAGTTTCTCCTGGTTATTGCAAATTCTGTGACGTCGAATGGATAAAGCTCTGAGGACTGATCGCTTTGTATGAGGGGGGTGACAACTGTCATAATGCAGGTATAACTGCTTGTTAGTTGGTTTTACGTGTACTTCTGTGATGAACAACCATCTTTAAACGTAATGTCCACATCAAGAAAAGTTGCGCAAGATCTCGAATATGACCAGGTGAATGTAACAGAAAACTGAGAATTGAGTTCTCCTAGAAACAGTTGCAGCTCCTCTTCACCGTGTGTCCATATCAAGAAAATTTCGTCTGTAAAACGCTTCCATAGCATTGGAGTCTTTTGTTTGCTATATATATTTATTTATTTATTTATTTATACATATATATATATACAAACATTTTTATTTTAAAAACTTTAGAGTCATTGTAATAGTTTCATCTCCTAAGAAAATTCGCTAATAGGCAAGAAAGACATACCTATAAGAACATAAAACGGGAAATAAGTAGTAAATAGAATCACAGAAAATAATATCACAGGCGCTGAAAAAAATATAAAGTAATTAGTAAAGATAAGATTGACGGTATAGCAAGTAAACACTGGATGATAAATAAAATGAACACAAGATTATTCAAGTTCCAGCATGCTCATAAGGAACTTTGTCAACTTAATAAGAATTGAAAACTGCCAGGAAACATGCATCAAGATTTATAATAATGATGATTCCAAGCACTACCCTTAATTTGATTCTCTTTGAAAATCCAATATTTTATTAATTTAACAATATGCCATTACACCGAAATCTAATTACTGTTGGTTGGTTTGGTGTCATCTTATTCATGATCTTGTTAGTTTGTGGAGGAGGGAGTAATGAAGACATCTCCCCTTTGGTGGATGTACTGTTTTGTTGTTGCTCACGTACGTTGTTGCTCAAAGTTTGTTGCTCAAGTACTTTTGCCATTCAACGGTCCCATCAGGAGCATGTAGGGTATATTCCTATGCTTGGGTTCCCCCAACTCTGCATATCATTCTGGTGTGTTTGTATCTGCTTCATACAAATGCATCAAAAGATGTAGGAGAATGGATTTGGCAGCTGGCTACTTTTCTATGAGTAATGAAAATCCTCTCCTCTCTCATTTATTTTGCAAATTATGATTTACCAACCCCCTATTAATCTTTCCAAATATTCTAATGTTTTAAAGCAATGAATAAAAATTCCATCTCAACAAGCCAAAGATCTTGTACGACTCTCATAATGGACAGAAGATGGTTGCAAATCCATACTCCTACATCTTTTGATGCATATGTAAGAAGCAGATATCTACACACCACAATGTAGGTAATTGAGGCTGCGAATGCCAGCAACCATGGTGCCCACGTCTGTATCCTCTCTGACAGCCAAGCCTCGATAAAAGCATTAATGGCCCCAACCATCTCTTCGCGAGTGGTCTGGTGTTGTATGCAAACCCTCAACACCCGTGCGAAGTACAACCGGGGTTGCCTGGAGTGGGTGCCAGGGCATAACGGTATTACTGGTAATGAAAAGGCGGATGAGCTCGCAAGAAGGGGCTCCCAAACCCCTTTTGTAGGGCCTGAGCCACCAGTTGGCCTACCAAAAACTACCTTCAGAAGGATCATCAACTTGGGGGTTGACCAACAGACCAATTCGAAGCGAACAATTATTCAAAGGGCTCACATCCCTCACCATAGGGCTGAATCTCTTTAATTAAAAGCAAAACTCTCAGAAAAGTACAATAATCCACCAGGCTCCCATGCTTGGTGCCCAAAATAACCCCACCCTGAGAGTTTCCCCATACATCTACAGCTACACCACAATGATATGCAGAGTTGGGGGATGCCAAGCATAAGAATTTTTTTTTTTTTTTTTTTTTTTGAAAAAAAAAAACGCATTTATTTAAATAGGTATTGCAATACAAAAAAAGTTACAAAATCAATAAATGCTATCCCCACTATAAGTCGTAGACTTGTATGTGCAGGAGTAATACATAATCAGCACACTCATTCAATACCTTATTCAATAATCATCTTGTAAGTAAATATAGGTAAATTAGAATCAATAGGTACATATACATCGGGTAAATCAGAATACATAGGAATTATTCAGTTACCATCTTAAAGTTTTAATATTATCTAATGGGTCTCAGATTGCCTCACTATTATATGTTTTTTCAGTTCTTTTTTGAACTTTTCAATTTTAGAAATAGAGCGGAGCTCATGGGGTAGGGCATTGAACAGTTTTACTCCCCGGTAATCATACGCCCGTTGGCCATGGTGAGTCCTACGGAAAGGCAGTTTAAAAAGAAATTGCCCACAAGTTCTTGTTTTTCCCTCATCTAAAAATTTCAGGTGGTTGCTATGTAAATCCTTATATATTTTAATTATAGTTATTTTGTCAATTAGCTCTCCCAATTTCAGTACCGCAAACTCTTTAAAGAGAGCTTCTGTCGAATATATTGTCCTTTTTGACATTTTCATGTCTTTCATATGGCACATAACAAAAAAATCGTCACGAAAATTGCTAACGAAAATTGCTCACGAAAATTGTCCCAAGTGGCCACAACGATGATTATGACCATCAGAAATGACGTTGACCATATGAATGAATGCCTTTATTTTCAAAACAACTTAGATATTTGAACAAAATAAAAGCAGCTAACACACTGCATACGGTAGAAATACTATATATAACAGATAATTTAATAGTAGTGTTAGTTATATTACATATCATAACTATGTTTTAAGCTAACAAAAGGCTATTGAGGCATGGCCGGTTTGGCCGTCTGCCTTTGGAGCCGGTTTATCTATTAACAGTCGTTAACGATGTACCTACTTGTACAAAACATTTTTTTTTAATACATTGTATGATTTTGTTGACTCTATAAACATTTTTATTTATTGTTGGCGTTAAATATTGCTTTACATATTAGTTAGTTTTACATATCATTATCGAGATTCACAAAATATTTTATTATAATACTTTATTAATTATAGTTAACTCCTCTTATATACGATAGTAATAGTAGTAACAATAGTAGTAAAAATTTTCATTTTTATTTCTATCAAAATCATTAACTAATTCTCTTAACTAATCTGTTCAAATTTTCGTTTTTTAAATATTTTTTTTTTTTTTTTCATTTTTCTACATAGAATACCACCACTCGCTCTGCCATTACGCAAATTTTTATTAGCATCAGTCCACATCGAATTATATTCTGGGAACAATTTTTCTTGTTTTTCAATACCCTCCTGTAAGTTTCAAATAGAAATAAAATACTATAACGTTCAGCAAACTTCATAAATTGAATTTTATTTTTATCTAAAAAATCACTATATAGCACAGAATTGTAAGCTTCTTTACAGTAAGTTCTTCTGAAATCCTTTCAAGGCCATAGAACTATAACTTTATAGTCAATCAGCCAGGCTTGCTGTTTTGCCAGTTTTTGAAGATGACAGCGTGGTATTCTCTCGAAGCTGAAGTTCCACCTCTTCACGCTACTCTTCCAAGAAGTTACAAAGGGTCTCAAAGCCGGTAGGGATGCTGCAGCTGAGCCCCACCGAATCGCTTCAGGAAAAGACGAAGTCCCTCCAAGAAAGTCTATCCGCGTTCAGCCTGCTTCTCTCTCACCAACTCTTTTTTCGTATGATTCTTCGTAACCTCAAAAGTTTCGATCTATTCAATCTAACCCTTTCTGGATAATCCTGGTCTATACTCATGCCACTTCTATTCGACAAGTGCCTGGTCTGACTTAAAATCTTCCATTTATCTTCGCACCTTAGAAACGTTACGATCACAAAGCCGCCTTTTATAGCTCCCGCATTGGAGTAAGCCACGGTAAAATTCTCGACAGGAATGCACACCTTCAGGACGTCTTTAAAAAATATAGCTAATTCATTAGGAGAAACACGTCTGTCTTTGAAAGATAAGCCTTTATTATAATATTGTTTCTCCTAACCCGTCTTTCCATTTCCTCAAATTTATCCGATATCTTGAGGTGTTCAGTTTTTAGCCATTCAAACTGTCGTTTCATATCCTCGTTTTCCCGCTTCAGTATATTTAAGTCCTCGTTAATTGCTTTAATATCGGCACGAATTAATTGGACGTCTTCTTTTGTAGCCAACCTTGCTGACAAAGCCTCATTTTTGTGGTCGATAAGGGTGCTTAATTCTCGCAAGAGATCCTCCCCAGCCAACATCGTAGTTTTCTTTTTGATAGGCAGCTCCGAAATGTCCTCAGCTCTATCCCTTTTCCTAGACAAAGCCGGCGAGTTAGGTTGACTCAATGATTTTCGGAAGTAATTATCTACACGGTTTTGACTCATGCGACCGCTGGGTGATAAACGGGTACGAAATAAAGTTGCAGCGCGATTATTATGAACGGGGCTCTTGGTGACAAAGTACGCTGGACCAGACAAGAGGGGACCTCAATCCCATTGACAAATTAATATACCGTCGGTACTCTTCGCCGTAAGTCGTCAATAATCGGGCAATACAAGTACACTTAGTCGAGAAACATCGGTCTTCTTCGCCCAAAATCGTCAGCGATCGGGTCTTTCAAGGTCGCTCCGTCGAGAAAAACGAGGCCCGACTCTTCCAGGAAAGAAAAATGTACTAAAAACTAGCTAAAGAAAGATACACAAAAACTCACCCGAGTTAACAACTGAATGAGTAATCCGACACACCAATATTGACTGTCTTACTATGCACAGAGAGGGAAATTGAAACAGTTGAACCCACTGAACTTGATAGGAAATACGGAGAGATTTAAAGTCCGACACACACCAGTTGACTGCCTCAACGCGACTCATGTCTTTCATGTCTTTCATATGGCACATAACAAAAAAATCGTCACGAAAATTGCTAACGAAAATTGCTCACGAAAATTGTCCCAAGTGGCCACAACGATGATTATGACCATCAGAAATGATGGTCATAATTAATGGCCCATTTAATTGATCTGTACGCCCCGCCGTGCAATGCGCGGGTGAGATCTGCCTAGTAATAAGTACAATAAGAAAACACACATGAAAATGTCCCAATGTGTTGCAGACTCGTATGCAAGCATTTTGACATGAAATGTTTGTCAAGGTGGTGACTGAGTTGAGATCAACCTGAGCATTTTACTAAGCAGATCTCGACCGTGATTTGCACGGCGGGGGGAACAAATGGTTGAGAACCACTGTTCTATAACACACACACACGCGCGCACACACACACACACGCGCGCGCACGCACACACGCGCACGCGCACACACACGCGCGTTTTAAGTAAGACTTTGATTAAGAGCTTCTGAGTCAGGAATAACGAATCAAGAAGGGACGCGCTACATCCTCTACAACCAGATGCACCATAGATCATGAGCGACTGAATGAGCGCATAGTATACCATTCTACGTCTAACAATATCTAAAAAGTTCCTCAGCTCCCTACACACATGGATCATCTTTCTCATCAAGGATGTCACTTTTTTCAGGTGTTTGTCCCATCTTAGGTTCTGATTAACTTCCACGCTTAGGTATCGAACAGAAGCAACTTGTTGTATTACTTCACAGTAGCACTGAAGGTTATCTGTACATTCCGGTACATGGCATTTAAGGTTCTGCGGGATATCACTTTCTCTAAACGCAAAAGTTAAGAAATTAGTTTTAGAAAAATTGATCTTCATTCCCATACTTTTATGATGGCCTGTTCCCAGGAGTTACCCGTTATTATAAAGGCTGTGTCGTCAGCAAAAGACACTGACTCTCCTTCAGATTCCAAATACACTCAGAATACACCCTACATTCCCCTGAAGAGGTCGTTGAATAGCGAAAGTATTTGAGCAACAATAAAACAGTATATCCACTAAAGGGGAGATGTCTTCATTACTCCCTCCTTCACAAACTCACAAGATCATGAAATCTAATTTATTATTGGCTATTTATATTAACATCATAGACCGCCGCAAGGCAAAGACACTGTTAGCCAAAAGGGCAGACATTTTTTATTTATTTATTCATTTTTACATTCCTGAATATTGCAGAAGCACATTTTGCAATACGATTTGCGGATATTATAATGCCAAACAGCTGTATGATAATGGAATGTAACGGAGACGATGAAGTTGTACACTTTGGCCCTCAGGATATTTAGATAATCCTTTCTCAGTATGTTTCACACCGTGTTCCCAAGTCCTCACATGATCACCTATCAGAAAGTCATAAACGAAACAACCTCAAGATTACCGCTTCGCGTCATTAATTATTTTTAATTGCTTAAGCTCTCGCTCAAACGGACGAAAACAAATGGTTGTTCAACAACGGGGCCTTCGCCTAGTGCCAAAGCCGTTTTACATAATGTATTTTGTACCTTTATTAGTTAGCATACTGCTTCACAATTAACATTCATAATTATATTAGGAGTTGGCCCGAGCCAAGAAATATTCGATTTTATACCGAAGGGAAAGAAAACGACTTAATTGCTGTAATCGGTGATAATTGACCCGGCTGCACCGTTGCAAGGGGTCGACTGCACTTAGATGATCCTTGTTTCCCACTTCCATGCACACAATCAACACAGGCTATCCAAACTGCAGTTTTTTCTTTATATCAAAAATAATTTTTTGTGTACGCAGGTAATGAGATAAATTGATATAGCGGGTGCGTCATTAATAGTTATTAGGAATAATTTCGGATATTCCTTTAGAAAAAATGAGCACGATGATCGCGGAGCGAGAGCGTTCGCGGGTCGACCATAAAAATTAACGACCCACGGAGCAGATATAACAATTAGGGGGATAGGGAGGAAAAGCTCGCCGAAATGTAAGCGGATGCAAAGGCAGGATGCGCAGGTGGTCATTTACCTCGAAGCCAATATTCTGAACGCGGGAATGATACGTATCAAATTTCTAGAGATAAGATTATGCGAAAACTCTTGACTCGGAACTTGTGCTAGTTGGTAATTAAAAAATATATATATATATATATTTTTTTTTCCGAATCTACCTATAGGTTGCGGAAGCATTGTTTTCACTTTCGGGAGAGAAAAAACTCGGCCCTTTGGGCCTCGCAAGGGGCTCCGCTTCGCCCCCCTGGACCCCCCCCCCCCCCCGGATGTTATTACTTTGAGCCTGACTGCTAAAATGTAAAAAACATGGAATCATGTTTTAGCTCCTCGCTCTCACTTTATTATAGAAATGATCATTGAGCTCTTGTGAGATGATGATCTCCTAATAGAAACTCGCGAGTAGACACTCACTTTATTATAGAAATGATCACGACGATTGAGCTCTTGTGAGATGATGATCTCCTAATAGAAACTCGCGAGTAAACATTCACTTTATTATAGAAAGAGGCTAAAGAGGCTACATACGAAATTACAGCTTCCTATAGTGTCAAGTATAGAAATTACCTATTAAAATGATTTAACCACCGCTTCACAAATCAAACCGTTCTCGTAATATTCGGATCACCTGCTATGAATCAAATCATCGAAACACCAGCTCAATGAAATCATCAGAAATTAACAAGCGGTTGCAATCATGTTCACAATATCAATTATTGAGAATGATCACCTGAGTGTACACAATTACTCAAATAACCATGCTCATAACTCAGCTTGTTGGCCACGCACTTCGCAGTAGTTAACATAATATGGTTGGATAAATCGAGAGCTTTCGAACGAACGGTCAACGAATTTTGTGGGATGAAAAACGACGAGGTACCATTTCCCAAGCAACGACTCGGTTGTAAGCGGAAATCATCACAATTATTGGCGCTACTTTCATCTCACTTTTCGGAGGGGGAATCCATCGCTAAAACATGATTCCATGTTACAATTTTTGGTCTCCAAAATCAAAATTTTCACTCGCATTTTACGTTTTAGTCCATTTTGACAACTTTGGTTCCGTGTAAGTGTGTATGTGTTTTTTTTTTTTTTTTTTTTTTAAGTTTTCTCTGCCACAGTAACCCTATGGCAGAGGTCATAGTCACACTTCATATCAGTAATTTAAACAACACTTACCACTTGGATAAATAGAATTAGTTGAGTTCACAATCTATTTTAGTCCATTGAATTCAGAAACACGATCAAGTCCTCCAACGGGATTGCAGTAACGTGGTGTAGGATGGTGGCCATGCAACTCCCTGTAGACTACACTTGCGCTCCAGTCGAACACGCTGTTGGTCAAAAATGCTACAAAAAAAATGCTGTGTGTGTGTGCTCTGTCTGTCTTTCTTTCTTTCTGTCTGTCATGTGTCCGCAAATCCTTGTATCAAGCTTATTTTCCACAGTTTTCGTCCGATTTGGATGAAATTTTCAGGGAATGTCTGGGCTAGGGAGTAAACGGTCCCTTATCAGTTTCATTGTTCTCGAGTCAATACTCCGCTCTGCGCATGCGCTAATGTAAATTGTTCCAAGCATAATTTTCTCACGCGCTAGTCGTCCGACCTCCCTCAAATTTGGATCACAGTTGGCGGATGACAATTTGATCATCTTATATCAATTTCAACATGATTGTATCATAATAGCTACTGCGCATGCGCCAATATGAAATCCTTGTAACAAGCCTATTTTCCACAGTTTTCATCAAATCTGGATGACATTTTCAGGGAATGTGCGGGCTAATGGGTAGACGGTCCCCTGTCAGTGTCATTGTTGCGCAATCAATACGCATGCACAAACATAACTTCCGATCTGCTCCATCTTTTCACACTCTAGTCGTTTGATTTCGCTTTCGAGGCATTCGTTGACCAGCACTTTTCGAGCACATTAAATTGGTCCAATTTCAAACAATGTGTACAAAAAATCACTAAAAATGGCAAAAACAGCTTACAGTCAGTAAAGTTTATTAACGGCTCAAATAAAGTTTATTAATTATAAAATAGAACATTCAAAAATGTATGTACAAAATCACGCTGAAAAATGTACTCAAATTTCACTAATATTTGCTAAAAAATCGATAAAAACAAAAAAAAATAAAAATTCAAAATCTTTGAATAGTAGGTTGTTCATTATTTAGAATACGTTTTTTGCCCTAAAATTAATGATTAACAATTTCCTTGCACTCAAAAAGCTCAAATTTCCAAACAATTTAACATTATACCATACGATCATTTACGAAAATTCGCTCATACAATCATGCTGCATGACTGATTTTTTTTTTTTTTTTTTTTTTCTATAACTCGCTAAAATTCTCTTCGAAAAAGGTTTTGAGTTGTCTTCCATATCACAGCAGAATATATTGTGATGCTTAGATGTTCACCGTTAAAGAGTTAGAAATTATTCTTAAACAACATTTTTAGTACCCGACAGTCATAGATCGCATTCCCTTCTGATATCACAATCTCCCTCTGTAGCTCATAGCTGATCACCTCCCATAGATCTCCTGAGAGACAATACCCCGAGCCGTTTTCCCTTCTTTCGATTGTAATTATCTGTAAGTTATGACTGTTTACCGGGTAGGGATGTAAATCACTGGACGAAATGCCTGGATCGAGAAAGGTCAATAAGAGTGGAGATATTGTTAGGAGAGGAGGGGGGTGGAAGGACGCGGTCGTCACGCGAAGTCCCGTTGTGGCATACCGCTAACACGATCGCCCGAAAACAACGAGTCGCCAACAAGGGAATGAATTTTGTGAGAAATTCTTTCCTCGTCATTAGAGGGTTTTTGTTCTTCTCGTAATTTCGTACCCGTGTACGCGTAAATACGGAAATACCAACAGCTCATGCGCGATTTTTCGCGTCAACGCGTCGAATCGCGTGTACCGGAAAGAGGCCTACCTACACATATGCGGGAAAAATGCTTCCGTTGGAATCCCGTCCTACGCGTAGTCATCATAACCTGACACAAAGGTGACCAAAGTAGGGTAAGCCTGTACACTTACATTCTAACGCTCATTAAATTGACGTCATCACCCTGGAGCTGTTTTTTCCCATAAAAACGCACGAAAATAACTAAGATATGGATGATTTTAAGTTCCAACCTGAAGCTTTTTTGCTTGGAAACACACACACACACAGTAAAATTACAAGATGCCTGCTTTTTAGTTAGTAAAAAAGGAACAAAAAAACCATGGTCGGGAACTAAAAAACCTTTACCATCGTATTGAGATTTTTATACGCCTGTTTGCTGGCGGTCACACCACCAGTGCGCGCCAAATTAATGAATTTTTC
The DNA here is from genome assembly GCA_030762985.1 of Adelphocoris suturalis. Classification (NCBI taxonomy): domain Eukaryota; kingdom Metazoa; phylum Arthropoda; class Insecta; order Hemiptera; family Miridae; genus Adelphocoris; species Adelphocoris suturalis. Next base: position 162,109,312 of record CM061040.1, read on the forward strand.
AGCTCCCGACCATAAATTTATCAAAAGAAAAATCCATTATCAAAAGCATAGCGGCTAGTAATGGCTACGGAGGAGATCTCGTTGGTACTGTATGGGATAAGGTTCTTAGTAAAAAGAGTAGGGAAAAAGTTTCCAATCTGTCTAGGGAATATGTAAATTTAGGAGAAAAGCAATGGGTAGATATACCTTACTATGGGAAAATTTCTGATAACATCGACAAAAGTCTATCATCGAGAGGTTACAAAGTAGGTTTTAGAACTAAAAATAGTCTTAAAGCATTACTAGGATCCGTTAAGGACAAAATCAATGTTCAGGATAAAAGTGGGGTTTATAAACTAAAATGTCCTTGTGGCAACGAATATTGCGGTCAAACTGTTAGGAAATACAGGGATTGAATAGACGAGCATCAGGAGGATTTCAGGAAAAATAAGGGTAAGTCTACATTTGCAAAACATCTTAAGGAATCCAATCATAGTTACAATTTTGATTTGACAGATAGTTTGTAGAATTTCTTCATTTTTGTCCGAAGGGAGGTATGTTGAATGTACTTGAAAAATTCGAAATTATCAAAAGTGACAGATCTGGTAAATGTTTAAATGAGGATATACCTCAATATATTTCACCACTATTAGGTCCATTTTTATAAAGCATGGAACTATCCCTTCACAATGTTGAAACCATATTTAGTTATTTCCCCCCTTTCACTTCATCTAATTAGCTATAATCCCCCGTCACCTTGTTTGCACTTCATTGGTTGTACCTCCTGCCCCTTTCCTTTCTCTTGACCAATGGGATTCAATCTCCCTTCACCTGTTACTATAAAAGCTGTGTCCTTTCTAATGTATCTTCAGTTATTGTTTGTTACTGATGATGGCCTAACCGTCGAAATCGATTTAACAGTGTAACTCTTTATTTTTCGTGGAAATAGACAACGTTTTTCACTAACTTCTGTTTTTAAATGGGTTTCCACAACTTCGTCGCGAGTGATTTAGTTCGTTTTAGTTTTTAGTTTTAGTTTAGTTCGTATCCCGACCATAGTTTTTTTGTTCCTTTTTTACTAACTAAAAAGCAGGCATCTTGTAATTTTACTGTGTGTGTGCGTTTCCAAACAAAACTTCAGGATAGGCCGGTTTGGAGCTTAAAATCAACCATATCTCAGTTATTTTCGTGCGTTTTATGCGAAAAAACATCTCCTGGATGATGACGTCAATTTTAAGGAGCATCCAAATGTAAGTGTACAGGTTTACCCTACTAGCCAATGCTACCATGATTCAATAACGCAAGCCTCTCTCTTAGAATATCAATAAATGCGACACTTTGATAGATTCGAATAACACCAGTTTTTCCATCGCCTGCCGCTCCCCCGAACTCATCCGAGAAGTTTTAAGAAAGCGTCGTCGAAATAACAGGTTTATGATTGAAAGGAAGCCCCTCCGAGTGCGGGCGAGTGCAAAGGAAGACGTAGAAATGAAGTTGGGAGCGTCGCGGTGGAGGCGTCACAACGGTGTCGAATCAGTTACCGCACAAAGGGACAATTCCGAAGGGGTATCGAAGAACTTAACCAACTTACAAGCCCAACCTCCGCCTCACTGACCCAGAAACCCCTTGATGGTGAGTATCGCATTGGGGTCAAGCTTTTGTTTGTTTCAGGGGCTATAGATGGATTTCAAGGAAATAGTGCGGGAGCAAAAGAGCGGAAATACACACATCAATCTCTAATGTCCTTCAGAACAGACGACTTTTCATAACACGCCATTTCCAAAAGTGATAGAACCATTTATTCAAACGAATAAATTTAGTAAGCCCGCTAGGATTTTATTATTATCTTGTTTTTTGATGCATATATTAAATAATTTGACAATTAAAATTACAATGAAATTACAAAATGCTACGACTCTTCATGAGTTAACATTATCGTGCTAAGAGTCGAAGCCTAACTTACACCACTGTTAGATTAGATTAGATTAGATCACTGTTTCACAGTAGATTCACTGTAGAAATGAAGCTATTGCAATGGCTCCAAAGTTTTTAAAATCAAATTTTTCGAAAGATTTCTTCATTGAAATCCATTTTGAGACATACTGCAACAAATCCTACAGTTTAACGCTTTTTCATATATATATATATATATATATATATATATATATATATATATATATATATATTGTAAGAAAATAGTTCTCCCCAAATTTCAGATCTTTAAAATTATTTTTGGACCTTCCACAGGTAGCCGAACTTTACATAAACTGATAGTAAGGGTCTACTTCAGTGTTTTTTATCACCCTTACTTTGCAACCAAAAAAATCTGGTTTCGAATGTTCTTGATTGAGAAAAATCTTCTTTTTCCAGTGGTGTATGCAGTTTTTTGACAAAAACATTTTTTCACTCCGAAAAACGCGTTTAAAAATTTTTAAAACATTTATTTTTGCCTAAAATTGTAGCTATATTAGTATAGAACGTGTGACCGAAAGGAAAATTTGGGATGGCCGGTCATTTGGGCAGAGCAGTCAAAAGAATGAACATTATACCACGAAAAACTCGTTTTTAGCCGTTTTCGGCTACTTTTCGTAGAAAATGAAACTAATGTAATGGCTCCAAAAACTTCCAAATCAAAATTTTCGAAAAAAGTCTTCATTCAAATCATTTTTGAGGTATTCTGAAACGAATCCTATAGTTCAACACTTATTTATACGTATATATGTGCATTTATTTATATACGGGTCATTCCCTACGATAGCTCTCCTCAGGATTGAGATGAAAATTCCGTTCTTTCGAGACAAAAAAAATCAAGCTTTCCAAATAGAAGGATGATTTCGCTGGCCAGCACTTTACGAGCACATTAAATTGGTAAAATGTCAAAAAAATTGCTCAATAAGTTACTAAAACTTGCCCAAAATTAGCCCGATTTCCAGTTGTTTGTAATTCGCTTAGTTTAAGAGATAATTCAGAGTTTAAGGATCGAATATTTTTTTTTTTTTTTTTTTTTTTTAATACTCTACAACTTTGATATGAATCATTAGGGTTGGTAGCCTTTCCATGTTTATGGTGAAGGGGGTTGTGAGGGGATGAGTGAACTTTAGGCTGCTATTCTCATCATTTATTCGTCTTTCGCCCTCGGAGTAAAAAAATCATTTCCAACGAGGTATGCTCCCCCATATATACTGTTTTATTTTATATATAACTCCGACTAGTTACCATACAGTAATGATTACGAAATATTTTAAACCCTACCATACTACAAGCCCTTGCGACATATTCCCCAAGCAACGGATACCAATAATGTAAACCTGTAGCCATAGAATGCAAAAACGAAGTATTATAACAACATATCTTAAACTCCCTGATGAGGCCCATTAGGGCAAAAGTGCTCGGAGTAACGAATAAATTATGAGAATAGCAGCCTAAAGTTCACTCATCCCCTTACAACCCCCTTCACATTAACTTTGCTATGTATAAACATTTCTGTAGGATGAATGGTTTAGGATAAATCAGAGAGAAACTTTAAAATTAAAGATACTTGATGACGTCAAAATAGATTTGTTTTGCCATTTCAGCTGCGGTGATGCGTTTCCTATCTTCGTCTCAGTCACAATGCAACTTTTCGCTTAGTCCTCACCGTTCCGCCTTTAGTGAGGCTAATTGCTTCGAACGGACAAGATTTGTACATTTGAGTGCCGCGGTTTTTCGTTCTTTATCAGTCGGATTCCGCTGGAAGGCCAGTCGATTAACCCTCTCGCCACTCTTGGAGGCAAACAATCCCGAGTCTAAGCATTCCTAGAGTCTTACGATGCCCTGATAGAAGGAATAGACGTAGGTCGAGAGGTAGGGGTGGGGGAGAGAGGCGTGATTGTGGAGTCCGATCACGCGAAAATTCTATGAGACGCAGCTGATACGGGTTTTTTCTTTTCGAGGTGGCAGAAGAGGCTAGCACTCAAGAGACGGAGGTGGGTTCACATCACAAAGCCCCCGCGGACCCGAGAGAACACTCGAGAGATTGGGCAAGAGGGGCAAGGGAGACGTTCCGAGCAATTAACCGCGGTCCGATCCGCATTCCGCGGACCGGCGACATTTAAGCTGAAAACGCCTGAGCTTTGGGGCGACGGAAAAGGCGAAATCTTCCTCCGGTTTATTTACATAAAATGGCAGGAGGTTCAATGCTCTCCCCACCCCCCATCACTGCCCATCTCTTCTTTGTAACTGCACCCACCTTAATTTAATCAACCAATTTCGTTTTACCTGTTGTCAAGTGTAGCTGACCTCATTGTAGTTAGAGTCCAACCATTGAAACTATCTCTAGTCCCTGACCTCATACTGCTTCCTGATTTCCTTTAGAATGTACGGGAATAGTGGGTAGTTGAGAGTGAAGAATATTTTGCTAGTGTGGCTTCTTGAACTTTATTGGAGTCCTATTTCCTACTTGTTTCGCATTCCGCCTAGTTACTATAGCCGGTATATGTTCTGCACTCGCGTTCTGCTTCGCATCCTGCACAACGAGAATGATGATGATGATGAGGATCAAAAAGATCACCCATTTCGGCTCAACAGAACCCTAACATATTGGTACTCAAATTCCAGCTCTGGATCTCCTGTCTTATGTGTTCCTTCCTGTACCTTAGTTTTCCAAAATTTCGAACCATTTTCGATTAAATTGCGAAAGTGTGTCAAAAAGCGAGGTTAGATCCGAAAACAAAGGGTGGCCCCTTCGTTTGAAGAGAGGAATTTTCGCGACCTTCCCCGCCCGCCTCCTACTTCCAAGGTGCGGGCAGTTCCTGACTTTGCCTGTACTCTCGCCACCACCTCCGGCCCGTCAGGCCGCAATGGCGGTGGTTGGCAGGGGAAGCCTGCAAGGGGGTGGCCCCCTAGTGCCTTCTTTGTAACTCCATCCACCTTAATTTAATCAACCAATTTCGTATTACCTGTTGTCAAGTGTAGCTGCCCTCGTTGTAGTTAGAGTCCATGGAAACTATCTCTAGTCCCTGACCTCTTACTTCTTCCTGATATCCTATAGAATGTACGGGAATAGTGTGTGGTTGAGGGTGAAGAATATTTTTCTAGTGTGGCTCTCATAAACTTTATTGAAGTCATATTTCCTACTAGTTTCGCCTAGTTACTATAGGTATCTTCAGGGAAGAGTTGGAAGTGAAGCAGTAAGAATAGGTACTTACTCATAAGATAGCAGGCATATCTTTGCATATGACCAGGTACTATTTTTAAGGGCTGATAGTTGGGAGCGTGCTGTGGATATGGTGTCTTCCGACATGAGGATGATATCTGAGTGGCTTGCTGATATGTCTTTAGTAATAAATTATGAAAAAATACAGTTCACACCTTATCCACTAAGACGAAATGGTATAGCTAACTTAGGCCAATACATTGCCACAGACCGCATTGTAGATTGTAAGATAAGTGCTTCTGCCCAAAAATCATTCAAGTTTCGCAAATTAGATATCTCGGAGTCATTATGGATGGATGTCTGACTTGGGTCCCTCATATATTGAAAACTGTGGAGCGCCTGAGAAAATTGATTCACTTTGTTCTGGAGGTAAGAAATTTCTTATATATTTCTACAGCTCGGAGTTTTTATTTTGGGCTGATTCAGTCGGTAATTCAGTATGGTGCGGTCGTCTGGGGTTCAGCTTATGGACTGCATTTGGCAAGAATGTACTTAACCCAGAAATTAATAATCAAGATTTTGTTAAGAAAAAAGAGACGCTTCTCTTCTGATGAGCTTTTCAAAACGTTCAAAGTAATACAACTCCAAACTTCTATTATTCTCATTTATAAATACTTTAAATCTGGTTATACACAGTCAGTCTCTAATAGTACCAGAATCGCCGCTTCATTATGTTTGATTTGTAGATTTAAAGAAACTACGTTGGGACAGCGCTCACTGATGTTCAGAAGAATTGCATTATTTAATGAGCTTCCTACGGAATTGAAGGGTTGTTCTTCTTTAAAAGTCTTTAAACGTAGACTTAAACCATATTTTCTAGACTCAATTCTCGAAATCAGGAGTTGGATGAATTATTTAGTTTGATGTTTTAGTGTTCATTCAATGCTGTGTTTGTTGTGTTTTTAAAAAAGTATTTAACTTATTGGAGTTACTTCTAGTTATGTAGGTACTTCAATACCATAACAATTACAATTGCGTGGGCAAAATAACTCCTCTCCCTAGCACGAGTTTAACTCATAAGGGAGAGTTCGCAAAATTTGTTTATAGAATTTGTAATAATATAAAGTGCCTAATTTATGTTGGTAGTGGAACTACCTAGAAGTTTTTTTTATTTTCTTTGTAAAATTTTTCTTTTGTTTGTTTGTTCATAATGTGAATAAAAATTATTTAAAAAATAAATATGTATATCACTATAAGTTGTTAGGAGATGGATGGGAGGATTAATACTTTCCCATAGTAGAACCATTATATAAAAATTGTAAAAGGATTTTGAAGATTAAAGAGGAGTAAAAAATTCGTTCAAAATTGTTTACTTATTTTTTAATATAGAAGTAATATATATTATATTATATTACTTCACATAATATATGAAGTAATATACGTTAGAGCAGGCGCAGAATGATTTGAGAAAATGAAGTTGGTAGGGAACAATCTACAGCCTAACCCCACAAATTCACAGAAAAGTAAACAAAATATGATAAAAACTAGACCTTGTTCTTGGGAGTAGGAACACTTCGCGCATGCGAAGGAGCTAATAATGATGCAATCACGTTGAAATTATTAAGGTATAATTAAACCAATGTCCTCCAACTATGCACCGAATTTGAGCGATTTTGGACGACTAGAGCGTAAAAAAATGATGCTTGAAGGAATTTACGTTTTACATACAAAAAATGAAGTGATGTTTTGAGAAGTATGGTATTATTAGTGGACCATTTACATATTACATGAATTTACATATAAATATATTTACAATATTTGGTTCAAATTTTATAGTCCACATGCATTAGATTTTGGACGCATTGCACGGTACTCAGGCGGATTTCAATCGAATTGTATACAAATCCCGACGAAAGAGTTTCAAAATAGATGTATCAAATGAATTTGTCGATATTTCTATAGATTTCTCCGAGTCGACAATAAATTCAACTGGACAGCAGCAGCTTATCAGGCCACGCTCGTGGAAGAGAGCACATATCAGTTAATTAAAAATAGAAAAATAAAACGAGAAACCAGGAAGAAGATGGGGATTGTCAAACAATGGTCTTTGTCCGCCGTATCGAATCGTCGGTTATCAAACCGCTCTGAGCTTCAAATGAAGGGCGAACTATAATTCATGCAAGATCACCGATAAACTTCAGTCAGGCTCCCGTGGTGCCCTCTGGAATTCTGAAACATGAAAGAATCTCACTCCATAATATTTAGTTTTTCCTGCTATACTAGGAGAACTCCCTAATTATGTCATATGAAATTCTCAGGAATTCTTTGTTTCTGATGTACTTTTAAGAATATTGACGCCTATTTGTCGTAAGATCTTTGGGATTGGGCTGGGTGAGTCGCCAGTGTGCACCTAAGATGGAGTTCTATAGTACATACTGGTGTTCTACTTTCACCACTCCTAGAGATAGAATGTCCAATACAATCATACAGCATCTGAATAACCCCATCATTACCACCAAATAACATGAAAAATCACAGCGGAATCACACAGCAGTGTGCACTTACATTAATTACATTAAAATGAAAACGAATTTGCTTATTTAGCATTTGTCTGTTCATTCTATAATCATTAATACTTAATGCTTATGTAATGAAAGTCTCCATGGCTGTTGCTCCTAGCTAATTTCATTTGATGAAAAAACAAGACTCTATAAATTACAAATAAAGGTTGTAACATTGGATGTGCGGTGACATTCAATTTTCTCAAAAATGTATCTAAACATCACAGTTTCTCAGGTGTTTCAACGGATTGGTGCAGAAAAAAAGTCAGTAAAACACCAAAAACTATATTATATCCTATTTCAGTTATTTCCTTCCATCAATTATGAATCAAACTTATTCTTTAGTAGTGATTCGCAGGAAAACAATTGATAAATCAGATACAAGTTGAGGAAGTTATAAGAGGGTTACTTGGCTTACACATGTGCATAAGTGAAATGGCTATAATTGATTCGACAAAAATAAACATTCCTTCCTCAACTGAAGGTAGGTGTAAGAACAATCGAATAACAAGTATAAAATAGGGCTCTGAGCAAAGATAAACTGATCTTAATAAAGTAGTGTAGGTTTTTTCTTAATAGGAATGACGACAGACAGCCAGTTTTATGATTTGTTTATTGAAGCAACGTTTCTGCCTCCAACATTGGTGAGGCCCTAGTCATGCTAAACAAGAGTAGATTATTAGAAATTATCTACAAAAATTATCTATTATTATCTATAAAAGTAGATTATCAGAAATTATCTATTATCAGAACAAACGGGCTTATCAATAGTGGGTACATAATTTTTAGCTTACCTTAAAATTTAGAGAGTTGTACAGAGAGGAACTACAAGCAACTTAATTGTTGGTCGGTTGTGGCTTACACGGATATTATAGTATTTATAAATGTTCATGGAAGCAGGTAATAACATTTGTTGAGGTCATCATGGGTTACAATGGGTATTATGTATATATATGTTCATGGAAATATGTGTGAAGAACTAACATGGAAGGAGTTAAGAAAAATTATGGACGTAGGTAGGATGAACTTTGAAAAGGAAGCATTAAGTAACTTTGGAAACAAGGTATACAAAATATGATGTTGAAGAAGTATGATGTTGAAGAAATTATGAAGATTTTAAACAACGTTAGGATCGATAGGTACTGATAATTACCGAGATCTTTGCAAAGCTAAAATTAATTTAGTTGGGGCTTTTTTTTTTTTAATTAAAGTTAGAGGGTTCTCATAAATAATAATTGGACGAAGAAAAAAATTTAATTTGCATTTAGTTAAACAATTCAAATTCATCTGTTGGTTGCCAGAGTTGCTGATGATCGGGAGTTTTCTTTTTTCTACAATAAGTTCATGATAGTCTTACTTAGACCATTAATATCCATTTTATGATTCATTGCCTTGTCACTATTTTGAAGGATAACTTCCATTTCTTTAAATTTTCGTTTTCTGGTATTACCCTCTTTGCAGCAGATGCCGCAATTCGATCTTAATAAATTGCCGGTCTGTAATAACATGCATAATCATTATTGGTATTTTTGGTTCCTAGTTAAGTGGAGAGTTGGCATGTAGTCCCACTATTTTCCGCGAGTAGATATGAGGGCATAATGATAAATCTTCTCGAAACTTATCCAATCGCCGCACCATCTTCGGGAGGGAAATTTGCGTTTCGCAACGCCTGGCTGGGTCGTGGTCGTTCCACCGGTCACCAATGCTGCCCTCACATCGAAAAATAGATGCATCGGGGTATTTATTAGCGATCACGAGGATGAGATTTAATAGTTGATTGTGGATTCCTCAGGCCAAGGACTCCTGTGGAGGGGTCGTGACAGGCGGAGCATCTCCGAGCCGGGCTCTCCGCGGGCCCGTCGTGATTCGTAGCCTTTTCAGAAGGTTCCCGAACGAGTTATGGACATCTTCGCTGTCTCCAGGGCAAACTCTCCGGAGCCAAACGATTCTGAGAGGATTTATCAGAGTAAAGTGGAGCCTTTGTCAATCTGATCGGGTCCGAGCAAATCATCCAACCGTTAGCCATTCGAGCAGTTGAGTACCTACTTCTGTACCTTAGACTAGAGAACCGAACCTGGTTTTGAGATCTAAACCTTGACGAAATTCCATTCCCATCTTCCTGCAATGCTCTCCCAATCCCATGGGAAGTTTAGTGGGGAAAGTTCCACAGTCACAGAAATATAAAACAAAAAACCCTGCAAATTATTTCACAAAGGTTTATTATTTTTTCAATTGAGTATGATCGATGTTTTAGTTGGCTAGCGTACGTCATAAGGCCCGTCCAGACTCCTCGGCGTGTCCTATTTCGAGTTGCCACAACCTATACTTATATAATTATATACGCATGTTTATATTTCTCGATTTGAGCTCCTATCTATTCAAATAGTTATTGCCTTAATAATATCATTATCTAAGTACGTACGAAAAGTCGAGAGGATATGTTATTAAATATGCGTAGGAAAAGCATTGGTATTAACACACAAATATGACCTAGAAAAAAACATATATTCATGCCTCGAAGGAACGCCGTACCCACCTCATGGTGCCGCGGCGTATTATATGGGTATAACACGTAAAAGTAAAAAATATAAATTCTCCTACACCCCTCTGCTACGCCCCTGGTGCCTCGGCGACACCACAAGGTGCCGCGGCGCCTCCTCTCACTCCACCCCCCGCTCACCCCCTCACCACCCACCGTGACCCCCTGCCAAGCGTGCCAGGCGTGCGTCTAACACGTCTAACACTCAAAGCCTCGAAAAAGACACTTTTTTGCCCGTTTTTGGCCCATAGCATCTATGCGAGTAAAGCGATCGGGATGGTTAAACGTTAGGACCAACTAGACCCCAAATGGAGTCTATGTGCGAAAGAACGGGTTTTTTAAGTCAATTCTTAGGCCTTTTATCGCCCGGACGGCGGACGGACATTTCAAATTTGGATTCTACGCACCTTGAAACGTAAAGTGACAAAGTTTGAGGGGGGGGGGGGGTTATAAAAATTGTTTGCTACACGATCACATAGGCTTATTATTGGAAATAATAAACCAAAACGTTTCAGTCAAGCCCACATTCAATAAATACTGATAGGGCTTCCCCAATAAGATTTTGAAGATATTTCGAAAGTCTGTTAATGCTAGACTTTTGCCATAAATCCAGCTGAGCGAAAATCCGATAAATTGCAGAATTAAAGTACTATCTTACAGCCTTCTCAGAATATATATACTCAGCAAGTTCAAGTCAAATTAGATAACAACATTTTCAATCATGCTGCAGTACCTATTTCATCCATTATAATCACTAATTGAAATTTCACAAACTACAATAAACTTTAAACTATAAAATCATAATTTTTTGTACATATTCACATTTCAACAAAGGTGTATTAATCCATTTATAGCTCATTTAATCGACATGGTGCTGATATCTGCTTTCCTCTACATGTTTTTACCTTGGAAAAACAATATCCTGAACCAACTATTGATTATCCTCCAGGATGAATACAAGTAAACCCCAACAGATTGTTATCTGATAAATCTGAGTTTCTTATGGAATTCCTATGGAAATCTGACCGGAAGTGTCAATGTACAACCGGAAACGCGTGCACTTTCTACTGCCCTCTCTACCTATCTGTACTGCTATAATCTTAGAAAGGAATGTGAATGGAAGTACAAGTACCACTGTCCGAAGCTTGGAGCTGCGTAGGAGCGGTTCTGAAAGAAGTATTACTTTCCAGAACTTGGAGCTCTGTGGAGCCACACCTCAACCAGAAGGGTCATTAGCGGCATTGAGCAAGGTATCTAAAGGGACACGAAGTGGCTCAATTCTAAGAGGAGCCATGTTGCGATCCTTGACCAAAAAGGAACGCCATCATGGACTCCACTGGCAACTCGGAGGGGGGGGGGGGGAAATGCGGGGTACAGTGATGAACACTGTTTAGCCTCCAAAGTGGATTTAAAAAACCCCATAAATAAAGTAGTACAACTAAGACTAGATGTAAAATAGGCTAATAACTATTAACATGCTACTATATACAATCAGAAAAGTGAAATAAAACTACGTCTAGATATATATAAATATATCACAGATCAGATATCACAGTTCGTGGTAGAGCTCAGCGGCTCTCAGGGATAAAACGTCAACCCACTGAGGGGGCTGATGCTGGACTCGGAGGTCCACAAGGGCTGGACAGTCCCGAAGAAAGTGGTGGATGGACAGATCACCCCCACAACTCCCACACACAACATCTCGAGCTTCTGCACTAAGCAGGTGTCTGTGAGTAAGACGGGTATGGCCAGTGGCAACCCGGTTAACCACTATTCGATCCCTCCTTGGAAGTAGGGTTACGAAAGGGCCGACCGGGCTCAAGTCCTGAAGAAAACCAAACAGACCAGTGACCTCACCCTGCCATTGCTCAGACCAGATGGAATTGGCTTTATGATGCAAGTAGGAGATATGATCCTCAATGCATACAGGTAACATATTGATCGAATTATCACCAATGACTCTTCTTGCAAAGGACATCAGCACACTCATTGCCATGAATACCCATATGGCTCAATACCCACATAAATGTTATGGTTGGGCCCAATGTCGTGGCATGGTGTAGCGATTGGAGCTCTGTAGTATCCGTCGCTCCGTATTTCACGGCCCGGAACTCACAGTCCCGTAGGGATAGCACTGGTATAGGAGGACATGGAGTACTGCTGTCTGGAACTAAAATCTCTGTAGGAGTACTATAAAAGAAGGAAGGTTTGGTAAATCATCAAGCCAGGAAGTTTGAGCAAAGAATTGTGACCATCTTGGTTCGCCTTCCGTATTTATAGGCCCTGGTGGCTGAGGGAGATGGTGTGTGTGGAAGGGAAAGATCTCATACCATACAACACCTAGCCGTAACGGAATTTCTAAAAACTGTAATATATGCATGTTGCTGCTGGCACACAACACTTCGGATAAGAATATGGAAAATAACCATCCATACGGTAGGTTGTATGTTAAGCAGGATGTTCCGATTAAATTTTTGTGCTGTAGTGTTTTCTTGTGCCCATAACATTTGAGAGCTCTGCAGGCCATTCAGGGAAATCATTGAGGTTGTTAAAGGTATCAGATATAATTTCATCACCCCCCAAGCGTGGAATATCATTTCTCGTATAAGCCTTCAATATGTGTTTTTGTAATTTGTAATTTGTTACGAGCATATAGGATATATAGCAAACAGTCGTACAGATACACCCCTGTCAGCTGAGTGAACTCAGAATACCTGAGCTACACGATTGTAGATGAAATATAAGAAGGCAGTTATGTTTTTTGCCCGCATCAAGGTTGCTCCGCATTTCGTCACTATTATCTATTAGCCAAAAAAAAACTCCATTTCGATATCAGAGTGAATAGGAAAGGAATTCATCTCTAACACTCAAATGTCTTTAATTGTAAATTAATAAATATACTCGATTACAATTGGTTGAGACCTCTGTAGCAGTTGTATTGAGAACATTTTTGATGTGAATACGTTTATTTGTGGTCCCTTTACAATATTATTACGGTATAGTCATTACTAAAAAAATTGTTATAATAATTGAGGAGCTGACATGGAAAACGAGTTAAGTCCATAAATCCAAAGAACATTTTTTTTCGTCGAAGTGCAAGTTAACAGTCACGCCAACAGCCTTAGGTCCTCCCGTCCTTGCTAGATCGCACCCTGAATAAATGTGTGACCTTTACATGGAGAAGAGATTATGTCCAAAAAAATCTGATAAGAGTTCAGAGGGAGATCCTATGAAATTTGATTTTTGGACTTAACTCGTTTTCCATGTCAGCTCCTCAATTATTAATTAAACGAGATGGAAAGTGGAGCAGATTAAAGGAGAATAGAGGGGAAGCACTTGTGGTACTAATAATTACAGACTGGATCCTCTGAATGCAGCATTCGTTTCTGAATCGTAGAAGGAACAGCTGGATCCTATGAGTGCAACTTTCCAACTTTACTAAACGCTGGACTCTCAAGGTGTGGCATATTTGCTATGTTGTATTTAAACTCCAAATCCTTGATGCATAATAATTTGCCTGTGTTTAGGGGAGGAAAACTAGTCAATTTCTCAGTGTTAGTTTATTTGATCTAATCGCTTTCGCCTACACGGCCTCCTCAGAGATAAATATTGTAATATATTCTCGTAATATTTAAGCGCTAGTCATATCATAGTCCAGCAAGCTGTTATTCATATTTGGTTACAACCATTAAGCGATTAAGCTATTAGGCTGATCGTCAGTATTATTGGTTTGGCCAGTTTTGGTACATATCAACATTATATTTCTGTCCATATATGTATAGTTTAAATCATTATGGAGTATAGACAGCATCAGGGTAGGCCTAAGTTTATGATTATCTGGATCTACATTGTAGAGGTATATGTACTAGTAGAGCATAATAGGGGGCATGAGTAGCATAAACTGCACCAGGTCTTGGTAGTATTAAAGGATACAAAGCACGTATTATAGCTGTTTTTCGATCATTATAACACATTGGAAGTGAAAACGAAGCATGATAATTAGCTGGTTAGAGGACATTCGGCTGGACTATGCTAATGACTGGAGCTTGTATAGAATTCAATATAACGAGACTATATTACAATATTTATCTCTGAGGAGGCCGTGTAGGCGAAAGCGCTTAGATCAAACAAACTAACACTGAGGAATTGCCTAGTTTTTCTCCCCTCATACCTACCAGTGTAACTCCAAATCCCAGTAAACTCATTAAACCATACTGAACTCAATCAATGCTGCACAAACCAGGATCCTGTAAATAGACGCTAGTTAGCCCTAATAATTTTTGTATGCTAAGTTTGTCTTGTACGACAGATTCACCCTTACTCCTAGCTGAAGTTGATTTTCTGATACCCTGCTCAGGTTCCCGTTCTGAAAGCCTCTTTTGACTCCTAATTTTAGTACGACAGAAAAGATCCTTTGTACGATCCTTTCCTTTCCTTTCCTTTTTGTACGACCTTTTTACGGACAACCAATCTTTGCTAGGGCTTCATTCTCGTCGTCATTATTGAATGCCAAGCCATCGATATAATCTATCACTGAGCACCAAACAAACCGAAGTTTTCTAGAACGGAGTTCTAAATTGTGTGCCTCGTGTATGTACCTATTCAGAAAACGGAGGTTTTTGGCTAGTAAGTATGAGGTGCACATAACGTTTAGCGTGGCGCACCCAACCCACAAAGCATCTTATGAAAATCCGATCAAACCCGGGCCGTTCGATCCGGTTGCCACGGAAATTATTACCTAGGGTATGCCAACTATCGTCTCACTAAAACCTAAAACCATGTAGGCACCCGATCCGTGAATAAGTGGCGATTCTCTGCAACGGGCCTAAAAGGTTTTCATCCCTTCAACCCAGCGCCAGCGGTCGGCGCGAACGATGCGGAAAACGTGTCGAATGGACCTGGCCCACGATAGTCCCGCAAGGATCACCAATAGGACCCTAACATGGACGGAATCAAAACGCCTAGGGACAAACGTGCTCTGCGGGTCGTACACGAAGGACTATCAATCCCGCTTTGCGGTTTTCGCTGTAGCGAGTTCCCTTATGATACCGAAACAATATTATTGGAAACCGGCCTCCTCCTCTTCAACCTGGATTTCAGGAGCAAACGAAACTGAGTTTCAAATGATTAAACCCTCCTGCACATAGCCATACCAGTGCAAGGATCGCGAACCCTCCCCATATACGCGATCCTACATCACTCTGCACTCGAAGGGCGCGGAAATCGTTCATGCCCTACGCATCTTGGCAGATTACCACTGCACCGTTGGCTATTGGATTTATAGATTAGTAGAACACTTTACTAGGAGCATTCAGTTCATCCACGATCACTAATGCCGTGGTCGCATCTCCTACTAAACTGAGAAATTCTCGATCTACACTCCCTCAATGTTTGCAGTTCATATATAGTCTGCAGGGCTTAATAATGACATATGCTGTGTATACTTCTTTTTGTACTCCGTTTAACAATAATTACTGAAAGTTAACATTGTATTGAATACGTAGAAGTAGCGTAACGCCCTAAAACCACAAACTTCATCAATTTTCCGAAGGCAAGACGAGAATATTTTCGGAATTTATGAAAAAACTACACTGAATGTATAGGGGTTGAGGGAAGAAGATGTGGCTTCTTCCAATCGTATGATGGTTTAATTGAGTACTACTATTTTCGCCTAGGGTGGCACCATAAGATACATGATATTAGGAAGTTCAGAGCAGGCAATTTTTTTGTTTTCCCATTTTGCGCACAAGCACAATTTAGTCATTTTTGAGAGCTTTACAAAAAACATTAAGATAGAAAAAAAATTATTCGTTGACCCATTATTAACGATTTTAGTAGTGGCGGTAACGTTTTTGGGGACACCCTGTGTATATATATTAAAAAGCGTTGAACTCTAGGATTAGTTTCAGAATGCCTCAAAACGGATTTCAATTAAGACAATTTTCGAAAATTTTCATTTTAAATTTTCTGGTGCCATAGCAATAGCTTCATATTCTTCGAAAATTCGCTAATTGTTGATTTGTTTAAAAACAGCATTACATCCTGGAAAGATCTGTACCCATTGTTTACTCAATTGTTTGTTTTTTACTTTCCCCTTTTGTGGTAAATTCAGTTGCATAAAAGGTGCAATTCGTGGTTTTAATAAGAATACCGGAATTACTTGTTCTTTGTTGTCCGTGAGTTTTGTTTTTCTTGGTGAAAGCCTGAGCTCAAGATTTCCAACATAACGGGTTTTCGGTTCATAGGAAGTGGAGAAAATTTCTAATTAAAAGAAATGAATGGGGGTGGGGGGTGTGCTCTTTGAAAAACAGCATTTCTTGTATAACATCGAGGAGTTTGTTGTTCTCGATTTCTAGGGGCAAGAAAGTTGGTTTAGGCTCTTCTGCATGCAGGTGAAACACTCCTTGAGGGGTTTGATATAAGTGCAGGAGGGCGATTGTGAATAGCGGATTGAATGCGGGGAGTCTTGAATAAGTTGAGTTTACCGGAACTGGAAGAATGGGATGAATGAGAAGGGAATTGGAAGAGAAACAACTGCGTGCCTCAACGTTTCATATTGCGTCGAATTAGACTGGAGGTGGAATCATTTCTTAATTGGACCATGAGATAACATAGATTAACGTTGGTACCTACTGATTATAGTCGTATGTGGCCAGCATGAGGAATCTATATTCGGTAGTACTCCTCTTTAATGCATAAAACCCGTGCATAATAGAATCAACCAATCATCTTAGAACCAAAAAAATTCTGCCAAGTTGGTGTGGCACATGGCTTCCTCGTTTACGTATCATGAATGCAAAGCTCATTGTAAAGTCTCAAATGATCTTGAAGTATGCCATAGCGGAAAAGAGTAAATCAAGTAGCGTGAAACGTCATAATTGGTCAAGTGAGAAATGAAAAAGTTCCACTATCTGCTTTACAAGCAGATACCATGTTACATGGATATGTCTTTGATTGGGGATTTCATAACGGTTGTCCTCGAGAGTTGTCAACAAATCCTATAACTTTAAACAAATCCCTGGGCCGCATGGCCGCATCCCGACTAACTCCAACAAAACAACGGTTTACTTATAGAAATGTTGAAAATAACTATGGAGAGAAGCCACTACAATGAGTTGTTGTTAACAGTCGACTGTTGTCAAGAGGATGAAAATGTTTCCTATGGAGTGGAGTAAATGATGCTATTGCTTTACGTTAAGAATATTGTAACCGGCTTATTAAAATTGTTTATAGTCCAATCAACTTAGTTTAGGAATGTAGCCAGGTACGTAGGGAGGGGGAAATGGGTAGCTTGAGATGTGAACATTTATCACGTAAATCAAGTGCTTTCCGACGAGTGGCGAACGATTTCTGTGCGATGAAAACTGCGGAAGTTCCATTCCCCTAGCAACGGCTAGGTCGTACGTGAAAAACACTGAAATCGTGACACAAATTTTGCATCACGGAAATTTTGGTTGACCCCCCAGAGCAAAGACATTTTTATCCATGTCAAAAATAATACCCAATATTATTTACGTTTGCGCATGCGCAGAATGAACTGATGAGTTGAGAACAATGAAATAGCTACAGGACCAACTACAACCTTACGCCCTGCATTCTCTAACAATTTAATCAAAATCGGATGAAAACTGTGGAAATTAGGGTTTTTACAAGGATTTTACATTGGTGCATGCGCAGTAGCTATTAATGATACAATCATGTTGAAATCGATGTTGGATGATAAAATCGTCATCCCCCAACGCTCAAAATTTGAGCGTGATCGGATGAAACGAGGGCGTGAGAAAATTATGCTTGGTAGAATTTATATTTGCGCATGCGCAGAGTGAAGTATTGAGTCAGAAACAATGAAACTGACTGGGGACCATCTGCATCCTAACCCGAACCTTTCCTCACAGCTTCATCTAAATCGGATGGAAACTGTGGAAAATAAGCTTGTTACAACGCTTTGCGGACACACGACAGACAGACACACACACACACACACGCACAGACACGGAACCAAAGTTGTTCAAAATGGTCTAAAACGTCAAATGCGAGTAGAAATTTTGATTTTGGAGGCCCCAAATTTTTTTTCCCTGAAAATGAAAACAATGCTTCCGCTACCTATTCGTAAACTGGGAAGCAATAGAGTGATAGACACAAAACCGAAATTGTTCAGTAAGCTTTAAAACCGGTACTCGTGTGAAGGTTTTGATTTTGGAGGACTTTTTTTCACTTACCTAAAGTTATCACAATACTTTGGATAGGTACGTGTAGATAGAGTCGATTCCGGAGCAATAAGCTCTTATGATTTGCATTTCATCATTTAATAATGATTAACAGGACATTTCCATCTTCCGACGGTCACCAATTTATGATGATTTCCGCTTACAACCGAGTCGTTGATAGGGAAATGGTACTTTGTCATTTTTCATCCCACAAAATAGGAAAGTTGACCATTCGTTCGAAAGCTCTCGATTTATCCAACCATATTTTCATTGTAACAACAACGAAGTGTGTGGCCAACAAGCTGAGTTATGAGCATGGTTATTTGAATAATTGTTTACACTCAGGTGATCATTCTCAATAATTGATATTCTGGACATGATTGCAATCGCTTGTAAAATTCAAATATTAAAAATTTATATTGATTATTCTAAATTGTTATTTTTATTACAATAAAAAAATTATTGTATTGGTTATTATAAATGGCATCAGCTCAGTGATATCATTTTACACTATAATCGAAAAATGTTAGACGATATTTGTATCAAGTATCTAGTCACAGCTCATGTATGGCATTCCTCATAAAAATAAAAATATTTGTAAACAGATTGTTGGTACCGAAGTAAGTCACCAGGGGATTAATGTTTGTTCCTTTTTAACTTGCGATCTTCATGGATCAAAAATAGTGCCATGTTATTCTGGGTTGTCATTCCTTGCCCATTTATAGTATCCATGCCCTTTATCTGTTGCTTTTTGTCAATCTCAATCGTGTGATTATGGCTACATAATGAACTAATAATGTGTAAAATTAATCGTTTTAAATGATCTGACTGTAAAAAAACCGTAGGTCTGCCGTCCGTTTTTTTTTTTTTTTCCCAAAACTCGATGTCATTATGGAATAGCCGTTTGAAATAGTGTGGGAGCTCGTTGATAACACAAATAAATCAGCGATAAGTACGAATCACGTTTGCATGATCTAGGAGAACGTAAATTTTAGGACGTTCCCGCAAGACAAGAAAATTTATGACATTGCTCAAAAATTACAGAGAACTTTTTCACCCCTAGCCGTTAACAAATCTCGGTAACTGGAGCAGAAAGCGAAAATGGATAAAGATCGGGGAGAGAAGTCAGCGAAATTAAGTTATAAATATCCCGTAGGTACTCGGGGAGTGTCGTGAGCTCGAATGATTGAAGGTACGGAGGCGTGTACAACTGCAGACATGAGCTAGGGCAGCTTGTTGGGGCCATCTCTTTCAACCTCTCAGCTCGCCTGTGTGTTGTGAAAACAGTCTTCTTTCTTCAGTGTGAGCTCCGAGCGTTAATAGATTAATGACCCGTTTCTAAAGGCATCCTTTTTTGCCGGACAAAAAGTATGATTAATACCGGTGGGATGGAGGCGAAGATTGTAATTTGCCTTGGCATGTGACGGGAAGCGTTCTTCAGGAAGAGCCGTTCATAGCCCTTCTAGTGGTCTCCAGACGTATTGCAACCTGACCAAGTACCGACAACACAAATCAATTCTCGTTCAATAATTAAACACGATCATAAGTTATTCACTACGGGTTGCAAAATTACACTTGAAGTGCGGTAAAGGAAAGGAGTAACTATATTGATTGATCTTCTGGTATCGAGTCTTACATGTGACGGGAAGCGTTCTTCAGGAAGAGCCGTTCATAGCCGTTGTTGTGGTCTCTGAACCTCAGAACAGATGTATTGCAACCTGACCAAGTACCTACAACACAAATCAATTCTCGTTCATTAATTGAAAATGATCATAAGTTATTCAAAACGAGTTGTAAAATTACACTTGAAGAGTGGCAAAGGAAAGGAGTACCTATATTGATTGATCTTCTGGTATCGGGTCTTACATTTTGAGTTTTACAGCTCCCGGGATAAAATCAGTGGTTTGCTTCTCATAGTTATTACTTATACAAGATGTCCTAAGAATCCCTCTAATCTAGACTGTTCTCAATAGTCCTGAAGCCGTCAAGCGTATTTTTAAATTGTGACTATTTAAATCAAATGTTGAGGGGGATAGGGTGATGGGGATAGGAGTCGGATGGTGAGTGCAATAACCCTGAGTCTATTATAACTATAAAATAGTAACTCGGTGGATTGCAAGATTGAAAACTGAACTTTTATATTGGATACGAACATACAGAATTATCTTAACAACATAATCACATGATAGGTACACAACATCTCCCTTTCAAGCCCTGAGTTATCTTGAGGTTTCTTCGGTTTTGTTCGCTCAGTCTTCCTGAAGGACCTTTTATGGTATTCTTGCGGTAGTATGGGCCTTGTTCCACAATTTCTCCAGTCATGTTCCATCGTCCTGTTAAGGGATTTTGAACCCTGACAAAGGCCCCTACTGGAATGGGAGTCAGGTTTTTAGCTCTCAAGTCATATCTTTCTGCCACTTTCAACTTTTTGCCCATGATTTCATGGTGGAATCTGTCAGATGCTTTTGGCCATTTTTTTGCAAATGATTGATAGTGCGTCGGTACCAACGGTCGAAGTGGGTGTCGAAATAATAACTGGGACGGAGAGAGACCATAAGCAGAGGGAGTATTCCGGAACTCTAATAACCCTCCCAACTTAATAAAAACTCACTCGTGTCGAAAAGTTCAATTGTGGTGTTTCATCAAATATTTAATATTTAATATTCCCTATTTAATACCCTGAAGTACGTCAAACTTTAATTGGTTATGGGTTTGGAACGCTGAAATTGCGTTATTTTATAGATTGTGAGTACCAAGTCAAAATTGTTTCTTCCTAAACTAATCCTTTTCATATTGGGCAAAATTCGTTCCGATGGATTTGTTCAAGTGTAGATTTGGACTTCTTGAAGGAAAAACAAACTGGGCCACATGGAAATATAAAGCTCTCGCCGTACTAAAAGGTATAAAATACGGATTAGACATAGTCAATGGTAAGCTAAAAGCTCCGACCGACCCTGGAGTAGGTTCTGTTGAACAACTTGCTGAGTATAATACAAGTCTAGAGATGTATACGAAAGCCGACAGTGATGTCCTCATAGTGCTCACCACAAACATGACAGAGGAAACTCTCAAGAAAGTTATGAGGTACACTACGGCATACGAAGTCTGGTTGGAACTCTTAAGACTGTATGATGGGGTATCGGAAGACAAAGCCTACGACTTATGTCTCACATTCTTCAACTATGAAAGATGTCCACCTGATGACATAGCTGAACACATGTCTAAGCTGAAAAATATATGGACTGAGTTGAAAATGGAGATCACAAAAGACACAGCAAATCGTGAAATGCCAGACCTTTTTCTAATCTGCAAAATTCTAGGAACTCTACCAGAAAACTATTTCTCTTTCAAAAGTAGTTGGATGTTGATGTCTCGTCAAGATCGTACGATAGAAAACCTGACAACACAGCTTTGTGCATACGAACGTGCATTGGTTCAAAAAGCTTGTGGTGAAGTCAAACAGGAAGCTCTACAGTGGCGGCCGGTGGTCTGAAAAAGGAGTGGGGCACAAAAATATTTACCTATTTGACAGTCAAAAAGAGCATGGAGGTTTTTCATCCATTTGTTTTGCTTTCAGTGTAAATTAATTTTGATCTAAACACATGAAACATTAATCCCACTTGGGTTATGTCAAATGCCATGGACAATAAATCATGATCATTAAATATTATTGATAAATAAATATAAATAAATTAATTAAATAAACTAAATTAAAAATACTATCTTATAGGGACCTACTTACTTACTAAAGCTGGTTTCACATGGAACGGTATGTCCGGAAGACGGAAAGATTGAAAGCAATCTGATTGGCTGTTGGGACAACAGTTGAGGATGGTGGCTGCCATGTTGCCGGAATGGGCGGTCTGCGGACAGCGGTAGAAATGTTTATACCGTTGCCGCGTTCCGTCGAGCGGAGCGCAATCTTATTGGACAGGAATGTTGATAACCGCAAGTAGAGGTTTCAGATCAGAGAGGGTTTCAGTAGGAAGGTTATGATTCCGTGTGTCCATGTTCATGTGAACACCCTGCCGCATTCCGCCGCCCCCTCCACTGGGGTTTCCAGCCTTCTGTCTTTCTGGTTGTTACGCTCGTACTCCTCCATGTGAAACCGGCTTTAGGAATGACTATAAACAGCCAGTTTTTTTATTGGTCATATTGCAACGTTTCTGCGTATTTGTTGGTTGGTTGTGGCTTACATGCTGGTGTGGATACTATACTATATATTGGGTTACGATGGATATTATGTTCATGGAACTAGGTGTGACGAACTAACATGGAAAGAGCTGAGAAAAATTATTATGGATGTAGGTACGTTGCAATAGGTCCAATAAAAAAAACTGGCTGTTTATCGTCAATCCTAACAAGAAAAACACCTACACTACTTTATTATTAGAAGTATTAAAAATTATCAAGGCTTCGATTGTATTGCACTAGTCAACTACTTAGGAGAAGTAATTCTGAAGGAATATTAAAGAACTCAAATTAAATTATGATGAAATGATAGGAGTGTGACGTCATACGTCAATTAAAAATTGTTTCAAAAGGCTATAGAAATGTTGTCTAACCCCACAACTACCACTCACTTATGTATATATAACCTTTTTCTTCAATGCAACCCTAGGAGGGGGATGGTTCATGAATGCAACACATCCAGAATGATCAATATTCTACTGAAAATATTGATCAGAGACGTTTTCGTTACTCATTCTGTATGGTTTTGGAGGTGCCTTTGAACACTGTAGCTTTTTCCAAATTTGACCTCAAAATGTCGTCAGTTTTGGCTGATTTTGTTACTATAAGAGGCTACATAAGAAATTACAGCTTCCTAGAGTGTAAAGCATAGAAATTAACTATTAAAATGATTTAACCACCGCTTCACAAATCAAACCGTTCTCGCAATATTTGGATCACCTGCTATGAATCAAATCATCGAAACACCAGCTCAATGAAATCATCAGAAATTAACAAGCGGTGGCAATCATGTTCACAATATCAATTATTGAGAACGATCACCTGAGTGTACACAATTATTCGAATAACCTTGCTCATAACTCAGCTTGTTGGCCACGCACTTCGCAGTAGTTAACATAATATGGTTGGATAAATCGAGAGCTTTCGAACGAATGGTCAACGAATTTGAAAAACGACGAAGTACCATTTCCCTAGCAACGACTCGGTTGTAAGCGGAAATCATCAAAATATTTTCGTGAGCAATTTTCCGTGAGTCTTTGCTCTGGGGGGTCAACCAAAAATTTCCGTGACGCAAAATTTGTGTCACAATTTCAGTGTTTTTCACGTACAACCCATTCGTTGCTAGGGGAATGGAACTTCCGCAGTTTTCATCGCACAGAAATCGTTCGCCACTCGTTGGAATGCGCTTGATTTATGTGATAAATGTTCACATCTCAAGCTACCAATTCCCCCCTCCTAAACTAAGTTGATTGGACTATAAACAATTTTAATAAGCCTGTTACAATATTCTTAACGTAAAGCAATAGCAGAATTTACTCCACTCCATAGGAAACATTTTCATCCACTTGACAACAGTCGACTGTTAATAACAACTCATTGTAGTGGCTTCTCTCCACAGTCATTTTCAACATTTCTATAAGTAAACCGTTGTTTTGTTGGAATTAGTCGGGATTCGTTTAAAGTTGAAGGATTTATTTACAACTCTCGTGTTCAACCGTTATGAAATCCCCAATCAAAGACATATCCATGTAACATGGTATCTGCTTGTAAAGCAGATAGTGGAACTCGTTTACGAGTTACCTACTATAAAATTTTTAGTTCATGTGCCATAGCAGACATAAAGAAAACAGTTGATTGTTCTCTACGCAACACAGTGAGTCTATTTTATTTATTGGTAAGTAGCGTGAGCAACTTTTCGTGACGATTTTTCAGTTTATGTGCCAAAGCAAAGGCATGCAAATGTCAAAAATGTCAAAATCAGTACCTACCTGACTAAACTTCTTACGTAAATCCGTCGATGAACGTAGTAATTCGGTGCGATTTGTATTCAAAGTGATCGTTGCTTCTTCTTCATTGCCAAAATGCCAACATTTCTTTTTGTAACTAACGTTCGTAACTACCGACGGAAAGGGTTTTGTAGCTAGCTCTACACATAAACAACGCACTCCAACTCGACCGACAATACAAAGGACTTTATTACAAAAGACGTATTCAGCAACTTAGGACTGAATAAAAATAGGTACTTTTGTTAACACAACGCTAAATTACGGACTTTACTTTAGAGTAAATTCTTGGAAACAACCACATGCCCGAAGGAACTTACAAAACATCATAAATTACCAGCAGAGACAGCAAAACATTACTAGAAAAAAAACCTACCAACTATGAACATTCAGTTTGGCTAATAGAATAAACCGAAACTCCTCTAGTGGGAGCCACTCATAACGTTAATTTCATTCTACGGTCTTTAGAAAAGTGGAAACCCTGCCTGGGGCATGGCCCCCTAAAATGATGAGAAATCTACTGTTATGACCTCTTTTTCCCGTTCCTTGCCCCTTAATTCCCGTTCCTTGCCCCGTAATTCCCATCACAGTCTAACCTGAATTGACGAAATTTCTCTCTTGATAGAGTGATTTTATGGCAATCTACGTACTTTTTTACTGGTAGATGGATCTTAAACCTCCTTGGATGGAGCGTAAACCTGATCCTTCTAGCATCCACCTTGGAGCCACAGCATGGAGCTACAGACCACTTTTCGTTCTAATTTGAAACGATGAGTTTTGTTTGTAAAGTCTTCGTTCCAGTTTGTTACTTTTTTCCCAAATGTACTGGGGCAATGTCCCGATGCCCCCCCTCACCGGCCGCCCCTGAAGCTCTAGCGACCAGAGACAATCAAGTACCTAACGATCAGAAGAAAAAGTACGAACCATTTTGCAAATATTGCAAGAAAAAGGGTCATAGAGTTCACCAATGCTCTAAATGGAAGGCAGATGGTAAACCTCCTAAGCCAAAGCCCTCGCAAACAAGAAATGACGAGGAAAAGTGTTCGAATTTTACACTAATGGCAAATTCATTGATACTGAATGATGACGATTCATGGTGGGTCGACAATGGTGCTACAAATCACATTACATACCGGAAGGACTTGTTCAAAACTTTTCAACCATTCACTTCTAATCAGACTGTAACCACAGCCAGTGGAGACTCCGTCAAAGCTCTTGGTAAAGGTGACATTACGCTCGAAGCCAGGGTGAACGGAAAGTGGGAAAAGTTTACACTCGGTGATGTATGGTGTGTTCCAGGTATCAAAAAGAACCTATTTTCAGTCCTTGCTGCCCATGACAAAAATCCAAACAGTACGTTTGAATCAATCACTGAGGAATGTCATTTTAAAATTGAACATCTCAGGGTTTCGGGATACAGGGATAGAAAAGGGGGACTCTTCAAACTGGCCATACGAAATATCAAGCCTCTACAGGTAGCACACGTGAATCTGATCACCAGGGAGCATCAACTGCAACTGTATCATGAACGTTTGGCTCATCAAAACAAACGACACGTCAAAGCCACCATAGAACGTGAACTAGGCATAAAAGTTGACCTCGATAGTGAACTATGTGAAGGTTGTGTCTATGGAAAAGCACATAGGTTGAAGTTTGGTACGAGAGAACGATCCAAAGTACCAGGCGAAATAATTCATGCCGATGTATGCGGACCATTTGAAAAATCTGTGTCAGGATTCAAATACTTTGTCATGTTCAAGGATGATTTTTCCAAGTATCGGTACATTTACTTTCTTAAACAAAAATCAGAGGTTCATAGAAAACTTGAAGACATGCTTGCAGAAGTAAGAGTATCGGGACACACTGTAAAAACTCTTCAGTGCGATAATGGAGGGGAGTTTGACTGCGGAAAAGTTCGAGAAATTCTGCAGCAAAGTGGAATACAACTCCGTCTTACCATGCCCTGGTGCCCTGAACAAAACGGATGCATCGAAAGGGAAAATCGTACAGTGGTGGAAGCAGCTCGTTCACTCATGCACGCTCATGGAGGAATACCACAAAAACTATGGGCCGAAATGATCAATACAGCCAGATATGTATTGAATATCAGCGGACCAACTCAGGTACCAGGAAAATCACCTTATGAACTCTGGACTGGTAAGAAAGCCTCATTAAAACATCTTCGTGTGATAGGAAGTAGATGTTATGCTCATGTACCCAAATGTCAGCGCAGAAAAATGGATAAGAAGGCAGTAAAAGGCGTTTTGGTAGGATATGATGGTTGGGATGGATATAGAGTCTGGTGTCAAGAGAACGATCGAATGATCAGATCACGAGACGTCACCTTCGACGAACAGCTTCTATTAAACGATCCGTTACCTTCCATACATGTACCTGAACAAAACCACCTACCTTCGAATACTGACAGAGACAGAGATCCAGAACCAGAAACTCCTCCAGATTCTTCCCAACATGGAGATAATGAGCTGGATTTGGAGCTTTCCGAACGGGACAACAACAATAATTCAGAAGAGCAGGAGCAAAATGAGGATGACCAGGAAGAGATCACTGGAAGGGTACTACGAGATAGATCATTGCTGAAACAACCTGAAAGATTCAATGATTTTGTTATGAATATACAATCAGAATTGCAATCCTACTTTGAGCCCTCCTCATATAAAGAAGCAATGGAGAGTAGCGAAAAAAGTAATTGGATGGAAGCAATGAAGAGCGAAATCAATTCTCTAAAAGAAAATAAAACATGGAAACTCGAAAAATTACCTAAAGGAAAGAAAGCAATACCTTGCAGATGGGTATTCCGGGTAAAAACAAATGCAGATGGAAGTATTGAAAAATTCAAAGCCAGACTTGTCGTCAAGGGATTCTCTCAAAGAAAGGGGGAAGACTACGAGCAGACCTTCAGCCCTGTAGCCAAAACTGGCACAATAAGATCATTACTCAGCATGGCAGCAAGTGAGAGGATGGTACTGACTCAATTTGACGTAACTACGGCATTTTTGTACGGAAACTTGCAAGAAGAAATATACATGACCCAACCAGAGGGGTACAACGATAACTCCGGGAGAGTATGTCGACTGCAACGAAGTCTTTATGGACTAAAGCAAGCTCCACGTTGTTGGAATATCCGTTTTACCAACTACTTAACCGACATTGGTTTCAAGAGAAGCGACGCGGACCACTGCCTTTTCATTAGGAAAAATAAGTCAGGAATGGTCGTCGTAGCACTCTATGTGGATGATGGTATGGTTGCAGCTACAGATGAAAATCTATCAAATTCTTTCGTGAATGATCTAAGAAAAGAATTCAAAATAACTGTAAAACCTGCAAGTTATTATCTTGGACTGGAAATTCAACGCTTTGAAGATGGATCAATCAAAATTCACCAAGAGGCATACGCAAACAAAATCCTGGAAAGGTTTGGGATGTCAAGTTGCAGACCAGTAGCTACTCCTATATTGAAGGATGGGAGTGGATCAGAGGTGACAGAGGAAGAAGAATTAAGTTTTCCATACCGACAAGCTGTCGGAGCCCTCATGTACTTAATGGTCTGCACTCGACCTGACATTGCATATGCTGTTGGAGTTGCGTCTCGAACACTTGAGAATCCTTCAAAAGAAGACGTTGTTCGCGTGAAACGAATCTTTCGTTACGTGAAAGGAACCACGCACTACGGAATCACGTACAAAGCGAGTTTCAAGAAGGGTGAGCTCGTGTGCTACAGTGATGCAGATCACGGTGGTGACTACGCCACGGGACGCTCAACTACAGGTGTGTTATGCATGTATGCAGGTGGAGCCATTTCATGGTTGAGCCAGAGGCAACCAACTGTGGCTATATCAACCACTGAGGCAGAAGTCACCGCAGCTAGTGAAGGAGCGAGAGAAACAATATGGCTGAGAAGGTTGTTCGATGAAGTGATTACTTTGAAGAAAATCCCTCAACTTCAGGTGGACAACGAAGCAGCAATAAAGTTAGCACAAAACCCAGAATACCATAGACGAACCAAACACATTCGAATAAGGCATTTCTTCATTCGAGAAGCTGTTACTGACGGAAAGCTAGGGATTGTGAAGACGCCAACAGAACATCAACTGGCGGACATGCTGACGAAACCATTACACGGCCCACGGTTGATGATTCTGTGTAGATCAATGGGACTTAGTTGATATCTTGATGAGGGGGAGTATTGAGATCACTCTATCATCAAGTATCATCATTGATTGATTTATACAATATGTTTTGGTAGGCAACGTTTTGTTTCCAACTTAATAAAAACTCACTCGTGTCGAAAAGTTCAATTGTGGTGTTTCATCAAATATTTAATATTTAATATTCCTTATTTAATACCCTGAAGTACGTCAAACTTTAATTCAAGGACTCCTCTACTCATACATATCATGATTAATGCCTTCATAGCCTTGACTCCTGCCTCAGCATGCTTTTTTTTTTTTTTTTTTTTTCCTGTAGTAACTACTCAATTCTTCCAGTACCACCCTGTAGTCAGTCCCGAATGGAATATCTTAAGCTAAATTTAATACATCCGTTATCTTTTGTCCTAAAAAATCGTGTGCGTCGGACCACACGGTGGAAGTTATACTTCTGTGGCCATTCTCATACACCCACTCACGCACACAAACAGACAGGATATATAAATGAAATATAAGACATTTTTCAATATTATTCAATATATTTTTCAATATATTTATCTTCAATATATTATACGTGACTTCATTATTATATTATACACCTATATTATCATTATCAGTAATTTCTTCTATAATCATTCTTTTATCTTGCTCATTTCCTGGTTGGTCATTAGAAATCGTACTGTATTCCAAGAAAGACACAATTGGCTTATGATAACTAAAGTAACTAACATATATTCTAGACTCAAACTTTTCAAGATATCTACTAAATACAGCATCAATGGTCGTTCCGTATCTGGTCGTACCTTGATTCTTGTCATTCGACATTACCAAGTCTAGTTTGTCTTTTAGAAAATATATCAATGGCTCTGTTTGTTCATCGGAAAAATTGATGTTGAAATCCCAGCTCATTATCATTGGGATTTCATGAAAATTGTCATCGAGCAGTGCGGAACCTTCTCTGGTATAAATTAACAAATTTTGGTGTATGAATTTAATGATCTGTTTTACAGTTTTACCGGGAGAGATGTATAGCGCCACAACTATGAATTCTCGACCATTTTGTGGAACGCATTTACTAATACAAATTTCTCCAATAGCAGACTGTCCTGCTACAAGAGATTTTGATGCCCTTGAATGAATATCCATGTGAGAAGTGACTATATTATTATGGTCAATTTCATTGTGATAAATTGCTACTCCCCCGGCAGCAACATTTTCTCGTTTATACTTTGCTATGCAATGAAAATTCGGAATGTCGATGTTTTGGCCATCTCTTACATGTGTTTCCGATAGTATGACTATTGTACATTTTTTAAATACGCTGTCATTCAAATTTAGGGCGAATTGCTTAGAAGAATTAGTGAAAGTCCAAATAGACCTATAATTGAGGCCGGTTAACTATAAATAATTGATATAACCCAAGAAACTTCAAGCGAGCACATTAAAATCCACCCTGGAGTCAGCGCTGAGACTAAAACCAAGATTCCCAACAACCCTACAATTGACACCGGTTAACTATAAATAGTACATAATTCCCAAGAAACTTCCAGCGAGCACATTAAAATCCACTCTGGAGTCAGCGCTGAGACTAAAACCAAGATTTCCAACAACCCTACAATTGACACCGATTAACTATAAATAGTAGATATAACCCAAGAAACTTCAAGCGAACACATTAAAATCCACCCTGGAGTCAGCGCTGAGACTAAAACCAAGATTCCCAACAACCCTACAATTGACACCGGTTAACTATAAATAATAGATATAACCCAAGAATTGTCTTCGATTAATTATTTACCAGACCTGTGTATATATGATCGTGCCGGTAACGAAAGTATCTACTGCATAATTCTTGGACCACAGAAGTCTTGATAGCTCAGTGGGTAGAGCGCTCGACTTTCACTCGAGAGGTGCCGTATAATCGATAGTTCTTAAAAATTTGTTCTTACTTTTCAGCGTGACGCGGTTTCTCGACCAACATCCCATCCCAAAGTGTCTAACGGGTGCAAAGAAGTATAACTTCTCAGTGGGTAGAGCGCTCGACTTTCACTCGAGAGGTGCCGTATAATCGATAGTTCTTAAAAATTTGTTCTTACTTTTCAGCGTGACGCGGTTTCTCGACCAACATCCCATCCCAAAGTGTCTAACGGGCGCAAAGAAGTATAACTTCAAAAAGAGAGGAGAATAGTGTTGGACTGCTCTAATGGCGCTCTGAGTGCGCCTTGCGCTGTCGGGTAGTTCATGTACCTTTGATGCCAGTCTTTGTATTGTGCAAAAGAATGGGACTCCTCGAGTTGCTCAGGTATCGGAATGCCTGACAACCTTATACTTTCCTCACCACCGGTTCTTGTCAGCATCGGGGCTTTATTTGTACCGAGTTGAGAATTCACTCGAATCTCAGGATCCAGAGGGACAAATGGGCTTGATGGATTTTGTGAGTGCGGAAGCGCAGGACTTGGATGAATTAGTAGATGGCTCGTGGTGGCTGTCAATACTGCTCGTGTCAATGTTTCTAACTGACTTCTGAATTCTTGTATAGCCGCTTCCACTGGAGCCTATCGTTCTTCCATCTTCTGATCAGCCTTCGTCTTTCTAGTCATTTTCGTAGGTTTATCGCCTATACGCTGCGCCATGCAATAACCCTGAGTTCATTATAACTATAAAATAGTAACTCGGTGGATTGAAAAATTGAAAACTAAACTTTTATATTGGATACGATCATACAGAATTAACAACATAATCACATGATAGGTACACAACAGTGAGGCGAAAGGGAAGGGTGGGGCGGGGCGGGAAGGGGTGGTAAGGGGTGGAGCAGGGGAGGAAGTTGAAACTTTGAAAGTTCCAATCATGCAGCATGATCCCATGAGCGAATTTTCGTAAATCTCATATTATACTTATGTTAAATTGTTTTGAAATTTGAGCACTTTTAGCGCAAAAAAGTGGTTTAAACTTTCAATTTTATTTTTTATTTTTTTTAACTTGTTCTAAATAAAAAGCTGCTAGGGTGGTGGGGCCAGTGTTTGACACCTTAAGAGACATTTTGACTTTGACAAGCAATTAAGTTATGTTTTTTCGTTTGTTCAAACTTGAATCTCACATGTATTGCTGCATCAGGATGTCCTCAAACTGCTCGGTATTGCAAAAATCACTAATTCAAGCCGCAAAACATCATAAATTTGTTTTTTTTTTAAATCAATTTTTTGACCCAGTATTTGACAGCCAAATTTTTTGTTGTACCTTTGATATACACCCTATGATTGACACAGCAGTTCTTCAGCAATAAATAATTTCGTGTATCAATAAAACATTTATTTCCACATTTTACTAATAAATTGAGCATTTGAACTTAGTTTTATTAATGAGTATTCATAAAGAAACAGCTGAAAATATCACCGGATATTTCATCTCAAAATAGGTACAATGTTTTCTCGAACCATAGGCACAACACGTTTCTAATGGTAAACTAGTAGCTTGTGAGTTGCTATGTATTTATATAAATATAAAAAATAAAGAACGAAAAGAGATACATATTGACAGGATTGTCAATCACTGAGGGGAGCATCAATTTGGGAACTAGAAATTGACATTTGCATTTTCACATGTTATCTTTGGTTATTTCCAAAAAACGATAGCATAAATGCAATCTACACAAAAAATTGATTGGTAGTTGGGCGATGACGATTTGATCATCCCGTATCAATTTCTGCATGATTGTATCATTAATAGCTACTGCGCATGCGCCAATGTAAAATTCTCGTAACAACCTTAATTTCCACAGTTGTCATCCGATTTTGTTGAAATTGTTAGCAAATGCGTGGTTTAGGTTGTAGATTGTCCGGAACCTATTTCATTGTTTTCAACTAATCAGTTCATTCTGCGCTTGCACAAACGTAAATTAAATAGAATATAATTTTTTTGTTTCTTAAGTGACCAATTATGAAATTTCACGCTACTTCTTGATTTACTCTATGGAATTTTTCAAGATCATTTAAAACTTTTCAATGATGTATACATTCATGATAGGTAAACGACGAAGCTATGTGCCACACCCAACTGGCAGACGGTTTTACTGTGAGAACTCAATAAACTAATGGACTCCTTCGAGTATTGAATAGGCTAAGCCCGCAACGCTAATTGGCATGGCAAGAAAGCCGACCTCAACTACTCGTAACTACTGACACCGGCTCTCTAGTTCATCAAGAGATGCGAGTTGTTGAGAGTATCCACATTCATCTACCTAGGTGAGAATAAGGGTAAAAATTATAGAGGCACGTCTAGGAGCTAAACCACACAATCCATGAAAATTTCATAAAAATCGGTCCATTAGTCTTGGAGTTTTGAATGAGTCGATCAATTTTAGTTTTGCGCGATATAATTCATAGGGATTATTCCTGGAACTTATCGTCTGTGTACAAAGTTTCAGATGTTTCCGACTGTGTCAAGATTCAGTTTTTGCGTATTTGCGGAACTAAAGATCCAAAAACATGCTGCATGACTGGAATTCGTTACTTCCTCGTTTCATACTCTGTAGACTCAAAAACTGCTACTAGGTATGCAGCAGGGGTCAATTTTCCGTATTCCACTCAAATTCGGACAGTTTTTGTGATTGTATCTGAAAAAGTAACTAAATACAGTTACGATTACAGATATAAGTAAATGTATCTGTATCCTTTACTTTCTCTTGGTAACTAGGTGTCTGTATTCGCGGATTTCGGACACAGTTACAGTATCCGTGAAAGTACTCGTACCTGTGACGGTCGATACAGATACCAAGTAACTGTAACTTGTGAAACCACAAGGTAAATACAATGAATTTGATAAGTTGGCTGATTTGACACCTTTTTCGGCAAGAATTCCTCAAATTCGCCAGATGTATCCTAAAAAGTATCTAGATACCCAGGTAACTGGATACTGCCCAACTCTGGTGTGTGTGTGTCGATTTTCACGCCATCCGGGTGGTTACATTAGCCACCTCGGTGAAGTGTACAAGGAGTAGTCGTGGGACAGTGGGATACCCTCTGCCGTGCTTAAAAATGAGAACCTGTACCATGTGGTGCGACAGTTTCCTCGTACTCACGGTGGCCGCATTCTACGTCACGATGCAGTTGCCAAGCAGATAGCCGGCGCTTTGTCATATAGCGGTTGGAGTGTCGAATGA
Organism: Adelphocoris suturalis; assembly: GCA_030762985.1. NCBI lineage: Eukaryota > Metazoa > Arthropoda > Insecta > Hemiptera > Miridae > Adelphocoris > Adelphocoris suturalis. Next base: position 162,143,037 of record CM061040.1, read on the forward strand.
GATAGACTATATCACATGCCGAGTGACCAGGGCAAAAAGCCGGATACCGTTGCCATCAAGCCCGATGGGTCTGCCATAATCCTGGATGGCAGCCTCAGCGTGGATATGGAGCAGACCTGGCGGACTAAAATAAAGAAGTATGACAGAAATGACCTGAGTCAAGCGATTTCTGAGCAAAAAGGAGTGGCGACCAATAACAACCGCAAGGAAAGCGGCACGCTTCACGCTTTTTGGCGTATCGGTCATGCCTGCGACCGTGTCATGGCGTAGAGTGTAGTGCGGAAAAAGCGTCATGGAGTTACTCGAGTTGGGCATCTCGGCGGAGGTACTCCGTGGTAGCACCACCCGCGTCCTGAGGGGTTCTTCTTGAACTGGTGGTCATTTTATATTGGCACTTCCTTTCATCTCATTCTTCCTCTTCATTCTTCTGCAACTTCCCTCATCCCTAGAGCCGACGTCGGTTAAACCTGGGTGTCCTCCCCACTTTTTTATTTATTTGTTCACTTTTCAATTAAACGGTGTGCCCCCTCCGCTTTTGAGGGGATTTTAGGCTATAAAAAAAAAGTGTGTGTGTCATTTCCATCGATAACTCCCCTTAAGATCGAGATTTGCGCGTACACGAACAATGTATTTTGCGTAAAATAGATAATTTTTTACTTATGAGTCCACCTATAGGTAGCAGAAGCATTGTTTTCACTCTCGGGAGACAAACAGTTTTTTGTCTCCAAAATCAAAATTGCCATTTGCATTCTGTTTTAGACGATTCTGAACGACTTTCTTTCCTTATCTTTCTGTCTCTGTGTGAGTGACTGTGTTATAACAAGCCAAATTTCAACAGTTTTCATCCGATTTTGATAAAATGTCCAGAGCATTTGCGGATTAGGCTGTAGATAGTCCCTATCAGCTTCATAACCCACAATTCTACAGTACGCATGTGGAATTTATATCCCATCAATTTCTCACGCCCTAGCTAGTCGGATCTCGCTCAAATTTTGAAGGAAGTTGGGGAAAGACGATTTGATCATTCTATATCCATTTCAATATGACCGCATCATTATTAGATGCTGCGCATGCGCGATTATGGAATCCTAGTAACAAGCTTAATTTCCACAGTTTTCATCCGGTTTTTATGACCATTTCAGGGAATTTGCGGGTTATGGTGAAGATGGTCCCTCGCCATTTTCATTGTTCTCAAATCAATACTTTACTCTACGCATGCGCAAACGTGAATCTATCAAGCATCATTGTCTTGATCCCAAATTGAACGATTTTGATGTTCTGCTCTACATCATGATTAATTTACTATTTCCCGCAAAGAGTTTTTTAAGATCATTTATTACATTTCAATGATTTATTCATCAATGTTACTGATACGAAGAAAAGCTATTTGCCACGCCCAACTACAGTCGTTTTTAATTAGATTACCATTAATATTGAATAAATATTATAACACTACTTTAACAATCTACTACCAAAATGCAAAGATAAAAAAAAATTCCTAAACACAAGATTGAGCAGACGAGAATGTGCTAATAATATTTTGTGACCCCAGAGGTTTATAAAATGTAAAAAAAAGATGTCACTGACAGGGAATCTTCTAGTTTGGTTAAAATTAGCTTCCGAAAATCCCAACATGTACATGGTTACAATAAATTAATAATTCATACTTCCCAAAGTAGAGCATAATGAGAATAATTTGGCTCAACCCGAAAACAGATTAGTTCCTCACATCATCGTAGTATTAACGATACTTTAAAGTTTAAAAGATTCTGCACTTCTTGAATGTATCTGCCCGGTCGATCTATACCAGTTATGTACCATGTAATTCAATTAGTTTTATCATTTTGACTGCTTATGACCGAATAAGTGTCATGGTAGGGTTGGATTCAAAGGTAAGTGATAGATAATGCAAAATTGTACTATAAAACTTATTTACGGCCAAAACTATATGTATCTTCTCAATTTACTTCTTCAAAGTTAGAGAAGAATCAAATTATTAGTATGCAGCATTCCTGTGGTTATAAATTAAAGCATTTGCTATGTAATGGGACTACAGTCGAAAGAAGAACTGCATCTTAAAATGCAATCTGTATAGTTTAGTATTTTAGTAATTCAATTTTGCTTTTTTAAGAGTCTCTATTTCTCTTTAGTCCTAGTTCACCATCGTCCACCATATTTCACCATCGTCCCACCCGACAATGTAAAAATGATTACTACTCCTTGGATTTTCTACATTTAGGGTCGAGCACAGGCGAGATCTAAAGCTGAAGAATACAGTTAATCAAGTCCAGTTCCAAATTAAAACACCCGTCTTATGCTCATTAATTTATTGAAAACCTAACTCTTAAATTCAAATATTTATTTCATCTTGAATTATCCGGATTTCTCTTTTAATAAATTATACAAAAATAATGTCAAAAACAAATCATAAAATATGGTTGTTCACTGAAAACAGTTAAGTAATTCCTATAATATATATACATATTGTTATAGTCTCACATAACGAAATTGGCTCATGCATGCCGCCACAAGCTATGCTTACAGGCATGCATACCCTTCAACCTCATAATTGTTAGTTTATACTATAATACTATATAGGTATATTTATCATTCAACTATGAAAGTTCATTTTCTTTCTGTATGGAAGTACTAATTAATTTGATATTTTATCTTTTATATTATGCTGTATACAGCATGAAGGAATAAAAACTCACTGTATACAGCGTTATGTAAGGAATAAAAACTCATTCATTCATTCATTCAGTTCAAAAAGTAGAAGTGATTTGCTGCATGCATTTCGCATATTGAGAATTGTTTTTCCACTTGACGAGCACTTGCGTGATGTTAGCCAAAATAGGCATACTCTCCACTGCCTTCCAAATTAACACGATGATTGACATTGGTTAGTGAAGTATTTTATGAACAACAAAATGTTTATGATTATTTATCAAGATAAATCTATCTGAAGATCAAGGACCAACTTTGATATAATATGTGGTTGTATCGCACATTATTACAGTCCTGGGATAGTCTTACAGGAGCGAAGTTGTTTAGTAAGCATTAATCCTCATAGGCTGTCAGGAATACATACCATAAGCTGGTAATGTAGTGAATTTATGATTCACGTGTTATTTGAGTGTAAAATATAACGGCAACCGGTCTTTGAATTACACCTTAGCAAAGAACTAACGGCGCGAATAGGACTTGTTGAAGACTTCTGTTTTTTTTTTTTTTTTTTTAGGATGATCCTTATCATTTCAAGACGTTGACCAATTGACCTCCTAGGGGTTTAAGGAGGCGATGTCGAGAGAAAAAAATGCACAGACGGATGCGAGCGGCGAGGCTGGTACCGTTGTGTATTGGACCTATATGGGTTAGGGTAGGTTAGGTTTTCTAGGTTCTCTGGGAAGACCCGGCTCGGGGTCTGGTTTTTGCTTTCTTACGGCCAACTCAATTTAACACCGCTCTCTGCCTCAGAGGAGAGCTTGAATCCGAAATGTCACGACTCGTAACCTGTTAACGTCCCTTCAAACAGAATTCGAGACCTGAGCAGAAAAATAAGTAGGATGGGGGGGACGACCATTAGCGCAGGACCAGGGACTTTTTATACGGCAGTGAAAGGAATCAAACTCAAACTACCTAGATCTCAGATTTTCCGAGGTTTCCGAGCCAATGAATTTGATTCGAAGCCAACTGTTTAATGAGGTAAGAGATCTTATCCCAAAAAGTATGAGTTACCACTAAAAATGTAGGTACCCTGTGCAGTAGATTCTCATGGAGACCATCTTTCCAAAGCTGTCATTTAAAAAAAGGCACGTAACTACGACACATAATATACCTACACAAAAAGTCTATGTCACCGTTCCCTTGTGATCTCTGGTGCTAATTTTATTGCTACTAAACCTATGGAGCTAAAATTTGAAATGGTGGAGAAATCGAGAGCTTTCGAACGAATGGTCAACGAATTTTGTGGGATGAAGTACCATTTCCCTAGCAACGACTTGGTTGTAAGCGGAAATCATCAGAAAACCAACAGTAACGCTTTTTTTTACCCTTTTTTCGTTTTTGTGCCAAATTAAAGACATAAAACGCTTGCATACGAGTCTGCAACACATTGGGACATTTTATGTCTTTAGTTGCAGACTCGTTTGTGTTGCAGACTCGTATGCGAGCTCCAAGAGCCACTCAGCTGATCCGGACCCAGGGCATCGTCAAGTAAATGTCCTAAAGAGGCTACATACGAAATTAAACTACAGCTTCCTAGAGTGTAAAGTATAGAAATTACCTATGAAAACGGTTTAATCACCGCTTCACAAATCAAACCGTTCTCGCAATATTCGGATCACCTGCTATGAATCAAATCATCGAAACACCAGCTCAATGAATTCATCAGAAATTAACAAGCGGTTGCACTCATGTTCTCAATATCAATTATTGAGAATGATCACCTGAGTGTAAACAATAACTCAAATAACCATGCTCATAACTCAGCTTGTTGGCCACACGCACTTCGCAGTATATAACATAATATGGATGGACGAATCGAAAGCTTTCAAACGAATGGTTAACAAATTTTGTGGGATGAAAAACGACGATGTACCATTTCCCTAGCAACGACTCGGTTGTAAGCGGAAATCATCAGAAAACCAACCGTAACGCTTTTTATTAACGCTTTTTGTTAACGCTTTTTTCGTTTATGTACCAAAGTAAAGACATAAAATGTCAAAACGTATTCTACATACGCTCATGTTCTACATACGCGAAATATCCCAGGTTCAGTTCTAATAACTTCCACCACGTTGTTCTTCAAAATGAGCAAAAGCTATTTCCAAAACTGTGACAAAACGGCTTGTCCGATTTTCGTTCTGAAAACTTTGTTGTTTTAACCATATAATGTACTTAAAATTGATGTGACATTCTTAGTTTTTTCGGAATTTTCTTTTTTTAATTTACCGTGGCACTGAACACATAGAGGAAATGTTAATTCGTGAGTTTCAAGATTCAGCAGCGCTAGGGATATATATATTTCCAATACGAATCCGTTTGAAATTTGAAAATCGGATGAATTTTGAGTGTTATTTCGTTTGGGGAAAGGAATTATGAATGGAAGCGTCTGTCGCCTTCCCCACGCGCCGCTCTACATTTATAAAGGGATAAAACCACTAATAATTGTAAAACTCGGTTATAATGGAGTTGGGGAGATTAGCAAGTGTTACCATTCGATTCAGCATGAAAAAATGCGTAGGAACTGGCCACAAACTCGTATTTTCGTAGAGGGTAATTTCTCACTAAAACTCTCGATTTCGAAGAAAAAAACCATGTTTTTCAACATACGAACATACTTTTCTCCACCAATTCGAAAAGTAAAAGTAAAATTGACTATACGGTTCAAAAGCTGACAGTTTGAGAAAGTTTTTTCAGAAGAGCGCACGCCGAATAACCCCATACCGGTAGCAGAAAAACGAAAGGAAAAACTTCGATTTTATTAAATATTTTTTTAATTTTCTACTCAGGCCTTTCTTTAACCAATTAAAACTAACTAAAACAACTTTATATCAGGGTTAAAGGAAATTTACCGGTCTTTTCAAAGGTGTTATTAGTTTTGAGTTTTCAGTGATTCTAGGGCGAGTTATGGCCGTTTTAATGTCATGAGGTACAAAACACGAAAAAAATCTTAAAAATTGAATAACTTGAAAACAAAGCGTTTAAAAAGAAATCTCCTTGAGTAACTTTCGATCAGAAATGAGCTCTAGAATCGATTCTCTGAGTTTGTTCCACAATTAATCCTGTATATGGCTGTAATCCTAAGCATATTATTGTCCTAATAATCCTATCCTATCCTATAATCCTAATAGTCCTAATTGTCCTAATTCCGGTTTAAAACACCCACCATATCATTAACAAAGATGGATATCTACAGTTGAATCTTGAATTGAAGCGCGTTGAATCCAAAAGTTGGATTGAGTCAATTTTATTTCTATATTTATATTTTATTTACGTGAAAACGTTGAAAAAAAAGTTTTATCAGTTCAAAAAATGTGCATATCCCCACAAAATTTGAATATTTCTCAATTTAAGTACAAATTGAACCCAGTAAACAACACCAAACATAAAAGGTTAAGACCAAGAGGTTAAACTATCAGACTATGTGTGTCTCTCCCCACAAAGTTCACATTTCCCTCGATTTTAACATAATCGACTCAAGTAACATCTCCAAATATAACTGGTCCTGACTGGGATGTTCAAGTAGGAACCCAAGAATTTATAGTTAAACATAATACATTTCACCAATCAATAATAAGCTCTGAAGAGGCCATATATCGGCGAAAGCGCTCAGCCTATGCATTAAACCACATTATCAGAGAAGCCTATAAAATTTATCTTCCCTCAACAAACCCAATTTACGAAGGACAAGGCAACAATCAATAAGCAATATTTTCTTTTTATTGGAATGTCAAATATAAAATAATTGCACTTTATTATTACCTACTTCCTTATGAAAAAAAAGCACTGATCTCATTTTTTGAGAGCATTACCCAAATGGAAGAGCAAAAGGCAATCACACACGTCTACTCGGACAAAGGCGAACTACCGAGGTATCCGATGCTTAACCTCATCAACCCAGCTGGTTATTGGAGGGAGGTTGGAGTAGTTAGGAAGCTACGTTACTCCATAGTTGGCTGAAAAGAGCAATTACCCCTGGGGGCACCGCCGGCGTTTCCTCGCGGTTATTACCATCCGCGACCCGCCATCATTCCGCGCTTGAACGAAATTAAAACAATTAATATTATTCAGGTAACATCTGCTTCTGCCGTCTTCTGGCTTGGGGTTTGGAGGGCTCAAAATTACTGGTTTTACCTCTGGATCCAAGAAGCAGTGGTTGAGATGAGTCCATGATCCTGGCCGAGAATCTAATTTTGTGGGCAAAAGTTGCTGGCGGTTGCGCAATTTCTTTCACAATAATTCCTCTCGCACCATCAACATTTTGGCGATTGGTTCGGCTAACCAAGTGTTTTAATCAGGATATTTGAGAGTTTTTGTTCTTCCCGCACGATTTTTCCCGTTAACGCGTAGAGCAGCGTCTAGAGCAAGCAACTGCAACTTTTCGCGTATTTCTCCACATATTTTTACACGTATGTACACGAATAACCAAACGCTATCGTCATGCTAAAGTCTCTATAGTATTTCAATGTCAACGATTCTCTTGCATTCGAGGTCGAGTTGGAGAAGATAGAATTCATTTTACAGTTACACGCTGCTTTCTCACCTATCTTCACAGGTATTTAATAGCTAGGTCCGAGTACAGACCTACGACCTAAGAAAAAAATTGTATTCATCAACGCCGTTATGTCATTGAATTCATCGGTTCTCGTCTGATTTACCCAAGTTGAGCAACATCGGGCTTGGTTAGCTTACTTGGATGGGTGACCGTCCGGGAGTGCCGCAATTTCGGCATCTTTTTTATTTGTTGTCTCGTCATTCAATTTTCCATCTATCAACATCAAGTTTACTTATTCAGGCTTCGTGGAATAGCTCATTTTGAAAGCCTTCCCTGCTTCATCAAATCGTCGGTAACGTGATTTGAGTGGGTACCTAGCCTGTTATTGAATTGACAACAGCTTTTATACAAAATCGTATTATTTAAACACAAACAGCCTGCTTGTTGTCTGATTCATTATGTTGGCAGATTCAACTTTGTTGTACGAAATGTACATGCAGATGCCTACAAAGAACAGACCCTAAGTACCTACTTTGAAAGCCGAAAAAGTATCAACAACTGCATTCACTCCTAGGTAGGTGAACAGGATATCTGGCTGTTGGACTACGTAGGTAGGTACTTCGTTCACGAGATCAACGGAATTTGATTTAATAGTACAATTATATTCATCATATATGTTAAACGTTAAATGAGAAAAGTTAAGTAAAATTTGATAAGAGACGACGTGTGAAGACGCGTGAAACACCAAGCACAATAGTAACAGCCAGAGTGTTAGCGAAATGTGGATTTTCTCTATAGATTCACGTACACCGTATTAAAACACCGTGGTAACCAGGAACTCTCTATTAAAATGCTCTCTAATTAAAAGCTTCATGCTCAATGAGTGGTATAAGTCGCACCTAAACCACTTCGAGAGTTGCCCTACCTGATACATCAAACCGGTAAACCCATTTCCTGACAGTAAACGATTCTGGCATCAGCGCAGAGAGGTTTCACTGCATCTGACGCTTTACATTATTCAATGTATTGTATAAGCATAGTGTGTCGTGGAATTATCAGGAATGGGACCAAACAAATGATCCCTCCTCTTTCGCCAAGTTTTTGATAAATTTATTATCTTCTTCAAGGCCTATAATGTACAGTACAACAGCTCAACCCTTAAAAAAACGGCGAACTCATGAAATATAATAAATAAAGGTATAAACGCTAAAATACTCCAGCAAGAAACAAGTATACTAAAGGTAAAATCAGCTAACGTACTCAGAGGTGAACTACAGCGTGAATATCACACTACTCAGCGAGGAGGCATGTCGCTGGAAAGTACCCTCCGTATATGTTCCACTACTGTAATTAAGTAGAAAATGCCATACTATTAGCAAAACGCAAAGTGTACTTATAACACAAAGAGTTGACAATAAATTTTTTAAAAAACTACTCAGCGACCAGCTGATCAATAAATTCATCACAGGTTGCAAACAGGTACAATGGTACAGGTTGCAAATGGAACAGGTACACAAACCAACAACTCAATATCAAGGGATGCTAATACCAATAACGGAATAAACATAACAACAAACAACCAACACTCACCAACTCAATGAAATAACTAAAACCAGTCTATTGAAGATTTAAAAAGAAGAAGAAGAAGACGAAAATAACATCCGACAGTCACAATATTATACTAATAATTTGATTTACTTGCACAGCATCAAAATTCCACGACAGATTACTGCGTTTGGGTCGATAATCACATATCCTGTACAGGCACAGTAGTCCTAAAATTCAAGACAAACATATAATAGCTGCTCGTTATTAGAAGGAAATATCGTGCCTAGTACATTGAAATTATTACGAGTATGTCAAATTCGGAGATAGACGGTGAACCAGTGACACAAAATAATCAAAGATCTTACCACTTTTAGCATGAATATGCTTTAGCCGTGACCTAACTACCGAAAAATGTCCCACGAGAGTGCAACGAAAGTAGCGCCAATAATTGTGATGATTTCCGCTTACAACCGAGTCGTTGCTAGGGATATGATACTTCGTCGTTTTTCATCCCACAAAATGAAAAATGAATAATGACTATATTAACTACTGCGAAGTGCGTGGCCAACAAGCTGAGTTATGAGCATGGTTATATGAATAATTGTTTACACACAGGTGATCATTCTCAATTATTGATATCGTGAACATGATTGCAACCGCTTGTTAATTTCTGATGATTTCATTGAGCTGGTGTTTCGATTATGTGATTCATAGCAGGTGATCCGAATATTGCGAGAACGGTTAGATTTGTGAAGCGGTGGTTAAATTATTTTAATAGGTAATTTCTATACTTTACACTATAGGAAGCTGTAATTTCGTATGTAGCCTCTTTAGCCTCTTTCTATAATAAAGTGAATGTTTACTCGCGAGTTTCTATTAGGAGATCATCATCTCACAAGAGCTCAATCGTCGTGATCATTTCTATAATAAAGTGAATGTTTACTCGCGAGTTTCTATTAGGAGATCATCATTTCACAAGAGCTCAATGGTCGTGATCATTTCTATAATAAAGTGAGAGCGAGGAGCTAAAACATGATTCCATGTTTTAGGATTGATGGCAGAATGATAAACAGAGTTCAGAGGCCGATGGGGGGTCGGGTTCAGAGAATCGACGAGGAGTGAGTCGTGTACGGCTAAAGCATATTCATGTTTTTTAATTTTAGCCGTCAGGCTCAAAGGAACTGTGGCTTTTTTGACTAGCCTTTAGTAGTCGAGTAGAAGACGGAATGACCAGTCTTCCAAAAGTATGATTTGACGAAAGATATGGCAGACGCCCCCGAAGGTTGATAAAATGGTCAAACAATTGAACCATTCAGAAATAGCTGAATTTTTTATACGTTAAAGAAGACAAGGAAAAGGTGAGAGGAAGGGGGGGGGGGGGTATGTGTGGTGTAATTATAAGATAGTTGGGGGATGACAATTTGATCATCCCGTATCAATTTCAACATGATTGTATCATTAATAGCTACGCGCATGCGCCCATGTGAAATCCTTGTAACGACTTTAATTTCCACTGTTTTCATCCGATTTCGATGCTCTAGTCGTTCGATTTCGCTTAAATTTGGATGATAGTTGGAAGAAGATGACTTGATTACCTCATATCAATTTCAACACAATTGTATCATTAATAGCTACTGCGCATGCGCCAATGTGAAATACTTGTAATGACCTTAATTTCCACAGTTTTCATCCGATTTTGATGAAATTGTCAGCGAATGCGCGGTTTAGGTTGTAGATGGTCCCGTACCTATTTCATTGTTTTCAACTCATCAGTTCATTCTGCGCTTGCACAAACGTAAATTACATTGAGTATAATTTTTTCGTTTCTTAATTATGACATTTCACGCTACTTCTTGATTTACTCTTTTCCGCTATGGAATTTTTCAAGATCATTTAAAACTTTTCAATGATCTATACATTCATGATAGGTAAACGAGAAAGCTATGTGCCACACCCAACTTGGCAGACGTTTTAATGTTGGTTTAGCACAAAACAATAACATTTGTGCCCAAAGAATCCTCTATAATGATTCTAATTACCGGATGAAAAACCTGTATAAGATGGTATATTAAAATACCTAGTAGGTTTGTTTCCACTACTGCTCCGGAGCAGTTTCAGTGCAGAGCAAGTTCAAAGCAAGGGCATCTCGATGTCTGTTCAGTTCATATGGCAACGGAAACGCTCGAGGACATGTTCGGGGCAGTAACCCATGGATACACGAAAATACATGAAAATGGAGTCACGTCACCGGAACTTTTGCAAACAAGCACTTGTTTTCATGCCCTCCGACGTCCAACCTTCTGGTGCTGTTCTGTGTACGGTTATTACATTTGAGGAAGGATATAATATCGGGTTATCCAAAGTTCCAAAGAGCGCATGCTCGGAACAAGCTGCACTTGGTCTTCGGGCAGAGCTGAAAGTTCACGTTCGAATCATGTTCCTTGGGCAGCAGAAACGCCTTTTTGCGGAAACGCTTTTTTCTTACTCCTTCTTCACTGCGCTAACACAACTTGACCTGAACCTGTTCGGTATAGCAGTGGAAAGTATACAATTTTGGGTTTGGTTTATCTTTAATGTTCATGTTCAATACATTCACACGAAAACAATACACACCTCAAAAGAGTTAAGGCATCACTTTTCCTAGTAGACTTCAAAGAACCAAGATCACTAATCAGGTGATCAGGTTACTAATGGAGATGGGATGCACTGTAACGTATAAAATACGTACGTACGTATTCTATTTTATACGTTACAGCACCCTTTTGTACCGTTTTTTCTCAAACACTGTGAAAGACCAGTGACTTTCAAGCTTCGCATTGAGCCAAAACAGAATTAAAACTGAGCATTTTTCTGAAGAGAAGTAACCCCTCCTAATTTTTTTCCGGAATTTTTGAGATATCGACGTGAAACTTGGAGAGCACTAATGGGGTGCCTGATACTAAGTTTTAAGCAAATAAAAATCAGGAAAAAGTCCTTTTTTTTACTGCCCAAGGGGAAGGGGTGTTACTGGATACTTAGAAAATAATTTTCCTATTTTTTTCCGAATGACGCCTCATTTCAAAGATTTTTTAGTGCTGAACACGATGGTGAATCCAGAATTGCGATATCTTATTCCGCTCTCGAATTAAAGCTGATAACCATGAACAAGCGCGATTAAACGGTTTTGGCTCAAGTTGGAGCTTGATATCGCTCGTCTTTCTTAGTGTTTGACGAAAAACAAAAAGAATAGGGTGCATTCCATCTCCATTAGGTCCATAAACATGAGATATAATATGAACTTTGACCGACTGATCTGGGGTCTTTGGCGTCTACAAAGAAAAGTGGTTTCTTAATTCTTTTGAGGTGAGTATTACCTGAAACCACCAATAAAACAATCATTTGAGAAGGACGTTTACTTGGATAGAAGGAAAATCTGGGATACGCGAAGGTCCAGTCATGGGTCATTGGACACTGCACACAAAAAGACCCCGCTTAGTCTTGGGTTCAACAACTCCTGATCCATCGCTCATTCTCCTGTTTGTCGGAACCAACTAGTAAATAGAGAGAAAAACCCCATCACACAATAAAGAAACCGATTGTGTCCATTGACTTGTTGATTCCGCCGAGACGAGTTTACGACGGGTCGCCTGAACGCTAATATCTCCTGATTGATTGAAAAGGACCGGACGGAGTCGGGGATCCCCTGCAGACTGACGCAGTTAAACTGTTGATTAAAGTTGATGTTATTTGCGCGTTTTTTTTTGCACTCGTCTTCCTCGTTCCCAGGACGGCCGTGTGAGGTGTCTCTAATCCACAGGACTTCCTATTCTTGACGTCTCCACATCTTGTCTCGTCAGTTTCCTTTCATTATTCCGTCAGATTTCCGTTTTCTTCGTTCCTGTCCACAAACATTTCGCCATCCGTTTCCTGAAGACAACAGATAGATAGATAGATAGATGCTTTATTGTGTTAACAACTTTTTTTAACAAGAGTTCGCATACATGGAAATAAACTGAAATACTAATAATAAAATCAAATACAAATTCCTCTAAATTCAAATAAAATACACTGGAAAAAGAAAAAAGAAATTCTGAGTGGAAAAGTTTGCTCAAGAGCCAATAGTGCAAGGCACAAAAAGAGAAATTAAAGATAAAAAAGATGTGGTGCATAACATCAAAATCAATTTAGACGAAAAAACCTTCGTTTACAGTAAATGCCCGTTGTCGTAAAACAGTCTGCAGAAATCCTACTAATTTCCCTACCTCCTTTCTATCGTTGCATAGTAGAACTGAGCGGAAAACGGTTTCATTTAAAAAAGGGGCTTCAAATTATTTGAAGCGTTCGAAGGCATAAACTTTGCAGGAAGAGATGAGGTGGTGCAGCGTTTCCAGGCTGTCGGCATTGCATATCGAGCAACTTGCGGAGCTGTCAAAGCGGTTGATTGTTACATGAAGGATCACTCGGCAAAAAAGAGGGGTTCGCACACCTTATTTGGTACAGAAGTCTCTTTGTAAATAACGAGTAGTCATTTTCGAGGTACAATGCACTCTGCCGGGGGCAGTAACTGAAGGAAGACGAAGAGGACCTCTCCAAATCAGCCTGATATAGGTTATTGAGAAAGGCATATAAGAAATCCTGCTTTTTCCTCTTAATCATGGTGAGATCTCTGGATGTCCACAAACTTTCTAGATTTGCATCTTCAAGGATGCTCTTCAGTTGCAAAGACCAGTTGAATTTTGGATTGGGAAAACTTTTTATGAGGGACAACATCTTTCAAAGCAAATTCTGGGAAGTCTGCCTTGAGGCATGGTCAGGAGTTTACTCCACCAGCCAAACATCTCCTTGGCTATAAAAAATTTTATGTGACTAAGGCCAAGTTCCAATCCAACTACACTCAGGTGCAAAAAATTTGGCCCACTCTCTAAAATGGAAGATTTTATGAAGTTGCGACTAACATCCTCTTGTTTCCGACTGGGTTACTGTCTGAACTCATTCAGAGGCATTGCTTGTTGTTTTTTAGCCAGACGGATGAAATTGTTTTGATCTCTCAATGATAAGGAATCGTATCGAAACGTGATCATGTTTCATTGCCTCCTACTTTCACGTTATCTTCCAAACTGCGATTATGTTGTTCATCTCTTCCACTCTTCCACAGGTCCTCAGCTGAGAAGCGAGTGTTTTCCTGTACGTTGAGTGCATTAAAAAAAATTAAATAAAATAAAATAAAAAAATAAATAAAATAAGAGAAAAAATGTCTTTCTCACCGGAAATGGTCACGCAAGCTGTAGCTATCATTAATGATGGAAGGTCACTGAGATATGCCGCTCAAATGCTTGGACGGCCTTATGAAACCGTCCGTGCCATTGTAAGACGTTTTCTAGAGACGGGATCGTACTCTAGAAGGCAGGGTTCTAGGCGCCCATGAAAAACAACAGCCGCTCAAGACAGGTACTTGTACAACTTAGCTTTAAGAAATCGACGATTAACTGCTTCACAAGGTGGCAACTGACTTGAAAATTCAACGGGGGTGAATTTAGGTGATTGGACAATTTGGAGACGATGGTAGGATCGGTATAATTGTCTGCCAGAAGACCCGCCCGCGTTCCAAGTTTAACCCGTTAGCACAGGATGTTGCGCTTTCAGTTTGCTCGAAATCGCAGTGATTGGAAACTTGAAGAGTGGAGGGATGTCATTTTCAGCGATGAGTCTAGGTTCAGCCTGCGGGGCTCAGATGGTCGTGAAAGAGAGTGGAGAAGGCCTGGAGAAAGGTTTGTTCCTGCCACAATGACTGGAAGCGAGCCCGCTGTCCAAGCATTCGAGCGGCATATCTCAGTGACCTTCTATCATTAATGAGAGCTACAGCTTGCGCGACCATTTCCGGTGGGAAAGACCGTTTTTTCTCTTAAAGTGATTATTTTGGATGGAATGCACTCAACGTACAGAAAAACACTCGCCCCTCGGCTGAGGACTACCGTGCAAGAGATGAACAACATAATCGCAGTTTGGAAGATAACTTGAGAGTGGGAGGCAATGAAACATGATCACGTCTCGACACGATTCCCTATCGTTGAGAGATCAAAAAAATTTCATCCGCCCGGCTAGAAAACAACAAACAATGCCTCTGAATGAGTTCAGACAGTAACCCATTCGGAAACAAGAGAATAGTTCCAAATGATGTCAAGATCGACCCACTATGAGCTATGATGTCAATAATCGGGAATGGGGTCGGAACTAATAAAGCGCCTCTATCGCCGAGCTTTCGAAAAATTTATTTTCTTCTTCAGGGCTCAAGGGCTTCTAGTTCTGATGAGAAGTGCCACCCCTCATCCTCACAGTCAATACAGAGGAAAGAAAACCAAAAGAAGAACAATCCAGGCTATTGCAGGTAATGTGAAAATGAAAATAAGCACCAACTATCAACAACTACTGAATAAATATCTATATAAAACTACTATTATAACAATTCAACAAACATATATCACTAGGCATAGGCTTAAACAAATAAATATAGGCAGGAACAAATTGTTTTTCCTTTTTCGAAAGCTCGGCGATAGAGGCGCTTTCTTAGTTCCGACCCCATTCCCGATTATTGACATCAAGAGAATAGTAGTCGCAACTTCATAAAATCTTCCATTTTGGAGAGTGGGCCCAATTTTTTGCACCTGAGTGTATGCAATCTAGCGTGTTAAGCGTTAAACCCATAAGTGACTTGAAGGCCCTAACCTGAACACGTTTCAAGATTTCCGCGTATTGAGAGGCCCACAATTCAGAGCCATAGAGCATAGTACTCACTATGGCCCCCGAGAAGACCCCATACCAAACTTCGAGGGATGCGGCTTGAGTTTTGAAAATAATTGGCCAGACTAACTGGTCCGTTACCTGAAGACAACAGTTTCCTGAGAAGACAAATGTTACAGTTTGTTTTCTATATTGCACTGCTCAACTACAAAATTTCAAGGTTGAATTAAAAATCATGGGAGACCATTTTTGAGTTTTTTTCTTATTTATTAACTTTTTTTTTTTTTTTTCGTTTAGTTTTCGAGATAGAATTGTGTAGTTGAGAAGTGATATAAATTGTAGTAGTGATCCATACAGAATTTCAGCCTCGAAGGTATATTGGGAGAGAAATGAGCTCACGAGCTCACTCAGCTTATATGTGTGGTCTTCACTTTGTTAATCGTACACAGCAGGCCTATAGATGCTCAATACCAACTTCTCCTATTACAACTCTATAGCCTCCTATTACATGTGTATTATAACTTCAACATGTGCTGTAGAAACTCGCTTCACAGTCATTTCTTCTTTATTAAACTTCAATGATCAAATGGCTCAGTTAAAGTTTTAGCAACATAGGACGAATAGCATAGAAATTAGGAACCTCGGCAGATTAGGGTGTTTCCGCAATATGAAATTCTATTCTACCTGTATCACTTGTTTCAAATTTCAGCTTCACAGATTAAATACCGTATAAATCAACTTTAGAAGCTATATGCATCGTCCGGTACGTACTGCTTACAGTTACCTGCTACTCAATAGTACTTTCCATGCAATATGCATTATGCCTTCTTTTCGCATTATCAGTTCATTATGGTTACTTAGCAATATTAGTTTATAACGTAGCACAATAAATCAGCTTTCCTTGACACCGCAGCAGCTTAAGGATTATGAGATGTGATTAAATGAGAGCATTCCTGAAAGTGGCAAACGATTTTCCTGCAACGAAAACTAAGAGAGTTACACTTCCCAAGCTACGCATTGGTTGTATGTGAAAATCAATGGAAAACATGTCGGCTCGCGCCGAATTTTGCTTAACTTTCGAACGCTAAACCCAGGGATAAAACATTATACACTTTAATAATAATTGGCCCTATAATCAAACTTAGAGAATGTATCAAAACACAAACGGTGGGTACAGATTTCGTACAAGTACGCAACCACGAGGGACATTTTATGTTCGGCGTGGGTTGTGATGTGATAAGTGTGTCATCGGCATTTATCGTACTCGTACGCAGTTTTTTGCGCAAACGATATTCCCGCATCAGCTCCTTGGCCGATTTGGGAAGTTTCCGTTTCGTCGATGGTCTATTGAATGATTGTCGATGCTCCATCTAATGTTTCGTCGTAACTGGTGGTGCCTTACACAGCTTCTTACATACACACTCGCGAGTACACTTCATAAAAATTTTGTTAAACATAAACACAGCCCGAGCTTCATCTCCAAGACTCGTACATCTCCAAGAGATAATTCGTTTATCGGTTGTTTGGTCTTAAAATTATGTCTTTACTTATATATAAAGCTTGCAATCGTGTTCAAAATATAAATTATTAAGAATGATCACCTGTGTGTAAGCGATTATTTAAACAATCACGCTCATACCGCAGCTTGTCGGAAACGCACTCCGCAGTGATTAACTTAATATGGTTAGGTAAATCGAGAGCTATCCAACGAGTGGTGAACGATTTTTGCACGATGATAACTGGCGAAGTTTAAGTTCCGTAGCAACGAATCGGTTGTACGTGAAAATCATTAGAACTTTTTCATAGCGCTTTCTTCGTCACACCGTAACGTCACACTTTTTGAGTTATGTGCCATAGTAAAGACATAAAATGTCAATAATAACAAAAAAGGAAGTAACGAAAAAGAATGACTGTATATGATTTTGGAAACTGGCAAGCCGAACAATTTTCATACTTCTTTTAAGTTCACGTTTTACCCACGAATGAACGCAAATTAAATTGCTGGGTGACATAAAAATAAGAAAAATAAATAAATAAAATGCAGAATCAACGTACTAACATGAATGCTCAACTATAGGGAAGAGTCTGGTTTTTACCATCCAAACGAACGCGTAAAGGCAAACGACCTGCTGGTTCGGTCGTGGACGGGACTTTTTCATTTGCGTTTTACTTTTTTTTCGATCGGGACTTACATCTGAATTTCCAACGAAGACGAGCCCACTGATTTTCCTTCATTTCGTATGCGATATGCAAAACGCGTTGGGGGCGATTGAGATCGGGCGGGGAGTCGGTTTCCGTTCGGTTAATTTTCGAGACGTAATTGAGCTTTCCGGCCCCTTGACCAGAGCCGCGCGAAGACTCCAAGCCCGTCCTGCACAACCTCGGAGTCTGCGGCACCAAGACTGGGTTTCGCACTGTCGAAATATGGTGTCTTGTCGTATTGCTCCTGTTTTTTATGGAACCCCCCAATAATTTACTTTACCATACTCTTAACACTAAATCGCTACTAACAATGAAAAGGTACGGACACCTGCTTTGTGCAGAAGCTCGAGATGCTGTGTGTGGGAGGTGTGAGGGTGATCTGTTCATCAGCCACTTTCTGGAGTACTGCCCAGCCCTTGTGGACCTCCGAGTCCAGCATCAGCCCCCTCAGTGGGTTGACGTATTACCCGGACCATACAAGGCCCGATCCCTTATGTTGTACCTGAGGGCTGCTGAGCTCTACTACGAACTGTGACTATATTTATATAGTCATAGTTTTATTTCACTTTTTGCTTATTATAACTAGTAGCATGTTATATATTTATTGCCTATTTTACATCTAGTCATAGTTGTATTATTTTTTTTTTATTTTTTTATTTTTTTTTTATTTTTTATTTTTTTTTTATTTATTTTTTTTTTTTCATCCACTTCAGAGGCTAAACAGTGGTTATCACTGCACCCCTAATCCCCCCCCCCCCCCCCTCCTCTTCAATATGCCAGTGGAGTCCATGATGGCGCTCCTTTTTGGTTTATTATTTCCAATAATAAGCCTATGTGATCGTGTAGCAAAAAATTTTTATAACCCCCCCTCAAACTTTGTCATTTTACGTTTCAAGGTGCGTAGAATCCAAATTTGAAATGTCCGTCCGCCGTTCGCCGTCCGCCGTTCGCCGTCTGCCGTTCGCCGTCCGCCGTTCGCCGTCGCCGTCCGGGCCATAAAAGGCCTAAGAATTTACTTAAAAAACCCGTTCTTTTGCACATAGACTCCATTTGGGGTCTAGTTGGTCCTAACGTTTAACCATCCCGATTGCTTTACTCGCATAGATGCTATGGGCCAAAAACGGGTAAAAAAGTGTGTTTTTCGACGCGCGCACGCCTGGCACGCTTGGCATTGGGTCACGGTGGGGGGGCGGGCGGGGGGGGGGGGGGGGGGGGTGGAGTGCGAGGAGGCGCCGGCGCCGCGGCACCTTGTGGTGAGTACGGCGCCGGCGTTCCTTCGAGGCATGAATATGTTTTTTTCAAGGTCATATTTGTGTGTTAATACCAAAGCTTTTCCTACGCATATTTAATAACATACCTATCCTCTCGACTTTTCGTACGTACTTAGATAATGATATATTAAGGCAAAAACTATTTGAATAGATAGGAGCTCAAATCGAGAAATATAAACATGCGTATATAATTTATAGAAGTATAGGTTGTGGCAACTCGAAGTAGGACACGCCGAGGAGTCTGGACGGGCCTTATGACGTACGCTAGCCAACTAAAACTACGATCATACTCAATTGAAAAAATAATAAACCTTTGTGAAATAATTTGCAGAGTTTTAGTTAAAGATGGCAGCATGGCTCCCCTTAGAATCGTGTCACTTCCCAGTGTCCCTTTAGACACCTTGTTCAAAACCACTAATGACCCTTCTGGTTGAGGTGCAGCTAAAACCTTAGAAAAAGAAGAAAAAGAGGCAGTCGTACTTTGAGGATTTCATTGTTCTAGAAGTTATATGTTCAAGAAAAAATAAAATAGTAACTCTCCTTTGTTCTGCTTTAAAAAGGACAATACAATCAGGCGTCGCGCTTAGTATTTCGTTAACTAATTGGTATTTTCCGTTACACCAATTTCGTGAGTATTCCTGCAATTTTTCGTGCACTCGAAAATTCAAGTGTTGTGCATTTTCTTCATAAAGTGGCACGTAGAATCTGAAACTGCAAAAAAAGGGAGTTTTAGAAAAAAAATTAATGTGCATTGCGTACCTACGGTTTGCGCATGCGCACGTTCTCAAAAAATTTTATTTTAATTCTACACAAAAAATTAAGGGGAGTTACAAGTCGATTTTTTTTTTTTTTTTTTTTTTTTTTTTAGATGAAAGCCACGAAACGTATAGATCTCTTCTACTAAGAGAGTCAGGTAGGAGGATGCGTAATTAGAGAGACACCTGTCTATTGCACCCATTAGAAGAATTACAAAAACAAGATTGTAGACGGAATGAAAGCTAATTTTTAACTAACAACAACGCCACAATTGTTGCTGGAAGATCAAATGAAACGTGAATGACCATTAACCGAATATAGCCCCACAAAACTGCATACATTATGGCGCGCCAACGCGAATGTTGGTGACTTCAAAATACTCATCTTCCAGAACTACATGACTTTTTGTTAACTTTCGGCCTTTTTTCCTACCAGACCACAGGGCTAAAACTTTAGGTGGAAGTTACGTTATCGTCCTAAACGTTTGGTTGAGACTTTTCTATAACAAAAATATTTATCAATACGAACCAGGCTATGTCTGTCTGTCACTCTGTCCTACCTGGTGAGGACGAAGGGGCAGTGGAAAGTTAACCAAATTCATATTTGGTTTCATATTTCATATTTGTTTACTCATATTTGGTTCATATTTGTTTATATTGAGAATATAATAAGGCTTCCTCGTACCCATATCAAGATTTTTCATACTACTTATGTCGGCTACGCGATGCATTAATTTTATTTTGTTATATGAATACAATACTTGTTTTTCTATGGTTGTTCAATATAATGTCACAAATGTCAATGATAATTTTACTATCGCAATTCCCAGGGAAGGTGACGCCCAGATAGGAGGGCTTTAGTACTTTAGAAATTCTGGAAATTTTCTGGTAATGTTGGTAATTATGATAGATAATTTTAAAAAATAACTACTTATTGAATAAATGTGATGTAGGTGGTAAAATTCAAAGTATATAATTTGCATTAAATTAAAATAGTTATTTCACACAGTTTCTTGTCCATGTGCCAATACAAGTGGAAGAAATGAACATTTTAAATTTTATTTTTTCGGCCTCCAGAAAAAAAAAAACGGACGGTAGACCTACGGTTCTACAGTCAGATCATTTAATAATGATTAACTTTACACACTACTAGTTCATTATGGTTACTTAGCAATATTAGTTTATAACTTAGCGTAATAAATCAGCTTTCCTTGACACTACAGAGGCTTTGGGATCATGAGATGTTGTGATAAAATGAGAGCATTCCAATAATAACTACTTATTGAATAAATGCGATGTAGGTGGCACAATTCTCAGTATAAAATTTGCATTCATTACAAAATAATTATTGCAAACAGTTTCTAGTCCATGTGCCGAATCAAGTGGAAGAAATGAATTAATTTACAATTTAAATTTTATTATTTTTTTTTTGGCCTCCGGAAAAAATTTACATTTGAATTGGTCATATTTGAACTAATATGGTTTCGTTCTGTTGCCCCGTACGATCTTCCGCTGATGATTGCACTACACAACTACATTTTCAGCTAAATTGATTATTGGTAGTTGTCTGTAAAAATACTACCTAGTAGGTATACTAAAATGGTTTTCGTGCTGGAAAAATTAGTCACTATGCAATAATGCTCAACATTCCTACCAAGAGTTGTAGGAATTTTGCAAGTTGTCAATCACATGAAATCAAGATAATGAAATCTGAAAAAGAAAAACACGTTATGCTAATTCTAATTGCTGGAATCCACAGCTCGGTGACCATCTCCGTATCACTTCGGGCAAAATTACCCTACCTAAACTTCGAGGATTTATGCAGATTCGCGCACAGTAATTGATAGGTAGATCTCGTACGTCACATCGCTAAACCAGTTTATTGAGATGTTGATGTCAAGAAGAATTTAAAATCCTTTCAGAACTTGTGGCTTCTTCTCACGTTTTGCCATCGCCCTTTCTGAGTTTCTGCTTTCAAATTTTGTTAAAAAACATAATAGAATGCTAAAATGTCTTCATCGACTTGAGAAGCGATTTAAGGGAAAATTTCACTTCAAAGATCCGTTTTTGAACAACTTCCGAATTTGCATCCGATTTCGATAAAACCTTCGGAGCTGACATTGATCGGAATACTCCCGTTTCCCAATGATGTTTTTATGTACCTAATGTGAAAAAAATCGCTAAAGTTCCAGTCATGCAGCATGATCGTATGAGCGAATTTATCTAAATTATCATATTGTACTCGTATAATGTTAATTTGTTTTGAAATTTGAGCTTTTTAGGTACAAAGACATTTTTGACTATTAATTTTATGGCCAAAAAAGTATTCTAAATAATAATCTACTATTAAAAAAGAGATTTTGAATTTTTATATTTTTTCTAGTTTTTATGGATTTTTTAAAGCAAATTTCAATGAAATTGAATTAACATTTTCAGCATAATTGTGTACATAAATATTTATATGTTCTATTTTATAGTTAATAAACTTTATTTGAGCAATACTCTGCTAAAAAATATAAATTTAACGATTTTCAGCCGTTTTTAGCCATTTTTAATGATTTTTCCAGCACATTTTTTGAAATTTGACAAATTTAATGAGTTCAAAAAGTGCTGGCCAACGAACTCATCCTTTCGACGCGCGCGCGCACACACACACACACACAAACACCCACACGCACGCACACACACACAGCATAAATTACTCAGTCATGCAGCATGACTAATAGAGCGAATTGTCAAAGAATAGTTGTGGATAACATTAAATTAGGCACTTAAATTCAGATCATTGAGGCCAACCTTGTCCTGAATAAGATGTTGACTTTTTTCACTTATTATTAATCTTAGAGATATGGGAACGGTTGCAATCGACTCAGCACTCAAAAATTCTTCGACTGTGACACCCCACTTGCCCTTTTTCCAAAAAAATTATTTTTTAAAGCATTTTTTGGACCATAAAATTGTGAATTTGAGCCTCAAATTCTGGAGCAATCGAACTTGACCTGTCATTTGCCAAGACGGATTTTCTGCGTTGGAACGAATTTATTGCGCCGTTTTTAGAGGGTGTTATCACCTGGAAAGACACCCTATAAATATATAACGACGTTAAAATCTAGGATTGTGTTCTTTGATGTATGAAACGGATTCGTAGGGGGTCTAGCTTCAAATATACTTTCAAAATTTCAAAGCCATCTAAATAACTCTCTCTTTTTTTTTTTAAATTCGGTAATAAGCGTTACAATCTAGGATTCGTTTCATAATGCCTCAAAACGGATTTAAAAGAAGAAAATGTATGATAATTTTGGAGTCACTGCAATAGTTTCATTTTCTACGAAAATTCGCTGAAAGGCTCCAATTAACAATTTTGATATTTTCATGTCTTTTATTTGGCACATAAACTGAAAAATCGTCACGAAAACTTGCTCACGCGATACCAATAAATAAAATAGAATAAAAAACCAAAAATTTCATCCCACAAGATTCGTTGACCGTTCGTTCGAAAGCTCTCGATTTATCCAACCATATTATGTTAGCTACTGCGAAGTGCGTGGCCAACAGACTGAGTTATGAGCAAGGTTGAATAATTGTTGAGTTAAGTTGAATAATTGTGTACACTCAGGTGATCATTCTCAATAATTGATATTGTGAACATGATTGCCACCGCTTGTTAATTTCTGATGATTTCATTGAGCTGGTGTTTCGATGATTTGATTCATAGCAGGTGATCCAAATATTGCGAGAACGGTTTGATTTGGGAAGCGGTGGTTAAATCATTTTAATAGGTAATTTCTATGCTTTACACTCTAGGAAGCTGTAATTTCTTATGTAGCCTCTTTAGGACATTTACTTGACGATGCCCAGGGTCCGGATCAGATGAGTGGCTCTTGAAGCTAATTTCAATGTTTTACACTCTAGGAAGCTGTAATTTCGTATGTAGTCTCTTTAGCACATTTACGTGACGATGCGAAGGGTCCGGATCAGCTGAGTGGCTCTTAGAGCTTGCATACGAGTCTGTAGGGGGGTAGGTGATGTAGCCTGGCTCGAATTCAATAAAGTACCCACGGGTGTCGGAACAATGAGTCAACACGATCGCGAATTCAATTAAGTACCCACGGGTGGGCGGTTTCTCTTATGGCCCCGCCGTGCAATGCACGGGTGAGATCTGCCTAGTAATAAATACAATAAGAAAACACATGAAAATGTCCCAATGTGTTGCAGACTCGTATGCAAGCATTTCTTTCGATTTCTCCTTTCCCCCTCATTCCTCGAATATCTCGGATTAGAGATTAAAGTTTTTTTTCGTTCAATATTGCATTGTGACCATTAAAATTTCAGTTTCAGTGACTGAGTTTCAGCTGCATTGTTGTACACACTGGATGTTCTGCTGCAATAATGTTAAGACCGCATGGCTTTCGGTCGGAGAAGCAAGAACAGTGCACAGAGGTCTGCAAAAATTATAAACATTTTCGGACACCGTACGAGGGGAAACGAAATTGGGCGGCTTACCGCAGAATGGGCCTGCGCCCGCAAGTTTTTAGCCGATACGATCCTAAACTTTTCCGACGAGCTTAATCTCCTAGAAACCCAACGAACTTCAATTAGATTTCACCGAAGGATTCTGCGGTTTCCAGACCCGTTGGCTTCCTCGGCCAAACCTTTTCCAGAAAGCTGAAGAGGGTCGTCGCTCCGGCAGGCTTGCAAGAAACGCGCGAGTCCACAACCTGATCCTGGAGAATGAAAAACTGACGCCCCGCATCCGTCAGGGGGGTCGCGTGTCTTGTACCGTTCACTCCTCCTTGGTAACCTCCATTCTCAGTTACCTCCGTGGCCCCTAACCTATCCCAATGCGAGTTAGTGCTTTCTCAATCTCATTTCAAACGTCTTTCCGAACCTGTTTCAAACTTCTCTACCTTTTCAGAGTCCCTTCTCCGCGGGTACAGTTAGTTCGAAGGACTGCTGGGAAATACGAACGACTTGTTGAATTCTTTGGAGATGGTGGTCAATCACATTCACACATCCCGACCTTTGAAGATATTGATAACGAATTCGCTAGATTCAAGAAACAGTATGCTACCTCTCATCAGAATGGATAGCGGCTCATCAAAAATACACAAGTATTCTATTGGTAGTTGGGTTTTGAGGGGGAGATAATTTAAGGCATCTCGTTGATTGATGGATTTATTGGTGTCAGCTTAGTTATTTCGCCTGATTCGGCATCATCAGAGCTTTGAGTATCAGGTGACTATTTTTATAGTTTGTATTAGTAATCTGGTTAGTTTTCAATACTTGATTGCTTATTATTTAGCCTTATTAAGGTAAGTCCTCCTTCATCATATTTTGGGTTGGGTAACCAGTTGTATTTGGATCCCTTTCTGATGGTTAATTTTATATTAAATTGAGAAAGATGGAACACATTGTCTTCTGGGAGCATTATTTTTAATTATCCTTTTAAATAGCATTAAATTATCTCCCCCTCAAAACCCAACTACCAACATAAAGGACTTGGCAAACCACCATAAAGAATCAAGTATTCTATCTGATTGGTGGGTAGCCATTCATTCTACATGGTAAGGGTGGTTTGAAGGGATGAGTGATAGGTTCGGCTTTTTCTCATAATTTTTATTCATTTAGTTTTCCAAGTACTTTCGTCTGTTAGGCCTCATCAAGGAACTGGAATTAATCATATAGGGTATTCCTATAATTAAGTAATCATACAACCAACATCATGGTTAGGAAATGGTAGCTGGGGTTACTTAGGTAGGTTGTTTAAGTAGGTACGTAGTAGGTACTATCTTTGGTAGTGAAAGTATTGTTTTGTGGTGGTAGTATTGTTGATAGTATTGTTTATATCCATTACAAAGTAAAGACTTGTAACATGGCTCTTTCAAGGAATTGTGGTTCGATAGCTAGGTACTATTATAAGTGAATAATCACAGTAGAAATGCAAAACTTATATTGTGGATTGGTTAGGTTTCTACATTACTCACCCCCCCCCCCCCCCCCTCTTTTTTCCAAAAACTTAAAACAAATCAAGAAGAAGGGATCCAGTTTCCTGTCCAACAACTGTACCCGGCCCATGTGGTGTCTCTCTTTTATTCCCTCTTTTAAATTATACATTTTAAATTAAGACTATAATGAACGACATGAGGATGATGAGGAAGTCCTGCAAGTTATCATGCCCTTCAAATAGATAACCACTATCCACACAATCCAGCCCCAAGCAAGTGTGGGTAATGTAGAAACCTAACCAAACGACAATATAAGTTTTGCATTTCTACTGTGATTATTCTCTTACAATCGCAGCTATGAAACCATAATTCCTTGCAAGAAACTATGTAATAAGCAGCCTTTACTTATGATAGATAAGGCACAAAACAATACTTTCACGACAAAAGATACAATAGTAACCCCAACTACCATGTCCTAACCATGATATTGGTTGTATGATTACTTAATTATAAGAATACCCTGTATGATTAATTCCAGTTCCTTGATGAGGCCGAGACGAAAGTACTTGGAAAATTAAATAAATAAAAATTATGAGAAAAAGCATATAAGATTATCACATTTTGGTCAAATCTTTTAATCTATCTTCGTTGAATTTCAAAAAATAATGAAGCCCATGAAGATAAATAAGATAGATAAATTTACTCACTGAGTGAGATATTCCTAAAGCAGTCGTGGGGAAGGTAAAAAAACTAGGTTTGTTGAAATGATGAAGGCTGATGAGCTTGATGATTGCAATAGCATTCCCAACAATCCGAAAATTCAAGAAAGTGGTGCAACTGAACGGATTTAAAGTTTCCGAACTCTAAGAAAACTGCTCTTGATGTACCTTTCTGTTGAAGAGTTTATAGATGTTGAAATTTTCGGAGTAATTAATGTATAATCGTATACTTAATGATATTGCCCATATCAGCCCGTTTTCAGAAAACCCCACGAATATCGGGACGAAATTGCCAATTGACACGCCACTATTCCACAAAACCTTCAAGTGGAAAAGAGGAAGAGAACGACTCTATTTTGTTGTAGTTCACTGGGATTCAACCAGGAATATGGAAAATCGCTCGATGATAGGCCTACCTCCATCTTTTTACAACTACCAGCGTTCCTGGTGGATATTCCCTATCTTCAAAGAATATAGGTACAGGTACATCACCAGACTATGACAAGAAAAAGCGTTTCAGTAGATGTTTGAGGTCAAGACGACAGAAGCAGGAAAACCAATGCATAGAGTAAACCCAGGTTGATTGCTGGCTTGGGAGCTTGTAAAGGCAAACATACACCAGGAAAACACGTTTGCGCAAGCGTACAGGCTACTGTTGATCCGACGACATTGAAAATCATAGGAGGCCGTCTAGGGGCTAACTCGCACAATCCCTGAAAATTTCATCGAAATCAGACTGAAACTTGGTATAGTTTTGGGCATGACTAGGATTTACCAGACAGACAGACCTCAGGCCCCAAATTGATCGGCAAGCTCTGAAACGCAAGAAATTTTGATTTTGAAAAACAAAATTATTTTCCACTTCTATCACGAACACAAAGCTTCCCTACCTTCGGTAGTGAGGAAGCGAAAGCTGAAAAAGGAGCAGTATCTAGTTGCTCTTCTTTCTCAGACTGAATCACAACATGTTTGTTCGCTGAGGCGATTGGCAGTGACTCGCAAATCATTTCAAACTGATTGGAGACTGCTCAAGTGCGCATGCGCGACTTCAGCCAACTTTCAAATTGATTTCAAACCGGTTGGTGAACGGAGACTGTGCGAACGATTCTGACGGTAAGCATGAAGCAGCAACCTTCCGAGTGAAAAAACAACAAACCACTGCTTTGGCGCTTTCCATATATTATTTACTGCCTTGTGCTCCCATTCATTGGTTAGGTATTTAAAATTTACTGTTATAATTTGTACTGTTGTATTTAACTTGTAGGTACCTACTAATCAAAGACACCTTTAAGAGCATAGGGTAAACAAATATTGTAATCGTACACAGAAACTGGGGAATAAGCAATAGAACCAATCCTCTAAGTGTTGTACCATGGAATATTTATACTTCAACCTCCTATAGCTTTTTGTCCCGTTGGTAGGTCCCATTTCGAAAATCTTCTCGTCTAGGTACGTTTATTTACTTACTTGGTATGTACCTCGACGCCAACCCTTCTAAAATTTTCCGGCTCACTCGAAAGTGGCTCAGGAACGTTTCATCGTCATAATTCGGTACAACTTCACTTAAATAAGTCTGCACCTTTTGCTTCCGGCACACCTCCATTTCGTCTTCGTTGACGAAACCGTTGGTAAAGGAGAAACCTCTCGAGATGAGTGGGAATCAAAAAGTTGATCATACATTTTATGAATGTTTGAAAAATACGCGACAGACAGTGGCGATAACAAAATGCTAAAATTCGAATGTCATTGGCTGCCGTGTGTTTGGAATATGGGGGGGGGGGGGGGGGGGGGGGGGGGGAACAATCAGAAAGTGGTCAGCGGGAAAAAGCTCTGTTCGATTTGAAGATCCACAACCGGTCGGAAACTGGTTTGGAAACCTCTGCGAACGGACCAAGACCAAGTGGGGGGGGGGGGGGTTGTGCGCACTCTAATAGTGCAGAGACACCAAGCCACGACATTGGGCTCAACCATAACTTTTATGTGGGTACCGAGCCATGTGGGTATTCATGGCAATGAGTGTGCAGATGCCCTTGCAAGGAGAGTCATTGGTGATAACTCCATTGATGTGTTGCCTCTACGCATTGAGGATCAAATCTCCTACATGCAACATTAAGCCAATTCCTTCTGGCATGAGCAATGGCAGGGTGAGGTCACTGGTCTCCTTCAGGACTTGAGCCCGGTGGGCCCTTTCGTAACCCTACTTCCAAGGGAGGGACTAAATAGTGGTCAACGGGTCGCTACTGGCCATACCCGTCTTACTCATAGACACCTGCTTAATGCAGAAGCTCGTGATGTTGTTTGTGGGAGGTGTGATGGTGATCTGTCCATCAGCCACTTTCTGGAGGACTGCACAGCCCCCTCAGTGGGTTGACGTTTTATCCGGACCAGGCAAGGTCCGATCCCTGTTGTTGTACCTGAGAGCCACTGAGCTCTACTACGAACTGTGATATATGATCTGTTATATATCTATATACATCTAGATGTAGTTTTATTTCACTTCGCTGATTGTATACAGGGTGTCTCAACTTAAGTAGGCAAGACTTCAGGGATCAATTCTACAAGTAATTTGCAACAAAAAGTCTCTCTTAAAGTGTTATTTTTATAGGCTTCGTTTTCGAGTTATTGACGATCTAAGATTTTTTGTGTGTTTTCGATCTTATCTCCTAAAAATGGCTGTGACCCCATCATTCTTCGAGTATTCTCAAACCTGAGGATACCGTTGGAAAGAACGTTACATTTCCTATCTTTTTGATGCCAAATCATAATTATTCAAGACAGTTAAGATACCGAAAAAAGAGGTCAAAGTATAAACTTTGTAAAATTCTAAAAATTTGGGTTTTTTCAATCTGATTCCTTCCTCCATAAAAAAATGAACAGTCGTTTGCAAGTACAGAAAAAACTTCAAAATCTTATCAGCTTTCTAACGGTATACCTAGCCAAAAATTGATAAAAGTAACAACAAGGAGAAAAAACGGCTTTTGAATGCAAAAAAACGTGGTATTTTAAACGAAAATCGATGGATTTCAGGAAAAAACGATCTCCCACAACTTTATGATTTAAATGTCGAATTTAACGTAATTTTTCACGCTGAATCGAATGGTGACACTTGTAGACCTCTACGACTAACGAATAACGGCGAAAGTACCCTTTGACCCTCGAAACTCTGAGAAGGGCCCTTTAAAAACCACTTTCGCCCTTATTCGTTAGTCGTAGAGGTCTGCAAGTGTCACCATTCGATTCAGCGTGAAAAATTACGTAGAGTTCGACATTCAAATCAAAGTTGTGGGAGATCGTTTTTTCCTGAAATCCATCGATTTTCGTTAAAAATACCACGTTTTTTCGCATTCAAAAGCCGTTTTTTCTCCTTGTTGTTACTTTTATCAACTTTTTGGCTATACCGTTAGAAAGCTGATAAGATTTTGAAGTTTTTACTGTACTTGCAAACGACTGTTCATTTTTTTATGGAGGGAGGAATCAGATTGAAAAAACCCAAATTTTTAGAATTTTACAAAGTTTGTACTTTGACCTCTTTTTTCGGTATCTTAACTCTCTTGAATAATTATGATTTGGCATCAAAAAGATAGGAAATTTAACGTTCTTTCCAACGTTATCCTCAGGTTTGAGAATACTCAAAGAATGATGGGGTCACAGCCATTTTTAGGAGATAAGGTCGAAAACACGAAAAAAATCTTGGATCGTCAATAACTCGAAAACGAAGCCTCTAAAAAATAACACTTTATGAGACACTTTTCGTTGCTAATTACTTGTAGAATTGATCCCTGAAGTCTTGCCTACTTAAGTTGAGACACCCTGTATAATAGCATGTAAATAGTTATTTCCATATCATCTAGTCTTAGTTGTATTATTTTATTTATTTATTTTATTTTTTATTTATTTATTTTATTATTTTTTTTTTTTTTTATTTTTTTTTTTATCCACTTTGGGGTTAAACAGTGGTCATCACTGCACCCCTCATTTTTTTCCCCTCCGAGTTGCCAGTGGAGTCCATGATGGCGCTCCTTTTTAGTCAAGGATGGCAACATGGCTCCCCTTAGAATCGTGCCACTTCCAGTGTCCCTTTAGACCCCTTGTTCAATGCCGCTAATGACCCTTCTGGTTGAGATGCGGCTTAAACCCTAATAACAAAATAAAATAAAATAAAGTGCAGAGAACTCAACGAACGCCTCAAGTGGGTTACAAACTGGTATGATATCAGCGAACAAACCTAATGAGCAGCAACTTACAACAATCATGTAACAATAATATGATCACTATCAATATTCAACAATCAGCGATCCAGGTAAATACGAGTACAACCATGTTGTATAGGTAAAAGAGGTGTGATTCAGGGGCTTTTCCTTGTTCTTCGAACCAATCACAGTTGGTTTTGAAGTGCCTTTGACAAACCTCTCTGTTGTTTGCGGTTGTAAAACAAAGAACAACTCAAAGTGTCGGAAGCGGGGGAAGCGGTA
The DNA here is from genome assembly GCA_030762985.1 of Adelphocoris suturalis. Classification (NCBI taxonomy): domain Eukaryota; kingdom Metazoa; phylum Arthropoda; class Insecta; order Hemiptera; family Miridae; genus Adelphocoris; species Adelphocoris suturalis. The sequence continues at coordinate 162,173,885 of CM061040.1, forward strand.
GGCGGCGGAAAGGCTACAGGTGGGCCAGACAAAGTGGAGCCAGGGATTGGAGCACTTTGGGGGCCTGACCTGGGGACAGGACGTCTTCCTTGGGGTAGGTCCGGGCTCGTCACGCGTCCGATCCATTCACAGGCTGCCTGCCTCCTCTTCGACCCCCGGCCAAATTAACTCTCCTTTCGCTGTATTTATGAAGGAAGTGGGTCTGTGTTTGGACATGCAAATGACGCCCTTTGATAGTAAACTTGTCAACCACTCATGTAGCATGATCTTAAGAGCAAATTTTCTTTAATTATCGTGCCAATAATATTAAATTGTTTGAGTAAATTTGAGAATTTGACAATTTATTTGAAATTTTTATGGCAAAAAACTTGTTCTGAATAATAATCTGCTTCTAAAACAAGGATTTTGATCTTTTTCTTCATTTCTCGTTTTCTGATTTATTATTTTCAATATCGAACCTTTGTAATCGACCAATTAAGATGTTCACCCCCCCCCCCTCTCCCACAACAACGTAGATTCCAAAAATTGAATTTAAATTTAAAAAAATAACCTCCTCCTTGACCCCCGGCAAAATTAACTCTCTTTTAGCTGTACTTATGAAGGAAGTGGGTCTATGTTTGGATATGAAAATGACGTCCTTTGATGGTAAACTTGTCAACCTCTCGTGCGTTTCTCAGTCCGTTTCTGTAATGTTCGTAGGTTCTATGTCTAATACTCGCTTATGCTGCATTCATCTTCTGTGCATGCTCAATGTTTCACTTTTCCACCATATTTGAATGGTAAGGTCTCAAAAAAGTTCCAGTCATGCAGCATGATCTTAAGAGAAAATTTTCTTTCATTATCGTACCAATAATGTTAAATTTTTGGGTAAATTTGAGCACTTTGAGCGAGCAAAAAATTTGTTCTCAATAATATTCTGCTTCTAAAGCAAGGATTTTTAATTGTTTTTTAGTTTATTATTTTCAATAATAAATTTTTCACAACAAATTTTTTACTAAAATTCCCCCCCCCCCCCTCCATCCAAAATTGGTTTGTTTTACGTTTCATGATACGTAATGATGCCCTTTGATGGTAAACTTGTCAACCTCTCGTGCGTTTCTCTGTCCAATTCTGTAATGTTCGTAGGTTCTATATCTAATACTCCCTATAGCTGCACTCATCCTCTGTGCATGGTCAATATTTCACTTTTCTACCATATTTGAATGGCGTTATCATGTAATTATCAAAAAAGTTCCAGTCATGCAGCATGATCTAATGAGCAGATTTCCATAAATTTTCTGAGCCTGCTATATTATTAAATTGTTTGAGTAAATTTGAACACTTCAAGTGCTGAGAAATTTTGTTGGCAAAAAACTTGTTCTCAATAATATTCTGCTTCTAAAATAAGGATTTTGGATTTTTTTTTTTTTTCCCACGAATAATGAAACTCTGTAATTGACTAATAAATCCCCCCCCCCCCCCCACCATCAAAATTTATGATTTGTAGGATTACGTTTAAAAATACTTGGATTCCAAAAATCGAATTTAATAAAAAACCGTCCGTGCGCAGCGCAGACTTTTGAGTATTCAGAATGCCTCAAAACGGATTTCCATGAATAAAATCCAAGAAAATTTAAATTTATCTACCCATTGCAATAGCTGTTTTTTTTTTTCTTTTTTTTACAGAAATTTACTAAAAATTATCATAAAATATAGTATTAATAAGTATTATTATTGGTTGTATTAATAATAACTTTTTTGTTGACAAAAAGATAAAATATTGAAAAGCAAAAAATTTATAGTTTTGAAAACAACTCTTTACTGGTATTGCTTTTTACAAGTATCGCATCTACTGCCCATATATTACGACACTTGGCGACCTGAAAAAATTGTGCTAGCTATTATTTGGACTATTTCTGCGCCGAATGAAACCAACAGCAGCTCTGGAGGTGTGATAATTCGTTTTTTGCGATTTTTCAACTACCGAAAACCATGCTTCTTGTCAATTTTTTTACAACTTATTTTTTCTCGGAATATTTCAAAATAACACGTTTTACGGTAGTTGAAAAGTCGCTAAAACTCAATTATTACACCTCCAAAGCTATTGTTGGTCTCATTCGACGCACAAACAGTCCAAGTAATAGAACAATTTTTTCAGGTCACCAAGTGGTGTAATTTGTACAGAAATTGTCAAAAAACTGTAGACAAAATCGTTAAAACCCGGTGAAAAACTACGTTTTTTGGCAGAGTTTAGCCCAAAGGCACGTTAAGGAGGCATTTCAGACCATCATATGTGGTATAGGTGTGTTCATCGTTTAATTTGCAACAAGAATATCACCTTTTAATTGAACATAAATTATCCTTGGAATTTAAGAGATTTTTTCATAAATGTAGGTGACTTCCCTCAAAAATTAGACGCCTACGTAAAAAGCGGGCTTTGGATTCGGATTCAGCACTCTCGATTATTTTTAACATTTGTTGGGCAGTGTTTATAATCTCATTCATTTGCCTTCCCAAATTCTTGACATTTTTCTCTTATTAAGCTACGTACTCTTTCATCCATAAACCAAGGAAAAAATATATTCGGGACAAGTATAGTTCTTTTTAGGAATTCAATTCAAAACTAATTATATGGTAATCCTCAAATTTTCTTGTAATTTTCGCTTAATTCGCACCGCAGTTTAAGGAAAATGGAAAACGCCCAACTTCTACATTTTTTCATTGTCCCGCTGCTTTGCTTCCAAAGACTATTACATCTCTACTGCGTTCGCAAATTACTTTTAATTTGTTGTGGTTTCTTTGTGAATAGCTTCTGAGAAAGCCATTAGCATCTCAACATTCATAGACGTATCAATTAATAGCGTATACTCATGTAGGTACAGACAAATCCTATGATATCGTTGGCTAATTGAGTTCGGTTCAACCTTCAATTCTTATTCCTACATATCCTATTATGGAGACGTATTTCAAACTTAATTGCATCAATTTTCAATATTCATTCAGCATCTTCGACCATTCCTTAACAGAATTTCTAATGGCTCGGTTTTTCCACCACCATTCTCCACTTTTATACCTGACCATCGATTTCTTTCATTGACACCAATCATGTCTAAGTTACAGGTCTCTAATCGGTCCCCTGGTGTAATCACGATGCTATTAAATATCTACAACCACTTCATGTGTCCCAAACGACATTCATTGTAGTTTTTCCTTCCTCTAACCTTTTCAATTACAGGAAAACCTACGTCCTTTCATGGGTGGTCGCATTAAATTTAACATTTTCGTCTCATCTGTGCTGGGGTTTGATGTCCGCAGAGCCTCTTGTTTTTCGTGAGGCTCGTGAATTAGTCAACACCTCCGCGGACATTTCCCAGGAAACTCGAGAGGATTCATTCATTTTTTGTTGTTGGATTCAATTCGTATTCTTCCTAAGGATGAGACGATTACTGAGGGGCTTCGGTTCATCTGCTATTCATAAAGGAAATAAGTGCGAGCTATTAATAAAATTGTTCTCAACTCCTCTCATCCTTTCTCCATTTTTGCCCATTCAGTGGAGGTTCAATAACCTAGGGCATTCTCCAGCTGTTTAAGTATAGTATAAATACGATGTGTTATTTACCTACTTTAGGGCTGGTTTATCAATCACATTTATCCAATGGATAAGGGGGATATCTGAGGGATGGCGTTATCGGCCAGACAACACAACAGGGGGTGTTTATCCACCCCTAGTTAAGCCCTATCTGCCGTTTTAATAGATAGTTCCTAGGATGCTTTTTGATAACGGTATGCCGTTAGTGGTAGTGCCGTTACGCAGTCTGTCTAGGGCGAATCACTCTGAAGCTAACTCGGATGCAAAATAACGGCATGGAAGGATTAAGGTGATGGAGAGTTACGGCCATAATTTAAGTGACGCTAAATTGAAAAGTGACGCCAATTTTCCCATTCACCGTTAGTTTTACCTAGTTGATCGCTGTTTTGATTGCTCTTTCCCGTTTGAATCTCGTATTTTTTATTTTTCTGTATTTTCTATTTATATATCTATTTATAACTTCGTGGAAAACGAGGGCCGACCCCGAATTCCTCGTCAGTTAGCAGAGGAGTTTGGAAGATTTTCACTTGACGGAATGTCGGAAGAAGATGCTCTTCTTCAGTTTCGATTTCGGAAACCTGATATTGATTTGTTGTTGGTACATCTCGGGGTACCGGAAATCGTTCGATCCAACTACTGCTCTTTGTATTCTCTTGCGACGATTATCATACCCCAATCGTCTGACAGATCTCGAGAGGGTGGAATTTGTATGAGTTATTTTTCAATGTGCAGACCTAGCGAGAGATGTGCAGCCCATGCGTAAAAAGAAAAAAAAAGAAAGGAAAAAAACCAGGAAAAGAACTCGGAAAGTTAAGTGAAATTAAAATACATATGCTGCAAGAATTCACAAGTTTATTGAACAGGGGTTGGTGAAATCAGGTAGGTATCTTGTTTCTAGACTCAAAGGAATGAAGAACAAATTATTTTAAGGAGGTTCATCAAAACGCTTTTTCACCATATGCTAGACAGAGTGTAGTATTCACGTATGCCCCTATGCATATACATTTTACTGATTCCGATAGTTCACTTTCTCGTAATATTACGTATGGGAAATATATAATATCGGTCAATGGAAAATTTGCTTGGTTCCTTAAAAATTTCTTTGTTTTCCAATACCCTCTCTTCATAATATTAACTTGACATCAAATAATTTTGTTACCGTTCTTAATTCAAGTTTCGTTGAAAATGTAGGTTAACTAATAGGAAGGACCGCGTTTTAAATCATAATGGATGCCAACTTGTAAACAAACAGTGGAAAAGTGTTACCATCCTGTAAGGTTATTTTACCCCAACGGCGAGACGTTACGTTCATGACCGTTTTGACTGAGTACCGTTGTTTACCGGCCTAGTACGGTCTTAGTTTAGCGCCAAAACGTAAATTCACACCGTTATAATGCGCATGCGCAGAACATACTCACTAACGTCGTTAGCTTCGCCGTACCGTTAAAAATCGTCTTTAGGAACTCTCTTTTTTATCTGGTCCCTGGACGGCTGGATAACAATTATAACTGGAGGTTAATGAGATATCTAGACCTTTCTAACATCGAACAAGTTTATTAATTTACAAAAATCTTATTTGAATCTCGTTTGATTGTCTTTATTTTTGTAACTTCCAATGGATATATTTGGGGATTTGTCTTCAAATAGCAGCAATGGTGAAGATTCTATCGTAGCATAATTCGTTGAATGGAAAATGGGGTAAGACCCGGGGTTTTTTAATAGTCGATACATGAAGAAAATGTTACTCCTACTCTACTCTGTGGTAGCTCCATGTGTAAATTGCCCTTATATTGTCGCCTACGGACACCAATAAGGATAAGTTTGTTCGAACTGTCCATTTTCAGAGCTGCTCTGTGCAAGCTTGGTAGTCAGCTGATTTGCAGGGAGAGGGCTGCAATGAGCAGGGTCGCAGCACGAACACTCTGGAGCAGTCCAGCATGTATATTCAGAGTATCCATGGTATTTATCGTCATTCTTGCATTTTAGGAGGTTAATGAGGTAGCTAGAGCTTTCTAACCTCAAACAAGTTAATCAATTTACAAAAAGTCCAGTCATGCAGCATGACCCCATGAGCGAATTTTTGAAGAAATCTTCGACATATTACCGATTTTTACAACTAACGAACGGCATTATTTCGATTTTTGACTGATTTTTCAACTTTGAAATTTTTGACAACTTGATACATATCCTTATAGGAAATTTTACGCTGATTCCGAATATACCACATGTTAGTATGCTGAAAAAATTATTTCGCACAACAAATCGCAAAAAACAGGCTATTTTGAAATTTTGGACTCCATTTTTGAAAATTTCAACCCGAAGATGTAATCCGATCATGCTGGCCAACGAACTTGAACTTTCGTTTTGTGTCCTTAACATTTTAAAATTTGTTTGAAGTTTCTAGCACAATTCTACGGACAGTTATCGTCTGGAATGACACATACATATATACATACATACATATATACATATATACATATATACATACATACATACATAAAAAAATGCGTTAAACTTCAGAATATGATTCAGAATAGCCTGAAACGGATTTCTGCATAAATTTTTTTCAAAAATTCACATTCTACAAATTTTGAGGCGAGAGCAATAGCTTAATTTTCTTCAAAAATTCGCTAAAATCTTATTTGAATCTCAAGTTTGATTGTCTTTATTTTGTACCTTCCAATGGTTATATTTGGGTATTTGTCTTCAAATAGTAGCAACGGCAAAGATTCTTTCGTAGCATAATTCTTTTAATGGAAAAGAATACCGTTTATACCTAGTAAGACCCCGTGTAAATCACCTACTAATATGGGACGAGTGCGTATTTTTATTGAGGTTTCGGTTGGACAAAGATACCGTTCTTTACATTCTAACATAAATCGAAGATGAAATTATGTCCACAACTTACTGATCACAATAATTCATTCAAAATAATTCAGGTTGGAATTCGTATATGTATTTCTCTCTCTAGAAATGAAGCAAATAGCAAAAGGCAAAAATGTGGTGGTTTCTCATTTGCAGAGCTTGATAACATGATGGGTACTGTAGTGGAAATAACGCCAGACCTTTTTTTTAATATTCGATCCATGAAGAAAATGTAGCTCCTAAATGTAGTTCCTTTGAGGTAGCTTCATGTGTAAATCGCACTTATTTTGTCGCCTAAGGAAACCAATGAGGATGCTAACGGCGCTACCTGCCAAACAGAATTTATCTGAGTTATAATTTTATCCGCCAGGTAATTCGGCATTGATAAACGACTCACATTCTGGAGAATAGCGCTATACTCAGTATAGCTATCGTGCAGTTAATGTAGATAATTGATAAACCAGCCCTTATTGGTGTAAAACAGGTCCTGGTAAAAATAAAAACACTGAAATCTGCGAAGTTGGGTGGGCATCATTGCTTCCCTACTTATTGTAACGTAGACGTAAAGAATTAGTTGAAGAACTGGTGCAGGGTCAATGACAGTAGTCAGTATTCATGTAGGCAGTACTTGGTTTTCCCTATAATCCAGGGGCCAGTGCTGAAAATAGGTAGTAGTTTAAGGAGAAGGTTTGGGATTAGATTTTGAAAATATAGCCCATCATTGTTGATACCATATGGTATAAGGTTCTTAGGAAAAAGAGTAGAGATAAAGTTTCCAATCTGGTTAGGGAAGATCTAATTTAAGAAGGAAAAAAAAAATAGATAAGTATACCTTATGGGAAAATTTCAGATATAATCGGCAAAATTCTATCATCGAGGGGTTACAAAGTGGGTTTTAAAACTAGAAATAGTCTTAGAGCATTACTAGGTTCCGTTAAAGACAAAATCAATGTTCATGATAAAAGTGGGGTTTATAAACTAAAATGTTCTTGCGGCTACGAATATTGCGGTCAAACTGGTAGGAAATTCAGGGAAAGGATTGAAGAGCATCAGGAGGATTTCAGAGAAAATAAGAGTAAGTCGATATTTGCAAAAAATCTTAAGGAATCCAATCATACTTAAAATTTTGATTTGACAGATATACAGTTTGTAGAATTTCTTCATTTTTTTCCAAAGGGAGGTAAGTTAAATGTAGGTACTTAAAAAATTCGAAATTATCTAAAGTGACAGATCTGGTAAATGTTTAAATGAGGATATCCCTGAATATATTTCACCTCTGATGAGTCCATTTGTATAAAGCTTGGAATTATCTCTTCAAACTGTTGATATCAGTAATTCTTCCCCTCCTGTCATTTCATCTGATTAGCTATAATCTCCCTTCACTGCTTGCATTTAATTGGTTGTACCTCCGGCCCCCTTTCCTTTCTCTTGACCAATGGGATTGAATCTTCCTTAACCTGTGACTATAAAAGCTTTGTCCTTTCTAATGTGTCTTCAGTTATTGTTTGTTACTGATGATGGCCTAACCGTCGAAATCAATTTAACATTGTAACCAGATGAATTGAAAAGGGGGACCAAAGGGAGGTATGTTGAATTTTTTTTTTTTTTTTTTTTCAAATAATAACTTTATTTGCATATTTTGATGCATTGCAGTTATGCTAATATTGTAATTTGCGTCTAGCAATACTACTACCATGAGACGTGTGGTGAGGTCACTACTCAGTAGCAGTCCTCACTCAGCAGCACTACTCAGCAGCACTACTCAGTAGCAGTCCTCACTCAGCAGCATTACTCAGTAGCAGTCCTCACTCAGCAGCACTACTCAGTGAAAATTCGAAATTATCAAAAGTGACAGATCTGGTAAATGTTTAAATGAAGATATACCTCAATATATTTCACCACTGATAGGTCCATTTCTATAAAGCTTGGAATTATCCCTTCACACTGTTGAAACCATATTCAGTTATTTTTTCCCTTTCACTGACATGGACATCGTATTATTCGTTATTTCCAAAAAAGGTGGTTGGTTTGCAGGATTCATCTTCACTTATATTATGGTGATACCGTATAATGGATTCTAAAGCTTCACGATCTACCGTCCGTCCGATTTTGCTCGAGGGTATTTGGGTACAAGTCTCAGGATGGCTTCCTACTAGGGAGACCGCCCGAGTGCTCCTGAGGGGCTGAAAAAACACCTGAGTGCTCCCGTAGAAAAATCACGCCAGTGCTCGGTTCAGTACACAATATTTTCGAACACAGAGTACTACTCAAGAAAAGATGATCGGACATGAAGTTGGGGGCGACACTCGACTCAGTCCAGGCCCTCCCCGACTCAGTCCCACTAGTGAAAGTCCCGACTCAGTCCCGCTTGTGGAAAATTCCGTGAAAAATGCAAAAATTCTGATTGATATCGTCTTGGTGTTTATTAAATTAAAAAATACTTACATCATAGTATGATCGCCATAATTATGCACTATATCAGCGGTTCCCAACTTGTGGGCCGCAGGCAGCTCGCTACTGGGCCGCCGGGTGACTACGCGAAGCTCCCCGTCCGAAGTGAAAGTCATTTGCGCTGTACTCGGCGCTCCCTGGCAAGTTCTAGCAGGCATACGCGAAGCTTCCCGTGCCGAGAGAATGGATGTACGTGATGCTCCCCGTCGAACTCTTCCCCTTTCGAGGCGTTTCAAGCCTTATCAGTGATTTGAACGGACTGGCTCTCAGTGATCATCGAATAACGTGAACATCAAATACCAAACTGATGTTCACATCAAGATAAATACAGAGGAGGGGAATTATAGGCGATGTAGGTCAATAAACAAGAACTTGTGGTTGGAGAAACTGATTGGGGAGTACGATTCGCACACCATCACCCTTACCAAATTTATACAAATTGCTTCATGTAAATACCAGCCAAAATTTGATGTTTGACGACTGACCATTTCGATGTTTATTTTTACTTAATTTCACTTAGAGACGACGCTCACGATATTATTCTGTGATAAGTTAACTTCGTTAATTAAATTAACTTTGTTTTAATATACCTATTATAATTATTCATGCAAATTTGTATAAATTCTTTCATGTAAATACCAGCCAAGATTTGATGTATGAGACTGACCATTTCGATGTTTATTTTTACGTAATTTCCCTTATTGACGACGCTCAGAATATTATTCTATGACATAATTAAAGTAACTTTGTTTTATTACACAATAATTATTCATGCATGCTGTTTTGTTCACCAAGCTCCTTTATGATCTACCCTGATCTATCATGCAGTTTATTCATGATGATATTGAAAAGAATTGTACTGATTACTGAACTTTATAGTTAGTAGCCTAAAATCTAGGTCACTGCATTAGGTGACTTTCGTATATAGGTGACGGGGATCTTCGCGTACATGAAGAGAAAGGAGGCGGGGAGCTTCACGTAAATGAGGAGAACGGAGGAGGGGAGCTTCGCATACACGAAGAGAAAGTAAGCGGGGAGCTTCACGTATAAAAACTCGTCGATGGGGAGCTTCGCGTATGTGCCCGGGCCGCGGATGCTGGCCGGAACTCAAGAAATAATATTAAAATATTGCAAAATAAGTACGGTATTAATAAATCGGTCCTCGCGATAAAATATTAATTTAGGCATTCTCTTGGATAGTGTAAGTTTAGTGATTCAATTATTTTACAATTTATTTTTTAAATTTATTTACAAGTCGCTTGACAATTTTATAACAGAACATTAATTAGATTGGTCAAATTGTGTAGGTTTGACAACTGACGGGGCACGAGCTATGTCTGGTATTAATAGGGGGTTAATCGCCAGAGTTAGGTCAGTAGCTCCCTTAGTCAAATAGACACATTGCGGCGTACTCGTACATAGAGAAGCTCTTGCATTTAAAGGTTTGGGCGAGTGTCTGAAAAAAACTCTTGACGATGCAGTAAAAATCGTCAACTTTATCAAAGCAAGGCCGAAAAACTCGAGTGTTTTGTGTGATGAAATGGACAGTCAACACAAATAGCTCCTACTTCACTGTGAAGTTCGGTGGCTATCCAGAGATTTTTATCAAGATTGTTTGAACTTCGTGATGAACTCTGGGTTTTTCTCATGAACGCATATGATGGCAAACGTGCCATTCTTTCTTATACTGTGTGACCGATGAAAACTGGTTAAAGCGGTTGGCGTATTTGGCAGATATTGTTGGTGCCCTCAACACTCTTAATCTAACTCTTCAGGGCAAGGATAGAGGCAATGATAATAAAACTTCAACAATGGGCTAAAAAAATTGAAAAAAAAAAATAATAATAATAATCTTTCGACGTATTTCCTGTCCTACGTGATTTCCTTGTAACCAACGAAGTCAAAATTGATGAAACAACAGCTGCAACCATAAAAGATCACCTCTCATCTTTGGCTTCCAACCTCAGGTAGTTTAATTTTAAATATATATTTATCGAAATTTATTTCAATTACCTGTCTCATCGCTTTTCTTTTGCTTTGTGTTTTGAACAGCTATGTTAATATATCTATTTATAGAATAAAGGTTCTTCAGTAAAAAGTTTTTTGTTCCTTTTTGCTAAGTATGTTTTAATTTGATTTAATATTTGCTTAAACACTTATGGGAACATTTTATATATATATATATATATATATATATATATATATATATATATATATATATATATATATATATATATATATATATATATATATATATATATATATATATATATATATATATATATATATATATATATATATATATATATATATACTCGGGGCCTATAAAATCGTGGAGGGCCTCGAATTTTTTCAAAAATTATTATTGGGCCCCCAAGCTAAAAAGGTTGGGAACCGCTGCACAATATGATCACATAAATAGGTATCACAGTCTCAACAGTCATTTCTCAATTTCCTTCAGTTCGGATAGGCTCGATATTAAAAAATGGCAGTGTCATCAGCATAAATAAAAAAATCTTGCCCTTTGCTACTTTTGATATCCATTTCCTGGAGAGCGCTAATGACGCTGCTCCTACTTTTAGGAAGGCATGGGGTTCTCTTCCTTTTAACTCGTAGGCCACTTTTTTTTATAAAAATGCAGTGATGAGGGAGACTATACCTAAGGTTCTCGTGAAAAACTGAATCTCCATCTCTTTGGCTACCACCTTTGATAATTGACACGCTCATGACTAAACTAACACTGAACACATAACGGAGTACTCTCATCGCTTTCATGTTCCAATAGGACTGAGTCGTCTAACCGCTCGAAGCATAGGGGGATCAAGTCGAGCAATTGCAATATCCCCCTTTCACCAGTTGGGATCGAGTCGGGTGTCGCCCAAGTTGGGCATTTAAAAACTTACATAAAAAATTCAACAGAAAAATTTACTTCAATTTCATTAAAACAAGCTAATAAATTAATAAAACCCCAAAAATTGCAACAATCTAAAAATTGGTTTTGTGCAGCTGAAAAAGTTTATTAGGAATGACATGTAAATAGCGATATATTTTTCCTCTAATTTCCCGATTAGAGGAAAACTTTCGATGGGCGGAAAGAAAATTCATTTGCGATGACGTTTCTTTTGACGGCCGCCCATAATTCGTTAGTTTCTATTGTGGTCTTGGGTTCATGGTTATGTGGGGTTTTGTGAATCACCTCACATCCATCTGTTTTAGCGTATGATTTACATCGGATTTGCCCACCCCTTGCACTACAATTCCACCTTCTTACACCCCCAGGTAATAATTTATGATAATTATATTTGAATCCGTCAATAAATGCAACAGCCTCTTGACGGCTTCCGCCACTAACAAATTTCACGTCCGACATGGTGCATGGAGAGAGGTAATCGACAAACTGATGGTAAATGCCCCAAAGATTCATGTCGATTCCAGTGTACTTTCTCTTATTGTCTACGGGATCATTCGGGACAATCTATTTTCGAGATTGCGAAGTAAAGGGGATCACTCGGGTGTCCAACTTTCGCCCCTCGGACTCGACGGGAGCACTGGAGCCGTCGCCCTCCTACTAATTTTGTTGAAATAGGTAACCATTACACATTTCAAACCTGAAATTGGTTGTTATAGACGATGCTCCGATACTGATAGATCGATTTTGATGAAGTACGTAGGGAATGTGCCACTTAACAGAGAAGATGTAGACACAGACAGAAACTGCTATCTTCGCCCTTTGTCGCTTGCTATCCATATCTTCAAAAATGGTTTGTTATTTTCAATAATAAAACGTAATTGTCTAAGGAAAATCTCCCTTGATGGGAAAAACAAAAGATCATGGATATGTCTAGTACCTACTGCCTACCAGTAGGCACCTACTACTCAATTGTATACCAACCATGTAGTGCCTTCTTTTCACAAGATTATTCCATTATGGTTACAAAACAATATGTAATATGTAAAACAATATAAAACTTAGAGTAATAAATCAGCATTCCTTGACACTACAATGGCTTAGAGGTCATGAGATGTTGTGATAAAATTAGAGCATTCCGGAAAGTGGCGAACGATTTTCCTACTATGAAAACTATGGGAGTTACTCTTCCCTAGTAACTCATTGGTTGTACGTAAAAAATCAATAGAAATTCTACCTAGCCTTCACTTTTCGAGTTAATAATAATCTAAAGTGCCGGACCGTTGCATTTTGTGTGGAGGAAAAAAAGTGTCGGTCGGGAAAAAAAGTGTCGCGAAAAATTCCTTGACCCCCAGCCAAAAGACATATCCATTTCAAAAAAGTGTAAAATGTTTGTTCTTTAATAATTAGACTGATTGTGTTAAAATTCCTCCCTTGATGGGGAAAACAAAAGATCATGGATATGTCTAGTACCTACTGCTTACCAGTTGGTACCTACTACTCAATTGTATACCAACCATGTAGTGCCTTCTTTTCACAAGATTATTCCATTATGATTACAAAACAAAATTAGTTTTTAACTTATAGTAATAAATCAGCATTCCTTGACACTACAATAGCTTCGAGGTCATGACATATCGTGGTAAAATGAGAGCATTCCAAAAAGTGGCGAACGATTTTCCTACTATGAAAACTATGGGAGTTACTCTTCCCTAGCAACGCCTTGGTTGTACGTGAAAATCAATAGAAAATGTGCCGGTCGGGAAAAAAAAGTGTCGGTCGGGAAAAAAAAGTGTCGCGAAAAATTCCTTGACCCCCAGCCAAAAGACATATCCATGTCAATATCGTACATATGTAGGTAAAAGGTTCGTTCGCTAAGACCACCATATCTTCAAAAATAAAAATGGACGGTAGAACTACGGTTCTACGGTCAGATCATTTAATAATGATTAATTTTACACATTATTAGTTCATTATGGTTACTTAGCAATATTAGTTTATAACGTATCATAATAAACTAATATTATGGAAAAGCCCGTGTCACCACGGGATGCAAGTACAAACTTGAATTATGCAAATAAAAAAGCAGAATCTTTCTGTTTCAACTTAATTTTTATTTATTCAAGTTGTATTAAAAAAAGTTACATTCATTCAGTTACAAAATTTATTCTAATGCTTCAGGAAATATAACATTGCGGGTGTATACTAGGTATACCATTCTGAAGCTGTCCTTGATTTTCAGTATTCTTAATTTGAACTTTAATTGCACTAAAGCGACGAACTCTTGAAAATGCGACGTATAATTGTCCATGGCTGAAAACTGGAGCAGATAGATAAAGTCCAATGCTATCGAATGTTTGCCCCTGAGATTTATTGATGAAAAGAACATGTGTTTTGGTTCGTCACTTTGCGCTCCCTCTACCGGCAAATTCTACAACTTTCCCTCGTTTTTGCACTTTTTCTTGTTTTTTAATATGAAGGAATCTGATTTATAACTTGGTAGAATTATCTGCACCAGAATTTCCCTCGTTTTTGCACTTTTTCTTGTTTTTTAATATGAAGGAATCTGATTTATAACTTGGTAGAATTATCTGCACCAGTTTTCTTCATGCCGGTCAGTTTAAAAAAAATTTGAAGAGAATCGGTGCAGGCGTTCAAGGGTTATCACTTTGTATGTATCCTATCATAACGTGTCACCACGGGATGCAAGTACAAACTTTAATTATGCAAATAAAAACGCACAATCTTTCTGTTTCAACTTAATTTTTATTTATTCAAGTTGTATTAAAACAAGCAATTCTACAACTTCTTCAAGCAATTCTTCAAGGCAAATTCTACAACTTTCCCTCGTTTTTGCACTTTTTCTTGTTTTTTAATATGAAGGAATCTGATTTATAACTTGGTAGAATTATCTGCACCAGTTTTCTTCATGCCGGTCAGTTTAAAAAAAATTTGAAGAGAATCGGTGCAGGCGTTCAAGCGTTATCACTTTGTATGTATCCTATTATTATAATAGATTATGGTTACTTAGCAATATTAGTTTATAACTGAGCGTAATAAATCAGCTTTCCTTAACACTACAGAGGCTTAGGGATTATGAGATGCTGTGATAAATTGAGAGCATTCCAAAAAGTGGATAACGATTTTCCTGCGATGAAAACTATGGGAGTTACACTTCCCTAGTAACGCATAGGTTGTAGGTGAAAATCAATAGAAAACCCCACCGTGACGTGACGCTTGGGACGTGACGAAAACAAATGGAAACGTCCTGTTAATCATTATTAAATGATAAAAATGTTTGTTATTTTCAATAATAAAACGTAATTGTCCAGGGGAAAAAAGTGTAAAATATCGTACATTTGTAGGTAATAGGTTCGTTCGCTGAGACCACCAACCCAGTTAGCAACCCACTTGAGGTGTTCACTGTGTTCTCTGATCATCAGAGCTCCCCCACCCTCGGTCTCTACCTGTTCGTAGAGGTTTCCAACTGGTTTCCAACCGGTTACGGATCATCTAATCGGTCAGAGATTTTTCTAGCTGACCACTTTCTGACTGTTTCCCCTCCATTCCAAACTCACAGCAGCCAATGAAATCATTCGACTTTTAGCCTCTGTTTTCGCCACTGTTTCACGCCTTTGAGTATTTTGCCCAAACATTCAATTATAAAATGGATGGGCTCCAATTCCCAACCAGTTTGAAATCAATTCAAAAGTTAGCTGAAGTCGCGCATGCGCACTTGACCAGTCTCCAACGAGTTTGAGATGGTTTGCAAGTCACTGCCAATCACCTCAGCGAACAAACCTAATAGGTAAAGGTAGGTACATATTTATAATATTGGTACATCTTGATCGTTGATCATGTTGAAGTTCCCGAAAGAGATTCTCCTAACCTAAGGCAAATTTCAATTTTGCCTTAACAACTACCCTTCCAAGTTCCCTTTCTTCTTCTACCACATCTATTTCTAGTGAAAAAATTAAACCACATAGGTAGATAAAGTTGTAGCTAATTTGATAGGTACCTACTTCTTCCATTATGAAAGCAAAATAATACATTTACATGTTAGATAATCTATGTCTCTGGCTTAATTATGGAGATTTGGAGTAGTTTAGTCACGTTAGTGTGACTTTTGAATCGTTTCATTCAATCGTACAGCTATTTCCTATTCGTACAGTAAGACTCAGTGGTTAGCTTCTGGTGTGCTTGCGCTAGAAAAACCTCTATGTCAAATCGAGGAAGCATTGGTGGAATTCTCATTATTTTATAATGTAGAAATTCGGAGCCTTATATATTTTGAAGAAATTGAAAAAGTGTAGACCAATTATATTAAGAGCTCATTAATGCTGCGGAGGAGTACACCTGGTTATAAATATGCTGAGGTTGGAGACTGGTCGTGATATGTTGTGTGTAAGGATTTTCGATAGAGTACTGGAGTAGCTTTTAAGCTTGTTGAAAATGAATTCAAACAGGTATCCGCGTATTTGTTTGGACCAGCAGGTGGCATCAGTATGAAGGGGAGCGTACCTATATAAGTTTAACTGGGCTGCATGATGTGCTGCATTGGGTTCGGGAATGTCTGAGATAGACTGGACCAGGGGTGCTCAAACGGTCGATCACGATCGACCAGTCGATCGCGAGTGCTTTTTGAGTAGATCTCGAGAAGAAAAAAATTTTTAATAAGTAGGTAGGTAACTAAACTACAACAATTTACTGATTGGCATTTTTGATTTGATTTTGACTGATTTGGCATTTTTGACTGACATCACAATGCACTTAAACACCATTAACTTGGAGCTTCAAGGTAAAGGAAAAACTATTATTGAGATGATTAAGTAAACGCATTCAAAAGTAAATTGCAACTTATGATAGATCCACTGAAAAGAAAGGATCTGAAACATTTTCCGTCTTTGAAAGCAAGGATTCCTCAGTTGAATTATGATACGTATGAGGCTGAATTATCAAATATTTTGGGACAATTCGAAATGCGTTTTTATGATTGCAGTAAATTGGCAAATATAGCATCATTTATGATTTATCCTTCTTCATGTAAAAACATTGAGGAATTAGCTACTGAAGTAGCAAGTCAGTTTAATATGAACTCATGTTCTGTTGAAAATGAGTTGGTGCAGGTTATATCAGATATACATCTCAAAGCTACAGCATCTGATACAAATTTCTGGTGTTTTATATCTGAAGATAAATATCCGAATCTAAGGCAAATCGCCCTTCAACTGACGGCAATGTTTGGGTCAACTTACTTGTGCGAGTCTGCATTTTCTGAAATGAAGATAATTAAGTCAAAATATCGTAATCGACTAACTGACGATCATATGTCATCATGCTTGCGATTGGCACTCAGTGGTTACGCACCATCTTATGAAAAGTATGCTGAGGACATGCAGTGCCACGCTTCAACATCCAAAGTCACTCCTTAGTTGAGTTTAACACCATATGTAACTCTTTTGTTTTGTAACAACGAATAAACTCGCAATTTTGAATAACTAAGAGTTTTTTCATTGATATTGTAGAGAAGAACTTAAGTAAACCTAACCCAAACCTTGACTAAAATAATGTAAATTGTGCGGAAAGCTAATATCTTTATATGCTACGGTACACCCTACCTAGGTAGGTAGGGTGTATCGTGTATGTACGACAACCCTGCATCACACATACTTGCAGCCTCTCAGAATCGATCGTAAGTAGTCTAAAAATATTGAGGTAGATCGCCAGCAGTTCAAGTTTGAGCACCCCTGGACTAGACTACAAGGAGTTGCAAGAAAAGCGGAGTTCTATGGTTAGTTGTTACAGAAGGAAACTATATTACGAGGATTTAGGGAGAATGAACCACTCTTCTTGTAACACATTGTACAAATATTTAAAGTTTACCTACAACGATCCAGAGGGTTACCTAAACTCGGATGCGCCTGTGTTGGATAAACGGATTTTTGCGATGCTCAGATTGGCCAATTCAAGAGGATGCATCAGGGGGGAAAACTATACAATTTATCAGGGAAAAGCGTGTGTTTTGTGTAACATAGGAAAAGAAGAAGCTCTATTTCATGTTTTCTGTTTTTGCCCAGAATTATCATATCAATGGCTCAAGTTTTTTGGTTTCAGAATGTTGAGTAGGGAGCATGTAATAAAAAATTTATTATCGGGCAGAAGTAGTGGGGAGACTAAAATGGTTAGCTCATTTTTTCTATCATACCTATATAAACGTAGTTTTAAAGTTAGGATTTTAGAAAAGGCTGGTTTCGATACCTAGAGAAGTTACAAGACAAGGTATTTTATTCTACTTTTTTTAAATATAAGGTAGTAAATCATTGTTAATTTCTAGCCTAATTACCGTTTAATTGTTTGTCAGTCGGGTGCATCTCTCAATTCTTACTAAAGAAGGTGACCATACTCGTGCTCGTAGTAATGAAGTACCTGCTAATAATTATGATTTTGTAAAATGGGCATGGTCCCATGCATTGAATAGGCACATTGCCTTGGCAATAAAGAGTTTTTCATTTCATTTCATTTCAATGTTGCCTTAACAACTACCCTTCCAAGTTCCCTTCCTACTTCTACCACATCTATTGCTAGTGAAAAAATTAAACCACATAGGTAGATAAAGTTGTAGCTAATTTTATAGGTACCTTCTTCTTCCATTATGAAAGAAAATAATACATTACACCAGGGGTGCTCAAACAGTCGATCGCGATCGACCAGTCGATCGCGAGTGCTTTTTGAGTAGATCTCGAGAAGAAAAATTTTTTTAGTAAGTAGGTAACTAAACTACAAAAATTTATTACGTAATAACACTGCTTGCGACAAAAGGTGGCTTTATCCAAGGAACGCGCGGTACTTGTCAAAGAAAAGCCGCGTTGTTTCTAGACTAGACTGTACTAGACCAATTTTGTAAAAAACTACAAGCTACCAATATATAAATTAGTGTGCATTACAACCAATGAAGCACCAGCAATGACTGGAAACAAGAACGTTTTTGTTGCATTGTGTCGAGCTAATGAAGAATTCCCTTCATTTTTTTCATTCCATTGCATTATACATCAACAAGTTTTGTGTTCAAAAGTTTTAAACACGGAGGAAATTATGGGCATTGCAACAAAAATTGTGAATTTCATCCGTGCACGTAGCTTGCAACGGCGGCTCTTTAAGTTGCAGTTGGAAGATAGGGAGTCAGCTGAACACACTGATTTAGTTCTTCACACGGACGTCAGGTGGTTGAGTCGCGGAAAATTCCTAGAAAGGTTTCGAGAATTATTGCCCGAAATAACAGCTTTTCTAGACGAAAGAGGTGATGACACTGAGATGTTGAAAAACGAAAAATGGCTGACTGATTTGGCATTTTTGACTGACATCACAATGCACTTAAACACCATTAACTTGGAGCTTCAAGGTAAAGGAAAAACTATTATTGAGATGATTAGCGCAGTAAACGCATTCAAAAGTAAATTGCAACTTATGATAGATCAACTGAAAAGAAAGGATCTGAAACATTTTCCGTCTTTGAAAGCAAGGATTCCTCAGTTGAATTATGATACGTATGAGGCTGAATAATCAAATATTTTGGGACAATTCGTTTTTATGATTGCAGTAAATTGGCAAATATAGCATCATTTATGATTTATCCTTCTTCATGTAAAAACATTGAGGAATTAGCTACTGAAGTAGCAAGTCAGTTTAATATGAACTCATGTTCTGTTGAAAATGAGTTGGTGCAGATTATATCAGATATACATCTCAAAGCTACAGCATCTGATACAAATTTCTGGTGTTTTATATCTGAAGATAAATATCCGAATCTAAGGCAAATCGCCCTTCAACTGACGGCAATGTTTGGGTCAACTTACTTGTGCGAGTCTGCATTTTCTGAAATGAAGATAATTAAGTCAAAATATCGCAATCGACTAACTGACGATCATATGTCATCATGCTTGCGATTGGCACTCAGTGGTTACGCACCATCTTATGAAAATTATAAGTTGGTCTTATAAGTTGCAGTGCCACGCTTCAACATCCAAAGTCACTCCTTAGTTGAGTTTAACACCATATGTAACTCTTTTGTTTTGCAACAACGAATAAACTCGCAATTTTGAATAACTAGGAGTTTTTTCATTGATATTGTAGAGAAGAACTTAAGTAAACCTAACCCAAACCTTGACTAAAATAATGTAAATTGTGCGGAAAGCTAATATCTATATATGCTACGGTACAACCTACCTAGGTAGGTAGGGTGTATCGTGTATGTACGACAACCCTGCATCACACATACTTGCAGCCTCTCAGAGTCGATCGTAAGTAGTCTAAAAATATTGAGGTAGATCGCCAGCAGTTCAAGTTTGAGCACCCCTGCATTAGACGTTGGATAATCTATGACTCGGGCTTAATATGGAAATTTGGAGTAGAGTAGTAACGTTATTGTGACTATTGAATCGTTTCATTCAATCGTACCTACAGCGATTCCCTATTCGTACAGTACGACTCAGTGGTTAGCTTCTGGTTTGCTTGCGCTAGAACAACCTATATCCGTACAACGACTCAGCTGAATGGCTCAGATGGAAAACTGCAAAAACTCCCTATTGTGTGATTCGGTTTGACACGGACCTTCCTCATTCAAGGATATCGCGGATTCTCGTGCAGCCTGAGATTATCCGACAGCGGAGGATTATGTTCGTTGGGGTAGGTCGATGTCTGGGGGCAGGAAAAAAAAGTTTCGCCCCAGAGAAAGAAGAGGAGAGCGGTTGCCATGGAGAGAAGAGGAAGAGGGAACTAACTATCCCAAGCTCTCGTGCCAGCGGTAAACAGAACCGCCAGGCAGGCACTTGATGTGTGTTCTGTTCTGTTATGTGCTCCCCCACTTCCCCCTCTTTCCTCTCTTCTTCATCATCATCCACTTCTTCATTTCCACGTCCTTTCTGTAGTATTTGTGAGGGGGGAGCGATGTATAGCAAGTTCATGACCCCCTTCGCATTCTCCCTCTTTGTTTCTCCTATGTAGACAGACGATCAATTAAAACAGAACAAAATCTATATTTGGTCCCCTACCGCCATTCCTCAAGGACTCATAGACTCACGGGTCCAATTGGTTTTAAGGAAGTTCCAGTCATGCAGCACGATCGTATGAGCGAATTTTCGAAAAATATCTCATTCTCCCTCTATGCTTCTCCTATGTAGACGATCAATTAAAACACAACAAAATCTATATTTTGTCCCCGACCGCCATTCCTTAAGAAATCACGGGCCAAATTGGTTTTAAGAAAGTTCCAGCCATGCAGCATGATCGTATGAGCGAATTTTCGAAAAATATCTCATTCTCCCTCTATGCTTCTCCTATGTAGACGATTAATTAAAACAGAACAAAATCTATATTTGGTCCCCTACCTCCATTCCTTAAGGAATCATAGACTCATGGGCTCAATTGGTTTCAAGAAAGTTCCAGTCATGCAGAACGATCGTATGAGCGAATTTTCGGAAATTATCGCATTCTCCCTCTTTGTTTCTCCTATTTAGACGATCATTTAAAACAGAACAAAATTTACATTTAGAGAAAGAGATGATCGACCCACCATATGTATGTTGTAAAAAGTTACCGGGATGAGGGTCAAAACGAATAAAAGACCTTATCGCCGAGCTTTCAGTTTATATAAAACCATCATCAGGGTTCAAGAATCTTCTATGGTGTCAAAATATAGGATACGGTCATGGATTGTGAGTAAAATGTCATGACAAAACCAGAACTGGTTGCAGTTGAGGCTGACAACGGTTGGCACATAAATATGACTCAAAAAATTTAAGGCTAAAACTGAAAAATTGAATAAACACAGCTGGCAAGCACATAGCTAAACTTTAGCCCTGATGATGGTTTTATATAAACCGAAAGCTCGGCGATAAGGACTTTTATTCGTTTTGAACCTCATCCCGATGATTTTTGACAACGAAATCTATATTTGGTCCCCTACCGCCATTGCTTAAGGATCCATACACTCACGTGCCCAATTGGTTTTAAGAAAGTTCCAGTCATGCAGCATGATCGTATGAGCGAATTTTCGAAAATTATCGCATTCTCCCTCTTTGTTTCTCCTACGTAGACGATCAATTAAAACAGAACTAAATCTACATTTGGTCCCCTACCGCCATTCTTTAAGGACTCATAGACTCACGGGCCCAATTGGTTTTAAGAAAGTTCCAGTCATGCAGCATGATCGTATGAGCGAATTTTCGGAAATTATCGCATTCTCCCTCTTTGTTTCTCCTATTTAGACGATCAATTAAAACAGAACAAAATTTACATTTAGAGAAAGAGATGATCGACCCACAACATGCATGTTGTCAAAAATTATCGGGATGAGGGTCAAAACGAATAAAAGTCCTTATCGCCGAGCTTTCAGTTTATATAAAACCATCATCAGGGCTCAAGAATCTACTATGGTGTCAAAATGTAGGACGACACGGTCATGTATTGTGAGTTAAATGTCATAACAAGAATTAGTTGCAGTTGAGGCTGACAACGGTTGGCACATAAATTTGACTAAAAAAACTAAGGCTAAAATTGAAAAAATCTATATTTGGTCCCCTACCACCATTCCTTAAGGGCTCATAGACTCACGGGACCAATTGGTTTTAAGAAAGTTCCAGTCATGCAAGCATGATCGTATGAGCAAAGTTACGTAAATAATCATATTGTATAATGTTAGTGTTTTGAAATTTGAGCTTATTGAGTACAAGGAAATTGTTAGCTATCAATTGTATGTGCAAAAAACGTATTCTAACTAATAATCTATTATTCAAATAGAGGTTTTAAATTTTTAGCCTTTTTTGCAGTTTTTATCGATTTTATTGAAAATTTTATAGATAACATACTTTCTTTGAGCAATATTCTGCTAAGAAAATTATATATTTAACAATTTTTAACCGTTTTTGGCCATTTTTAGTGATTTTTTCGGTACATTTCTTTTTTTAATTTGACCAATTTAACGTGCTCAAAACATGCAGGCCAACAAACTCACCCTTTCTTTTAGAATGCTTGATTTATGGGCGAAAGAACAGAATTTTTATCTCAATCCTAAGGAGAGTTATCGTCTGGAATGACACACACACACACACACACACACACACACACACACACACACGTATATATATATATATATATATATATATATATATACATACTGATGAAAAATTAGGAAACAAAAAACGAAACGGAAAGGAATTTCACAAAATTTTTTTTTATATTTCGGCTATTTTGCCTTTTTCAAAAGTAGAACTAACAATGAATTAGGTGTTGGGGAAATTTTACGTTGTCACGAAAAACTGGAGCCAAGGAGTTGTCGTGGGGATGTACTGGATGGAATTTTTATCTTCTAATATTGAGTCCTTGTGACTCATAAGCTCTCAAGACATTACTATGAGCCTTCACGGACTGGTTCAATTTACTCTTGTTTTCACCAGGCTTCATCTTTCGGGAGACCTTTATCCCGAAGCAGTCGTTGAATGGAGCGCCATGTGTGATTGCATGACGACTCACTGTGCGAAAATTGCCCAGCTTTCTATGTTGGTAAAGCAGAAACTGCATTGAATCTGCGAATGAACAATCATAGACATTGGTGGTGCAAGACCAGGATCTCCCAGTGAGTCGTCATGCATATGTATATATATATATGAAAAAGCGTTAAGCTCGTTTCAGAATGTTTCAAAACGAATTTCAATGAAGAAATGTTTCAAAACTTTTGATTTTAAAATTTTTTGAGCCATTGCAATAGTCCATTTTCTACGAAAATTCGCTGAAAGACCCCAACATAGATTAAAGCCATTGAGCTTCAGAGCTTGTTGATAAATTTCGGTTCCGTGTCTGTCTGCCTGTGTGACTGTTCCAATTTCTTGTCACGCCCATAACTACACTAAGTTCTAGTCCGATGTTGATGAATTTTTCGGGGATTGTGCTGATTAGCTCCTAGTTAGTCCCCTATAATTTTCATTGTCGTCAGGTCAATAATGTTACGTTAATTCAAACGTAAGTTTCTTAAAATATCGATTTCTCACGATCTATTTGTACTATTTCGTACAACTCAGAGGATAATTGGGTATAGGTTTTAGGGAGGTGGCCTACGAGTGTTATTGTAATTGGTAGGTAAATAACTATTGCGCATGTGCAAAACTATAGTTTATTGATAAACGTCAAACTCCAATATTGATTAAATCTTCAGGGATCAGATGGACTAGCTCCTAGATAGTTCCTTATAATTTCCATCCCTGTCGGATCGGAAATAGCGAGTGCGCATGCTCCTACGTGATTTTCTTATAACAGTAATTCCTCACGATTATCTGTCCGATTTTGTTCAAACCTGGAAGGTACTTGGGTATGAGTTTCAGAAAGGTTCTGAAATTAAAGTTAAAGTGGGTTGACACAAGTTAAACTCCAAAACTAATGGGCCGATTTAGAATAACTTTCAGAATTTTGTGGGTTAGATTCTGGATGGTCACCTGCAAATTTCATTTCCCTAGAATCAATAGTACTGTGTGGGCATGCGTAAATATTAATTTCTAATAACATCGATTTGAATGTACTTGGTTCTTCAAACTATTTCTACACGTCCATGTTACTATAAGTGGGGAAGCTAAACTGCCCACCGAACTTGGCAGATGTTTTTTCACGATTTTGAACGTTTCACTTCAATTTGTATCATTTAACCACAACTACATATTTTTACATCTTAATATTATGACTACAATCCCTATGTATCCAGAGAAAACGCAAAGAAACTAATGGAAGCTCCAGTCATGCAGCAAGATCGAATGCGCGAACTTTCGTAAAATATTGTGTTATCCATCTCTAAGTTATGCACACATTTCTGACATTTTCGTGCCCTTGCTTTGCCACACAACCGTAATAAGCGTTACTTCTAATGAGCGCCATTTTCTGATGATTATCGCTGCTGATTTTTCATCGTACAAAAATCGTTCACCAGTCGTTGGAAAGATGTTGATTTATTCCAAAATCTTACGCTGCCCAAACGGCTCAGAACATAAATCGTAAAATGTAGGTAAAGCTTTTCGAGGACACTTTTTCGTGACAGTTTTTTATTTTAATGTTTTATTTTTAATTTACATTAGGACATTTTATGTCTTTAGTGCAGACTCGTATGCAAGCTCTAAGAACCACTCAGCTGATCCGGACCCTAGGCATCATCAAGTAAATGTCCTAAAGAGGCTACATAAGAAATTACAGCTAGAGTGTAAAGCATAGAAATTAGCTTTAAGAGCCACTCATCTGATCCGGACCCTGGACATCATCAGTAAATGTCCTAAAGAGGCTACATTCGAAGTTACAGCTTCCTAGAGTGTAAAGCATAGAAATTAGCTTTAAGAGCCACTCATCTAATCCGGACCCTGGGCATCGTCAAGTAAGTGTCCTAAAGAGGCTACATAAGAAATTACAGCTCTCTAGAGTGTAAAGTATAGAAATTACCTATTAAAATTATTTAACCACTTCTTCATAAATCAAACCCTTCTCGCAATATTCGGATCACCTGCAATGAATCAAATCATCGAAACACCAGCTCAATGAAATCACCAGAAATTAACAAGCGATTGCAATCATGTTCACAATATCAATTATTGAGAATGATCACCTGTGTGTAAACAATTATTCATATCACCATGCTCATAAATCAGCTTGTTTGTTGGCCACGCACTTCGCAGAAGTTAACATAATTTGGTTGGATAAATCGAGAGCTTTCGAACGAATGTCAACGAATTTTGTGGGAAGAAAAACGACGAAGTACCATTTCCCTAGCAACGACTCGGACGACTCGGTTGTAAGCGGAAATCATCAAAACTATCGTGAAATGTAGGTAACGCTTTTCGAGGACACGTTTTCGTGACAGTTTTTTATTTTAATGTGCCAAAGCAAAGACATAAAATGTCAAAACAGCTGAGCTACACGAAAAGTCATTAATGAACTATCAAAAATCCTTTGATAATCTTATTTGGTAGTAACCAAGGCTGACTGGTTACTACGGAGGCGAATGTGGTAACTGATGAATGAAAATGTCTATCACGGTTTCGGACTCGCATGAAAGCTGATTTGACTAAGTAACTGCCTTAACCACTTCTGCCTACTACCTTTATAATCCAGCTACCGCCCAGGCTACTGACTAACTGTCTAAAATGACTTCTGCACTCAGAGTGTTTTAACAGTAAAAGCCCAACCACAAAGTATTCGACGTCGTTCGTGGACCCTGAAACCCAATTCACCAGTTGCCATCAAACATTTTTGGGATTATAGAAATGGAAGAGGAAGATAATTATGACAAAGACGGTGGTGAAAAATTCAGACCCCCAAAAACGCGAAACTTATCAAATGCAACAACAGGGATCGGACCTTGTCTGGGACGAATAAAACGTCAACCCACAGAGGGGGCTGATGCTGGTTTCGGAGGTCCACAAGGGCTGGGCAGTCCTCCAGAAAGAGGAGGATGGACAGATCACCCCCACACCTTGAGCTGCTGCACTAAGCAGGTGTCTGTTAGTAAGAAGGGTATGGCCTGACGGGCCTGAGAGCCCCTGAACTCTTCTACGAACTGTGATATCTGATCTGTGATATATTTATATACTTCTAGTCATAGTTTAATTTCACTCTGCTGATTGTAAATGATAGCATGTATATAGTAATTTCCCTATTACACATCTAGTCTTAGTCTTCATTTTCTTTCTACTTTGGGGGCTAAACAGGTGGTCATCACTGTACCCCTCATTTTTTCCACCTCCGAGTTGCCTGTGGAGTCCACGATGGCGCTCCTTTTTAGTCGAGGATGGCAACATGGCTCCCCTTAGAATCGTGCCACTTCCAGTGTCCCTTTGGACTCCTTGTTCAATGCCGCTAATGCACTTCTGGTTGAAACGCGGCTTAAACCTTAATTTAAGAAAAATTTTAAACAAAATTTATCAGATGCAATATGAAACTTCAAAATAAAGAAAAATACACTGCCAAGGAAATGGAACATGAGCTTCCTCGTGAACTTCACAGTACGTCACCATTAAATTCCAGAAAACTAGAAACGACCGGTTCTGACATCAGGGAATTAATAATGTGGGAAATTGGAAGCTGAATGGTACATATAATAAATGAAATTAATAAGGAAAATTTTGATTTTAATATGGGACCATCCAGGATGTAGTCCGCATGTTCCCTGAAAATTTCGTCTAAATCGGATCAAAACTTTCGCGCATGCGCCTAGCGTACCACTGCTGATGATCGCGAAGAATGTGATACGGGACCTCAAGAAACCTTGCCCGCATCATCCCTGAAAATCTGACCGAAATCCGTTCACAATTGCCTGAGTTATGACCGAAACAAGAAAATTTTGTTTGCGCCTGCGCAGAGGCTACCGTTGATTCGATCATGGCGGAACTTATAGGGGACCATGTAGAGCTATACCCGCACGATCCCTAAAAATTTGAAGAAAATCGCATCAAAATTGTGGAAATTACGGCTGTGGCAAGGACCGTAACAAGAATATTTCGTTCACGCATGCGCAGAGCGTACCGCTAATGCAATTATGATTATTGTCTTATGGGACTTCAAGGGACCTTACCCACATCATCCCTGAAAATCTGACCGAAATCCGTTCAATATTGACCGAGTTATGACTGTCACAAGGAATTCACGTTAGCGCCTGCGCAGAAGCTACTGTTGATTCGATCATGATGAAGTTGATAGGGGACCATCTAGAGCTTAACCCGCACGATCCCTGAAAATTTGGTTAAAATCGGATCAAAATTGTGGAAGTTATGGCTGTTACAAGGAAATGTGGACGGACAGACAGACACACGGAACCAAATTTGTTCAAGAGGCTCTGAAACGCAAAATGCGAGTGGAAATCTTGATTTTGGAACAAAAAAAATGTTTTTTCATTTCGAAAGTGAAAACAAAACTTCCGCTGCCTTGCAGTCTCGGAAGCAAAACAAAATTGAAACCGACAGTGCTTCAAACGATTCTCAAGAACGTGGAATCGAGCTCCCCGCCTTGTGTGCCGGTTATCTTACGAAATTGAAAAATAAATAGGTAGTTACACCTTCGTCTAATAAACTCACAACGTTTGAATAAGAAGATGTAACTCAATATAACAAAGCTCTACATCCACTTGCAAATGGGGCTTCCGGTTCGGAACGATTCGGGCCCGGAAACCGGAATAAGGGCCTTCGTGACTCGAAGGTTTTAAACGTCTTATCCATGAGGGGGATTGGACGAAACAAGGGTGGTAGAGAGTATATGAATAGGTTGGGATATGGGACGGTGGGAGGACTCGTAGGAGGTGGTGGGAGGGGCACGCGAAACTTGAGGAAACGGTCAATATTTTATTAGTGCCACCCCCTCGAGTCAGGGGGTTTTGTGTCTGCCGGTATATAAGGTAGACAAAACGACGTTGTCGTATTTAGTCGAGGAAAAACGACAGGGGAAACGGAATAAATTGTTTTTAATTCGCTGATATTTCACTCTGATGGATGGCGGCAGTGAAATGGCGTGCATTATGAACAGAACGTGTATGAGAGAGTGCATTTAGATTTATTCGACTTTGAGGAGGAGTGAACCATGTGGAAGGTTATTTCAGTGAGCTGAGTTCTTGACGAAAATAGGATGATATATATAAAATATGTTGAGTTCTCGACCACTTCTTCTTAAAACAAGGTGTTAAGTAAGGTTCTTGAGGGTTGGTCAATAATTCAGGTTTTTTTTATTACGCCGACGTTTCGTCCAATTAATTAGACATCTTCAGGACTGAGGGATGTTATTGTCCTATTTCATTCTATATTGTAGATCATGTTTTAGTTACTAAGCAATGTGTGAAAAAACTATAAAACTATGGCAACAAACAATATGCTGGGGGCAGGATTCTTAGTTTACTACTATATTACTAGTATAAAGTAAACTAAGAATCCTGCCCTCAGCATATTGTTTGTTGCCATAGTTTTATAACTACAACATGATCTACATCTACAATATAGAATGAAATAGGACATTAACATCCCTCAGCCCTGAAGATGTCTAATAAATTGGACAAAACGTCGGCGTAAGGAAAAAACCTAATTTATTGACCAACCCTTGAGAACCTTAACACCTTGTTTTTTATGTATATATATATATATATATATATATATATATATATATATGTGTGTGTGTGTGTTTTCTGCAACGAAATAAATTTATAATCCTCCGGAATCTAACAAATGAATCGTAACGAAATTTTCATAAATAATAATCTTTTATAATGATTGACCTCCTTACCAAATCGATAGTCGAAGATTATTGCTCAAATAAAGTATATTAAGTTGATACCAGTATCTAATAACTAATTAGTTTTAGTCATTATTCGTACGAATAATAACTAGTAAATGACTTTTTTCTTTTTTATCGTTGAAAACATCAAAATCGGAACCAGTCAAAATGTAGCAGGCATCTTTCTTTGCGCAATATGACTTTATGTGCTAGTTTTTATGAAAAAACAACAATTTTATTTAGTGTTTGCGTGTATTTTAACCCGAAAATCCAAATATGTTCACTATTTTGACGCATGTAAATAAGAAAAAAAAAAATTAATTAAATCGCTCATGTTAGTCATGCTGTAGCCATGTCCTCTTCCGAGACTGAAAACAATGTTCTCGCCGCTTTCAGGTAAATTTAGAAGCAAAATTAGTTATTATTTGTGCTAATAACGAATAAAAACTAATTAGTTACTAGTAGTAAATAAATTGTGTAACTGAATTATTTATCACTGTTATCAGTCATTAGTAGTGACTAAATTGTATAACTAAATTAGTTGACAGTTACTAGTGGTAACTAACCGAATAACTGGATTAGCTACTCTGAAAATAATAACTAATAGATAATTTATTAGTAGTAGGTAGTAGTTATTATTCGCCATTGTAGTAACTAAATTAATTGTAGTTTTTGGTTATTAGTCGTAACAACATTTTGCCCATCACTATCTGAGAATTGTCTCAATCAATTCCACACTCCAAAAATTATCGAAATCCATAACAAAACGTATTCGGGCCACAAAATGGGCCATTTCCGTTATCGTTCCCCCACCCTGATAAACTAATTAATCTCTATGTCCAACTAATCTTAACTTTTACTAAGGGATTGACTACTTGATGTCATGTATTTTTGAGATGCGAGCGTAGCGAGCGTCCAGATCACTGATATAAGCCATAAACTGATCTGTGCAAAATATCTCCAAGATTGGTTGTAGACAAGAAATGGTCGAAAAGATAATGAATGGTCCAAAATAGATTATTTGGACGAATAGGTCAGAATATGTATAGTTTGGTGATCAGGAGCTCACTAGCTCGCATCTCAAAAATCCATAACATCAAGTAGTCAATCCCTTAGTAAAAATTCGGATTAGTTGGACAAATTGGTCAGAATTATTTGTATAGTAGGGTGGTTTGAATCCTCGCAAGATCGCATCTCAAAAATACATAACATCAAATAGTCAATCTCTTAGTAAAAATTCACATTAGTTGAATACATAGGTCAGAATGATGTACGAACTAAAGCACTCGCGTTGAAGTTGTGGAAACACATTTTAAAACGGAAGTAAGTGAAAAAACATTGTTTATTTCTACGGAAAATATAGAGTTACAATTTGTAACTCTTCATTTTTCGTGGAAATAGACAACGTTTTTTCACAAACTTCCGTTTTCAGAATGATGTGTATAGTTTGGAGGTCTGTATGCTCGCAAGCTTGTATTTTAAAAATTCGTAACATCAAGTAGTCAATCCCTTTGTAAAAATGTAAACTAGTTGGTGTTTTTTTCTTGAATCCAAAACCCCTTAACTATATTTAAAGACTTGAAGTAAGTAATCATGGAAATGGCAATTTGGACCTGTACTGATGTTGCATGTGATGTGATGTGATCAAATCAGGAAGAAACCATGTATAAATTTCTCCCTTGAGGGGAAAACAATAGATCATGGATATGTCAAAGTTGTAGACATTACTTTACACTCTGTTGGGATGTTGGGAAAGTAAAAATGGACATTACTTTCCACTCTGTTGGGATGTTGGGAAACTAAAAGTGGACATTACTTTCCACTCTGTTGGGATGTTGGGAACGTAAAAATGGACATTACTTTCCACTCTGTTGGGATGTTGGGAACGTAAAAATGGACATTACTTTCCACTCTGTTGGGATGTTGGGAACGTAAAAATGGACATTACTTTCCACTCTGTTGGGATGTTGGGAACGTAAAAATGGACATTACTTTCCACTCTGTTGGGATGTTGGGAACGTAAAAATGGACATTACTTTCCACTCTGTTGGGATGTTGGGAAAGAAGCACATTGCGGTAGTACCTCATTGATTTCTACCTAGCATTAACTTTTCGATTTAATAATAATGTAAAGTGCCGGAGCGTTGAATTTTGTGTGGAGAAAAAATAGTGTCGTGAAAAGTTCGTTGACCCGTGGAGAAAACTTGATGGGAAAAACAAAAGATCATGGATATGTCTAGTACCTACTGCTTACCAGTTGGTACCTACTACTCAATTGTATACCAACCATGTAGTGCCTTCTTTTCACAAGATTATTCCATTATGGTTACAAAACAATATTAGTTTTTAACTTAGAGTAATAAATCAGCATTCCTTGACACTACAATGGCTTAGAGGTCATGAAATGTCGTGGTAAAATGAGAGCACTCCAAAAAGTTGCGAACGATTTTCCTACTATGAAAACTATGGGAGTTACTCTTCCCTAGTAACGCCTTGGTTGTACGTGAAAATCAATAGAAAATGTGCCGGTCGGGAAAAAAAAGTGTCGCGAAAAATTCCTTGACCCCCAGCCAAAGGACATATCCATGTCAAAAAAGTGTCGCGAAAAATTCCTTGACCCCCAGCCAAAAGACTCGTCTACTATGTCAAAATTCATAGTAGTGGACATAAAGGTCAGAAATGATGTGTGTAGTTTCGTGGTTTGGACGCTAGCAAGGTCGCATCTCAAAATTCCATAACTTCAAGTAGTCAATCCCTTAGTAAAAATTCATATTAGTTGGTTAATAGGGAGTTTTTGCAAAGCTGAGTCGTAGTCGAGTGGGAGGAACTACGAATACAAATGGAGCATTGCATTGCGCAAAAAATGCTAACGGTTAACGGTCTATTCGTTGTACGAATAGAAAAATCCAATTCGGAGCTCAAGGGAAGCCGAATACAGCCCCGAATACGCTTGTAACCTACCATGACGATACCTATAATGCTAAAATAAATTTTTTTAGTCCTTATTTCAAGGTGGCATGACATGCTTATTGTAATATTCGTAATTTCCAAAAAAGGTGGTTGGTCTGTAGGATTTATCCTAACTTAAATTATGCTGATAAAACTTATCGATCTACCATCAGTCCGATTTCGTTAGAGGGTATTTGGCTACAAGTCTCAAGATGGCATCCTACTAATTTTGTTGAAATAGGTAACAATTGCACCTGCCAAACCTGAAATTGGTTTTTATAGACGAAGATCCGTTACTGATAGATCGATTTTGATGAAATGTGTAGGGATCGTGCCACATTACAGAGAAAATAGACACAGACAGAACCGGATGTCTTTGCCCTTTGTCGTGTATTAGCAGGTATCCACATCTTCAGTAATTAAACGTAATTGGCCAAGTACATATTATGTAGGTAATGGGTACAGGTAGGTAGGTACATGTTTATAATATAGGTATGTTCATCTTGATCGTTGATCATGTTGAAGTTCCCGAATGAGATTCTCCTAACCCAAGGCGAATTTCGATGTTGCCTTAACAACTACCTACCCTTCCAAGTTCCCTTCCTTCTACTACATCTATTTCTAGTGAAAAAAATTAAACCACAGATAAAGTTGTTGCTAATTTGATAACAAGCAAACCAGAAGCTAACCACTGAGTCGTACTGTGCGAATAGGGTGTTGTTGTACGGTTGAACGAAACGATTCAAAAGTCACACTAACGTGACTTCAGAACTCCAAATCTTCACAATTAAGCCCGAGTCATAGATTACCTACCTTGCAATGAATTCTTTCATAATGGGGACCATTTCCGTTATTGTTCCCCCACCCTAATAAACTAATTAATGAATATGTCCAACTAATATGGATTTTTACTAAGGAGTTGACTACTTGATATCATGGAGTTTTGACATGCGAGCTTGCGAGCATCCAGACCCCCAAACTATACACATCATTCTGACCTATTTGTCCAAATAATCTATATTGGACCTTTCATTCTAATAAATTTGACCTTTTCTCGTCTACAAGCAATCTTGGAGAGATTTTGCACAGCTCAGTTTATGGCTTAGATCAGTGATCTGGACGCTCGCTATGCTCGCACCTCGAAAATACATGACATCAATAGTCAATCCTTTAGTAAAATTCAAGACTAGTAGGACATATAGATTAATTAGTCCAATAGGGTGGCGGAACGATAACGGAAAAGGCCCCGAAAGGACCTCACTTTCTAGTCAAACTTGGGTTTCCCTATGGGTCCTCTTAAGATGTCGCTAAGAATTTCTCTTGTCGATGGTACTATCGATAGAACTCAGTTCCTACTAGGATAGAAGGTAAGTCTTCTGTTATGTTTGGAGGGGTATGAATGGACGGTCTGTCACCCGAGGTCATCCGCCCTGCTCGGGTCGCGGCCGACGGACCTGCTTCTCGGACTCCGAAGCCATCTCGCCATTCCCGGCGGGGTCAAGAACGGTACATGACGAGACGAGAATACTAACTCGTCTTGTAGGTAATGCCTGCTGCCTACATGGAAAAAGCTTCATTGAAATTGGAGTCACCGTCGATCTCATTACCCGCCAGTCGTTGATTGAATTAAACCTCTTCTTTTTTTCACGTTTTACGAGTTTGAAATCCTTGAATGACCAGTTACCTACGTCGCACACTCCCGTACCTCCCAGTAGACCTCCCTTGATAAATATCATCGATCGAAAACGTACCATCTCATTCTTATAATTGAAATGCTTATCTTGTTGTGTTATTTTCATGCTGAGTAATTTTGCAGAGCGTTTTCCCCATCAAAGAAGCTATAAAACACATATAAACGCTACAAATCATTAGGTACATCTGGGTTAATTGTTTTGGAATTAGATATCGTTATTTCGCAACTCATACTTGGATGATCAGCATAGCAAGACAACTTAGCAATAAGAAGATCATTAAGAAATAAAATCAACAAGTATATCAATGCTCACGAAGTGAGTCACATGATAGCACTATTTCTAGTAAGGAGATCTGCGTGAAATAGACGCTTCCTGCGTTGGATATGAGACAAAATGGCTTCTGAGCTCAGTCAGGTCATCAATGACCTTTCAGTCATCTTCAGCATTCTCCCTTCAGCCTCCATCTCAAATTTCAGCTTCCTGTGTCAAATAGGAGACAAAATGGTTTTGGAGCTCACTCACCTGATCAATTACTTCTCATGCGTCAGCAACCCCTGATACCTACATCTTTAACCTCAACATGTTATAGATTACATCTGTAGTAGCCTCTAGTCGAATAATCACTTGATCAGTTGTTGATTTCGTTGGCATGGTTGCGCCGTTATTATCATGTATTCAATTCCAATTTTGTACTAGTTCAATATAGCACCTTGTGTGTAATTTAGTGTTTTATTTATATATAAATGAAGTATGTAGAATCTACTTTATTGGCGACGAGGATTGTGCACGACAAACTAAGTCAAATTTTAGCCAGGTACGGTGACACTTTCCAACCGGGGGTTGGGAAAATTAAGGGAATGACAGCTCGAATTCCTTTAAAACCAGATGCCAAGCCTATCTTCAAAAAGGCGCGCCCTATTCCCTATGCTTTTCTCCCAAAAGTGGCTGCCGAGATAGACCGTTTGGAACGAGAAGGAATCGTGACCAAAGTAGCTAGTTCAGATTTTGCAACACCGGTTGTGCCCATTCTGAAGGGTGATGGTTCCATTCGTCTATGTGGCGATTTCAAAGTAACTGTAAATCCTCAATTAGAGAGTTTTGATCATCCCATTCCAAATATTGAAGATATTATGGCTAATCTGCACGGATTCAGGTATTTTTCGAAAGTTGATATCAGCCAAGCTTTCAATCACTTGGAAATTGATGAAAGGGACCGGCATAATCTCACAATTAATACTACCAAGGGGCTGTATGCATATAATCGGCTTCCTTTTGGCGTATCCATTTCTCCAAGAGTATGGCAAAAAACCCTCGAAAAGGTATTGGAGCCTGTGAAGGGTATTAAAATTTTTTATGATGACATCCTAATAGCTACGAACAACGAAAATGAGCACTTGAATACCTTAAATGCTCTTCTAGGACAGTTATCAAAATTCAATATCCGAGTAAACAAATCCAAATGTGAATTCATGCAACCCAAGATCAAATATTGCGGTTTTGTAATAACAAGGGAGGGGCTAAAAAAGTGTCCAGACAAAATTAAGGCCATCACCAAGATTGAACCACCTAAAAATGTGGGAGAAGTAAAATCATTTTTGGGCTCTGTAAATTTTTATGGCAAATTTCTGCCAAAATTAAGTTCGATGGCCTACCCATTATACAATTTGTTAAAAAAAGGGGTTAAATTCAATTTCGATGAATCATGTTTGGAGGCTTTCAACAAAATCAAAAATTGCATCTCATCAGATGAAGTGCTAATACACTATGATTCAACTAAGCAACTGGTCCTGGCCACGGATGCAAGTCCATATGGTTATGGGGCAGTCTTATCACACCGGTTACAGGATGGCACAGAGCGACCTATAGCATTTGCTAGCCGAACTCTAAGTAAGGCAGAACAAAATTGGAGCCAAATCGACAAGGAAGCAGGTTCTATTATTTATGGGGTTAAGAAATTCTTTCATTATTTATATGGTCATACCTTCATTTTAGTTACAGATCACCGACCTCTAATATCGATATTCAACCCATCTAAAAGCCTGCCTGTCGTTTCCGCGATGAGACTGCAAAGATATGCAATATTCTTGCAAGCTTTTCAATACCAAGTTGAATATCGAAAAAGTGGAGACCATGGGAACGCCGATGTCCTTTCACGCTTCCCTTTAAAAAGAAAGGCCAAGGATGATGACACTTGTGATGTAGAAATTTTCCTTATAAATCAAGTACAAACACTCCCACTGAGCGCCAAGGAGATAAAACGAGAATTGGAGCGAGATACAGAAGCTTTCCAGCTCGTAGAGTCCCTCCGATATGGCTCAACAAGCTCTCCTAATCGGATATGGGGTCATAACATAGAGGAATTTTCCATAGCTCATGGGTGTTTATTCTGGGGCCACAGGGTGTACGTCCCACCTGCACTGAGATCAACGATTCTGGAGGAATTGCACGAGGGACACATTGGAACTACGAAGGCAAAAGCCTTAGCACGAAGTTACGTTTGGTGGCCAAATATTGACCAAAACATCGAACAGATGACGGCAAAATGTATTAGTTGCCAGTCGACCAAGAAAAATGCGTCAAAAATGCCTTTCCACAAGTGGCAATATGCTTCGGCTCCAATGGAAAGATTGCATATTGATTATATTGGACCTTTTAAAGGGATGTACTTTTTAATTGTGGTCGATGCCTACAGCCGTTGGATTGAACTATACCCGACCAAGTCGATTACATCTGTAAGAACAATAAAATTCTTAAAATCTTTTTTCACCACTTTTGGATTTCCTTTACTTTTGGTATCAGATAATGGACCCCAGTTTACGAGCTCGGATTTCGGTGATTTTTGTAAAGAGCTAGGAATTCGACACCAATTAATCGCCCCCTACCATCCCTCGACCAATGGTTTAGCTGAAAGAGGAGTGCAAACCTTCAAAAATTCACTCAAGGCAGCCATTCTAGGAGGAGACACCACCAATGAAGCTTTAATGAGTTTCCTTTTGTCATATAGACGGGCTCCGCACAGAATAACGGGTGAATCTCCGGCGCAACTTTTCCTAGGCCGGAATTTGAGGACCAAGTTGGATTTCCTGAAACCTTTGGTTCCTAATTTCAACCAGCACCTCATGGACCAGCCTGGGAATGTATCACGATCTTATGAAATTGGTAGCCCCGTTGCGTTTCGGATATACAATGATCCAGCTAGAGTTTGGAGTTTTGGAAGAGTCACCGAGAAGAAAGGAGAGTTACATTACTATATCTCAAGCAATGGAAATAAATATCTGCGGCATATCGATCAAGTCAGGGCAGCTGACGCCGAGCTGGTGGAAGAGGAGGGCGAAAGCAAGAACGAAGTATATGAGTTGTCAGAAAGTCGACTGATTCAAAAAAAATCTACAACTCGACAATCAACCCTAAGCCGACCATCAAAAATTAGAGGGGGACGAGTGTAGTAGCCTCTAGTCGAATAATCACTTGATCAGTTGTTGATTTCGTTGGCATGGTTGCGCCGTTATTATCATGTATTCAATTCCAATTTTGTACTAGTTCAATATAGCACCTTGTGTGTAATTTAGTGTTTTATTTATATATAAATGAAGTATGTAGAATCTACTTTAACATCTATACCAAACGGTCGCAGTCATAACCTTGATGTTATTGGTCGCCACTCCTTTTGGCTCGGAAACCGCTTGCCGGAGGTCATTTCTGTCATACTTATTCATCTTAGCCCGCCAGGTTTGCTCCATGTCGGCGCTGCAACTGACGAATTGGACATCCAGGATTATCGCAGACCCATCGGGCTTGACGGCAACGATATCCGGCTTCTTGCCCCGGTCACTTGGCATGTGGTATAGTCTCTCCCTTTCGACATCCCAACCGCTGGATGACAAAGCGCCTGACATCTGCTTGGCAACCACATTGTGACGTAGAATGCAGCCACTGTGAGTACGAGGACACTGCTAAACCAAATGATATAGATTCTCATTTTTGCCCAGACAGGCAAGGCAAAGGGTGTCTACTGTCCCGCGACTACACCTCAAACACCTCACCGAGGTGGCTAGTGTAGCCACCCGGACGGCATGGAAATGGTGATAGTCGCCGGCCCCAATGCCCTCTGAAGCCCATTCTACCCATTGGGAATAAATGGGTGATTCAAAGCATTGGCGGAGTTCTGTACCATCTACTGACTCAAGCAGTGCAGCAGCTAACGCAGCAGATGAGCTGGTTTTGGGAGCAGTTGGTGTTGCTCGGTCGCACCACAACAACTCCTACTTGACAAAGTCCAGGTCAGCAGCCGTGCGGGCGACCCCAAGGTACCGCCAGGCCTCCAACACAGATCGGGCGGGGATGGGTGTCTGCCCTAAGACAAAGCACTCCTCATCCACCACCTTCACCTTATGCTAGCAGCCCGACAGGACCAAGGAAACCAACCCACTGTTCAGTTTGGAGAACTGTTAGATTCTCCGCTGTGCCATCCGCTGGCCGAAATGCTCTCTGGACGTCACCTATGACACCAGCCACTTGGAGCCGAGACGCCAGAACCTTTTGGATGTGGCGGAAGACCACCGACATAATAGAAATTGGACAGTAGCCTCCAGGCCCACTTCCCCCTTTCTTTGGAATGAAAATTGTCCGGGCACGGGCCAATACTTTTGGGGGTCTTCCCAAAGGAAGCAGCAGGTTAAGATGAGAATGAGCAGCTTAACTGTTTTTGGTGATTTTTTCAAACATCGGCCAGAAATACCATTAGGTCCAGCAGAAGTAGAGTTTTTTACACGGCACTTATGTGCCTCATAATGAAGCACCGGCATGCACATAATGCTGCGCAAGGAATCCCTGGTGGAAGCTGGGGGTACCACCGGCTCACCAGGGTTGTGGCTGGGAGCACTCCAGAGTGACTCCCAGAACTCCACAAACTCCTGGAGAGGGGGCCAAACTTGTCCATCCAGTACCTTCCAGTACCTCCGCAGCTGCACGAGCCGGATACTTCCTCCACAACTTTTGGACCCGCTGGTATTCCAACCTCCTTGCTTGCTTAACTGCTCTGCGACCTCCACGGGACACCAATGCAGGAGGATTTCCTCTCTCGACCTGTGGGAAGATCCTCTGTACAAAAGTAACTAAAAATTGCTAAAACGGACAAAAATCGTTAAATTTATAATTTTTAGCAGAATGAAAGTTGAAACAAAATTATCAACGATTAACTAGGACAACAACAAAAATTATCCACAAAACTATGCACAAATACGTAGGTAGTTAACTAAATTTCATTAATAATGCTGAAAAATCTATAAAAACTGCAAAGAAAATCTAAATATCCGAAATCTTTTTGAATCGCAAAAACTTTATTTAGTATGAATTTTCTTTGTACTCAAATTGCTCAAATTTCAATGCAATTTAACATATTATAATACGTACAATAGGTGGTAATTTAAGAAAATTCCCTCATACGATCATGCTGCATGACTGAAACTTTTCTTAATTGAAATGGGTTTCCACAACATTTTTGCGAGTGATTTAGTTCGTAAAGCGGCCCCTACACGGTCAATAATATTGTCAATACCTTATCACATTGACAATAATATTGACCGTTTAGGGGAAACGAATGCGTATTGATGGCGATATTGAAGCAATATTGATGAAATCCGAAAATTCTGTTCTCGAGGCGTCAATATTACAAAGTGGAGGGGAACCGGTGAAATTCCGGTGAACGGGGGAACTTCAAATCTTCAAAATTTCTTCCTGTAGTTAGTACCTCAGTGTTACTGCTAATCTCTCTTTAACAGGGATGCACTCCCTCATGTTTGTATTCTGTCGACTCAATTGTCGTTCAACCATCTGTAATAGTTTTATAAACGTCTATTCGTTCATTCGGAAGTAATTGTGAAAGTCTGCAGTATCTGTCAAACTTATTTCTCGCAGTAATTGCAGGTGAGAATATTTTTCCCGCTCTTTCAACCACTCTTTCCCCCATCTTTTTCGCTGAACTCGACGAAACATTGCGATAGCCATAACTATTGCCACATAGCCTTTTTTCCTGTTGTCCATGATGCCAAAACAAACAACTCCCCGAAAATTCACTTCAAAAAAAGACACAAATTCACTTGTCGGAATGGCGGGAACAGACGTATCTACTGAGCACGTTTTATTGACAAGAATATTGACCGTGTAGGATACGACATTATTGATGAGGATTTTGAATCGAAAAAAGTTCCAGTCATGCAGCATGATCGTATGAGCGAATTTTCATAAACTATCTATCGCACTAGAGTATGTTAAATTACATTGAAATTGGAGCAATTAGAGTTGACAGAAATGGTTAAAAACCAATTTTATGGCAAAAAACTTATTCTAAATAAAATTCCAATGATTCAAAAGGGATTTTTGACTTTTAAATTTTTTTGCAGTTTTTATAGATATTTTAGCAAATTTTAATGACATTTAAGTACGTTTTTCATCATAATTTTGGGCAAAATTTTTTAATGTCCTAGTTAATCGTTGAAAATTTAGTTTTGACTAAAATTCTGCAAAAAAATAGAAATTTAACGATTTTTGGCCGTTTTTAGCCATTTTTAGTGATACTTTGGGTTCATTTTTCGAAATTTGACCAATTTAATGTGCTCAAAAATTGTTGTCCAACGAACTCATCCTTTCTTTTGAAATGCTTGATTTTTTGGCGAAAGAACGAAGTTTTTATCTCAATTCTATCGAGAGTTATCGCCTGGAATGACACATACATACATACATATGTACATATATCGTGGGGTTGGTGGTAAAAGTGATCAAGTCCATATGGCAAAAGTGTTCAGGAGAGCCTGTTAAAGTTCTCCAACACACGGACTGATGGAAAAATGCGGATTGTGAGCTCAAAATCAGGTCAAACCAAATAATGTCATGTTATGTGAGCTCAGTAATACCTTTGTTATGTGAAAGTAGTACCGAACCTTATACAAATTAACTTACTTCTAATTGTCCCCGATTTTTAGTGAAAATTGTAAGTTGAATACTTTTACCTGAATAAAAACTGTTATGACTTGGACATGATCACTATAATAAAACTTTAAATTCACAGCAAATTTAACAGTATTATCATTTTTAGGTGTTCAACCCTTCAATATCAATCCCTCGGGATACTAACAATCAAGAAATAACAAATTTTCATTAGATTATCCCATACAACTGTCATTTGACTGACTTTACTTGTAAGCTAAAGTATTTCTACAACCACATTATGTAGGAGTAAAGACGATCAAATGACAGTTGACATTTTTTACTTGTAATGTGTTGGTACTTACAATCAGTTGCTGTACATGTAAATCTAGTTAAATGCCATTTGATCATATGTGATCCACTGGTTCATTCAGGTAAAAATTAATTTTTTTGGTTTTTGACATTTGTCGTCATAAGTTCTTTTGTTTTTCAATTCTCAGCTGTAGATATTGTTTTATAGTATCCGGAGAGACCAAAACCTCATTTTCTAAAAAAAATGCACTTGATCACTTTTACCACCAACCCCACGATATATATATAGTGGGAGATGTGGGGGTGATTTGTCTATCCGCCACTTTTTGGAGGATTTCCCAGCCCTCATGGACCTCATAGTCCAGCATTCACCCCCTCAGTGGGTG
This sequence comes from Adelphocoris suturalis, assembly GCA_030762985.1. Taxonomy (NCBI): domain Eukaryota; kingdom Metazoa; phylum Arthropoda; class Insecta; order Hemiptera; family Miridae; genus Adelphocoris; species Adelphocoris suturalis. The sequence goes on from CM061040.1 coordinate 162,215,219, forward strand.
GATGTTCTGTCAGAACCAGACAAGGTCCAGTCCCTGTTGTTGTACCTGAAAGCCACAGAGCTTTACAACGAACTGTGATATTCTGATCTGTGACCTATTTATTTATTTATGTACATCTATTCATACCTTTATATAACTAAGATATATAGTATTTATTATTATATATTTATCGATAATATTTATGTATTTTTAAGGATCATCTAGTCGTAGTTTAGTTTTTATTACGGGCTATTTTTATCCGCTGTAGGAGTTACAAAGCGGTCATCGCTGTATTTTCACTTTCGAAATGAAAAAAAATTTTTTGCTCCAAAATCAAAATTTCCACTCGCATTTTGCGTTTCAGAGCCTCCTGAACAAATTTGGTTCCGTGTCTGTCTGTCTGTCCGTCCGTCCACATTTCCTTGTAACAGCCATAACTTCCACAATTATTTTGATCCGATTTTAACCAAATTTTCAGGGATCGTGCGGGTTAAGCTCTAGATGGTCCCCTATCAACTTCATCATGATCGAATCAACGGTAGCTTCTGCGCAGGCGCTAACGTGAATTCCTTGTGACGGTCATAACTCGGTCAATGTTGAACGGATTTCGGTCAGATTTTCAGGGATGATGTGGGTAAGGTCCCTTGAAGTCCCATAAGACAATCATCATAATTGCATTAGCGGTACGCTCTGCGCATGTGTGAACAAAATATTCTTGTTACGGTCCTTGCAACAGCCGTAATTTCCACAATTTTGATGCGATTTTCTTCAAATTTTTAGGGATTGTGCGGGTATAGCTCTACATAGTCCCCTATCAGTTCCGTCATGATCAAATCAACGGTAGCCTCTGCGCAGGCGCAAACAAAATTTTCTTGTTTCGGTCATAACTCAGGCAATTGTGAACGGATTTCGGTCAGATTTTCAGGGATGATGCGGGCAAGGTTTCTTGAGGTCCCGTATCACATTCTTCGCGATCATCAGCAGCGGTACGCTAGGCGCAGGCGCGAAAGTGATGTTTTTGTTACGGTCACAGCTCAGTAAATTTTATCAGATTTTGTTCAAATTTTCAGAGATGATCAGATTTTAGACGAAATTTTCAGGGAACATGCGGACTACATCCTGGATGGTCCCATATTAAAATCAAAATTTTCCTAATTAATTTCATTTATTATATGTACCATTCAGCTTCCAATTTCCCACCTTATTAATTCCCTGATGCCAGAACCGGTCGTTTCTAGTTTTCTGGAATTTAATGGTGACGTACTGTGAAGGTCACGAGGAAGCTCATGTGCCATTTCCTTGGCAGTGTATTTTTTTTCCCAATCCGATCTGCCAGTGGAGTCCGTGATGGCAGTCCGTTTAGTAACGGACGGTCAGCATAGCTCCCCTTAGAATCGTGCCCGTTGCAGTGTCCTTTCACACCCCTGCGTGATTGCCGCTAATGACCCTTCCGGTTGAGACGCGGCTTAAGTTCTAAAAAAAAAAAAAAAATTTGAAAAATAGGTGCTAATTTAAGAAAATTTGCTCATGACTGGAACTTTTCTAAATTGAAATGGGTTTCCACAACTTTGTCGCGAGTGATTCAGTTCGTAATGGATTATTAGATGATTAACCAATAAAAGCAAATGTGAACAGGAGTCACAGGGGAATTAATCGCCCAGGCTAAATTTATTTTTAGGGTATGCGGATGACAAGAGGTTTGGAATAGCAGAAGAGGGCGGCAGGTTACGTTGATAAATCCTCAAATTTATAATTTTTAGCAGAATGTAAGGTAAAACCAAATTATCAACGATTAACTAGGACAAAACAAAAATTTTCCACAAGATTATGCTGAAAAACGTAGGTAGTTACCTAAATTTCATTAATAATGCTGTAAAATCTATAAAAACTGCAAAGAAAATTTAAAAATCCGAAATCTTTTTTGAATTGCAAAAACTTTATTTAGTATGAATTTCTTTGTACTCACAATGCTCAAATTTCAAAACGATTTAAGATATTATAATACAATAGGTGGTAATTTAAGAAAATTCGGTGTAACGATCATGCTGCATGATTTGAACTTTTCTTAAGCTTTGTTCTCAATGCACGTTCTGACAGTTCTCGAACTCATCACAACTGGGACGGAATATCCCGGGGCGTTCCGGAACTTGTGGAACGGCGCTCTGCACTGCGAACGATTGCAGAACTTGGAAGTTGAATAACCTATGTTGTTGTTGTTAGTAACAAACTTATCGTCGTCGAACGTTGGCACAATTTCGTTTAAAAAAATTCAAGTTTCGTCTATGTAGGCGAGATCCAACTACAACTTCAATCTCGTCCTCATCGTCTGCAAACCATGAAACTTCACCACCATTATCGAAACTATCGCTTTCTGAACTTGACGAGCTACTAGTTGATATTTCGATGAAAAAAATCAATTGAAGAACAGCCAAAGCGAAATTCTACAGGGAAAATTACAGGGAACACGCGGCAACTAAAGCCGAAGAGAGCATATTGTTTACTCCACGAGCGAAAAATTGTGAAATGCGCATGCGTTAACTTCGTCCTTGCGTTCGAGGTCTGACAGTTCCGAAAAAAATCGGAGACTGTTAGAACCGTTCGGAACTGGGTTCACAAAACACTGGGAACTGCAAACTCGGTGTTCCGGAACTGAGCGTTCTGGCACTGTAAACGACATAACTCGACTGTACTTGCCCAGAACCGTTCCGAACTGGCAGAACGCACACTGAGATGTAGTGTGGAATTCATAGACAAAGCCTGAGTGTGTGTGTGTTCACTCGCACTCACCTAAATGGAGGGAATTCATAGTTGAGTGGGGTGGTTCACTCAACAGTTAGGGGCACACTCAGCTTAACAGTGAACTCATTTGTTGTATGGGAAGTTTCCCTGGTTTGAGGGAAAAAGGATGGGAAAATTCCCTCTCGCATTCCTCACTGATCAATCACAGTTCTCAAAGGTTACTCTTTTCTTTGGGTTATAGCTTTTTTAATGGTATTATCCTTGTTCCTTGGGGAGACAGGACATAGGCCTTATCAGACAAAAACCAATGTTATTGGTCCTCCCGCCTGGATCGGGGCAGCCATAAATAAGTTGAATTGAATCCTTGTTGCTTGTTTGTTGAAGTGCTGATAATCTGTTTATTATCTATTGATTTGTAGTATTGAATTGTATAATTATGTATAATAGAGTTGTGACGGAAAAGAAGTGAGAAAATGAGAAAACAATGATTCGCCTGTTCGTTTTGAAGAACAGATATGTAGTTGAAAATAAGAAGAGTTATAGGTATAACGAGACTGTTGGACAAAAACAAGACGTGAGGTTTTGGGAGAGCTTCAAGCAATCACATTTTCTTGGAACTCTCATTGATTGTACATCATCCTGATGAATGGAAGGTAGGACCTACCGACAACTCATTCCACAAACCAAGGTGAATCGGAGAATCATGCACTACAAACTTGAAATGTAGAGATCGCATAAAATCAAAGAGCGACCAGCACTTTCAGCTGTGGTGGTTATAAATCCTTTCCATTTATTTTAGGCTCCTAAGGGTTCGTAGTTGTTCATGACTGTATCTTTCCCGAATAGGAATAGTTTGCGAAATATTTCGTGGTTGATTGTGTAACATTCGAATGGGATCTGTCACATCAAACATGTACCTAACTACCGTTTAGGAACAGCCTAACTACTCTTATGTGTGCGTACTCTTATGAAGTTTTTGAATAAACTCCGAACTAAATAAACGATGTATGTTCTACTATATTACCTATTCCTATACCTACGTGAAAATAATAATAAAAGTTATCAGTTGACGCACTTAAGTGACCTCCTGCCGTCACTCAGGATTTTACACCATTGAGCTGAGGGTGAAACTCACCTCAACGCCATTTTTTGTTTATGAATCCCGTTGAGTGTGCACTTGGGTTGCACACTCAGTGCACCCTCAGGTTCGCCCTCAAATCACGTCAATGAATCGTGCAGAGTGCATGAATTCCCTTATCGATACACTTAGGGGCCCACTCAGACTAAATTCCCGTCTGTGAATTTCGCCCGTAAACAACTTTGTCGCGAGTGATTTAGTTCATAATGGAAGGGGTAGATATTTCACCAATAAAAGCAAATGTGAACAGGAGTCACAGGGGAATTAATCGCCCAGGCTAAATTTATTTTTAGGGTATGCGGATGACAAGAGGTTTGGAATAGCAGTAGAGGGCGGCAGGTTACGTTGATAAATGAGTGGGTTCAAGGAAACGAAAAGAAAGGAAAAGGGAATCCGTACTTGAGATTCGTTACTCATGACAGATGAGACTGACAGCGGAGGGGAGGGGAGGGGTAATCGGTCCTTGACGGCACACACTGTGACAGACGCGTGTCCGTCACACACGTAGACACCACGTGGCTGCCCTCGATCGTCCCCAATCTCAGCCAGGCGATATCTCAACCAGGGTGACGATCTCAGTCCTTACGGGGGTGGAAGCGACGGAGGTTCCGAATCTCGTCATCGGTCAGGGAGGGAGGGGCGGATGGGTTCCGGGGGGGACAAATAACATCCCGAACCGCCGCCATCCCAGACTGATTGATGGGGACGAGACGTGAAGGGTCTCATGAATACGAAAACGGGCGAAGGGGTTTGGGAGGGCGATAGCCGCGGGGGCGATGGCGGAGGGGACCAGGCCGGAATCTGTCATGAATCTGTTTACCTCCGTCTGGGGGTCACAGGGCCTGAATCATTCAAATCTTCTCCGCGCCTCCCAAAATCATCAATTTTCCCAAACCCACTGAATCATAAGTCCCAGTCATGCAGCATGACTGTATGAGCGAGTTTTCGTAAATTATATTGAATAATGTTAAATTTTTTTGGAATTCGGGCTCTTAGTGTGCAAAAAAATCGTTAGATATAAATTATAGCATTTCCAGACCAAATACAACCTTTTCCAGACCAAATTAAACTGTATCCAAACCATATTAAACTTTTTCCAAACCTAATTAAACCTTTTCCAAACCAAATTGAACCTTTTTTTTTTCAATCACTAAAAAAACTCCTGAATCATTCAAATCTTCTCCGCGCCTCCCGAAATCATCAATTTTCCCAAACCCACTGAATCATAAGTCCCAGTCATGCTGCATGACTGTATGAGCGACTTTTCGTACCATATTTATACTAAATTGTTTTGAAATTTGAGCTCTTTGTGTGCAAAAAAAAATCGTTAGCTATAAATTATAGCATTTCCAGACCAAATTAAACTGTATCCAAACCATATTAAACTTTTTCCAAACCAAATCAAACTTTATCCAAGCCTAATTAAACCTTTTCCAAACCAAATTGAACCTTTTTTTTTTTTCAATCACTAAAAAAAACTCCTGAATCATTCAAATCTTCTCTGCGCCTCCCGAAATCATCAATTTTCCCAAACCCACTGAATCATAAGTCCCAGTCATGCAGCATGACTGTATGAGCGAGTTTTCGTACCATATTTATACTAAATTGTTTTGGAATTTGAGCTCTTTGTGTGCAAAAAAATCGTTAGCTATAAATTATAGCATTTCCAGACCAAATACAACCTTTTCCAGACCAAATTAAACTGTATTCAAACTATAATAAAATTTTCCCAAACCAAAACCTTTTCCAAACCAGATTGAACCTTTTTTTTTCAATCACTAAAAAAAACTCCTGAATCATTCAAATCTTCTCCGCGCCTCCCGAAATCATCAATTTTCCCAAACCCACTGAATCATAAGTCCTAGTCATGCGGCATGACTGTATGAGCGAATTTTCTTACTATATTTATTAAATTGTTTTGGAATTCGAGCTCTTTGTGTGCAAAAATATCGTTAGCTATAAATTGCAGCATTTCCAGACCAAATACAACCTTTTCCAGACCAAATGAAACTGTCTCCAAACCATATTAAACTTTTTCCAAACCAAATTAAACTTTATCCAAACCTAATTAAATCTTCTCCAATCCAGATTGAACCTAAAAAAAATCAATCACTAAAAAAAAACTCAAAAATGTTGTGTTGTGGAAAATGTTGTGTTTGATGACTTAAACCGTTATGTTATGGACGTATGGAGACTTGAAAAAAAGAGAAAACCCTCGAATGACAAGCTTGCATAAAAAGGTAACTTTTTTCTAACAATGAATTGAGGGTACCTGGAAAGTTTGTCGAATTATCTCGGTTCGAGATGAGGAAATCAACGTTTAACTATCCCGAAAACGGTACACTTTCCGAGTACCCTTAATTATCTATTCTTCTTCTTCTTTTTTCAAATCTGCATACGTCCATAACACAACATTTTAATTCACCAAACACAACATTTTAAGTCAGATTACATATATATTCATGCTGGTTATTTCGAGAGTTTTTAGTGATTGAAAAAAACGTTTAATTTGGTTTAGAAATAGTTTAATTTGGTTTGGATAATGTTCAATTTGGTCTGGAAAAGATTTAATTTGATCTGGAAATGCTATACAGTAGGGTGCCAGCTATTTTGAGAAAGGTGAAATTTTGATTACCTCCCCCCGAAATTTGGTTTAAAGTGTCAAAAAAATGACCCCTGAATTTGTCTAGATTTTTGCATAACAAAAACCTACACCGGTAGCTCGATTTTGGTTTTTGAAATACGCTTTTTTAGCCAATATCAGACTTTTGAATATAACTTTTACAAACTTCTTTGTAAAATTGTGAAACTTCGTGTACTTACATTGTTGGGGTCGCTGAAGTCGAATATGAAATCAAAACAAGTCGACAGCAACTACTTTTGACAGTTTGGAATCTCAAAATCGTCAAAATCAAGTCAAAAAATGACAATTTTTCAAAATTCATTATAAAATTATGAAAAGTGTATTCTTATGTTTTTTGAGTCGCTGAACTCGAATTTGCTACCAAAAAATCAAGATTCTAACAAAAATACGTAAAAATAAGAAATTTTCATGATTTTATGATGAATTTTGAAAAATTGTCATTTTTGACATGATTTTGACGATTTTGAGATTCCAAACTATCAAAAGTTGTTTCTGTTGACTTGTTTTGACTGCATATTCGAGTTCAGGGACCCCAAAGACTAAGTACACGAATTTTCACAATCTTACAAATAAGTTTGTAAAAGTTATATTCAAAAGTCTGATATTGGCACCCAAAAAAACGTATTTCAAAAACAAAATTCGAGCAACCGGCGAAGGTTTTTGTTATGCGAAAAATCTGAAAAAAATTCAGGGGTCATTTTTTTGACATTTTAAACCAAATTTTGGGTGGAGGTAATCAAAATTCCACCTTCCTCAAAATAGCGGGTGAACCACCGGTCAGGAGTCGATTCTTGAGCTAATTACTGATCGAGTTTCTCTTAGAGATTTCTTCCTACACGCTTAGTTTCCGAGTATTTTAAAGATTTCTGTCGTGTTTTCGACTTTTTGTCACTAGAACGATCATAACTCCCTTAATTTGCCAAGTAAATTCAAATTTGAGGATACCGTTAGAAAGAGCATTGAATTTCCTATCAGATAGATGGCTGACCTTTTTTATGATTTAAGGTTGGAGATATGAAAGAGCCCTCTCAAAAGAAAATTTTACCTAATTTGAGAAAGCTTTAGTTTTCTTCAACGGAATTGAACTATGAAAACCAATATTTTCTCAAGGTGCAGTAACATTAAAAACTACGCCAAGATCTCATCTTTCCAACGGAGTAGTCAATTTTACTTTTGCGTTGCTGGTTATGGTAGAAAATTATGTTTTAATGTTGAAAAACATTGTTTTTTCAATGAAATCGAGCTTTTTCCTCAAAAAATGACCAACTTTGAAAATACGAGTTTACGGTCGGTTTTTATATTTCTTACGCTGAATCAAATAAAATACTTGCAGATCTCCCCCTCCGTTATTTTACACTTTAACTAACTAGTTTTTAGTTCATTTGTCATGCTGAACGCTATGTGTTTTTAAGAGTGAAACTTGTAAAACTTGGTTATAACGGAGTTCGAGAGATCTGTCAGTTGTACCATTTGATTCAGCATAAAAAAATAGGTAGAAACCGACCCTAAGCTCGTATATTCATAGTCAAAAAACGATCAAAACAACGATCAAAAAACAATGTTTTCCAACATTAAAACATAGTTTTCTCCCCTAGTTAGCAACGTAAAAGTAAAATTGACTACACCGTTGGAAAGGAGAGATCTTGGCGCAGTTTTTAACGTTACTGCACCTTGAGAAAATATTAGTTTTCATAGTTTAATTCCCGATTGAAAAAACTCAAGATTTCCCAAATTAGATCAAATTTTCTTTTCTCACGGCTCTTTCATGTCTCCAACGTTAATTTATAAAAAAAAAAAAGTCTACCAAGTTGGGTGTGGCACATAGCTTCCTCGTTTAATTATCATCTTCTTCCAACTATGACCCAAATTTAAGCGAACTCTAACAACTAGAGAGTGAATAGATGGAATATGATGGAATTTACGTTTGGGCATGCGCAGAATGTAGTATTGATTTGGCAACAATGCAACTGATAGGGGACCATCTACAACCTAACCCGTGCATTCTCTGACAATTTCATGGAAATCGGTTGAAAACAGTGGAAATTAAGGTAGTTATAAGGATTTCACATAGGCGCATGCGCAGTAGCTATTCATGATACAATGATGTTGAAATTGATAAGGGATGATCAAATCATCATGTCCCAACTATCAACCGAATTTGAGCGAGATCGGACGACTAAAGCGTGAAAAAATAGAGCATAATGGAATTTACGTTTGCGCATGCTTAGAGTGGAGTATTGATTTCGCGACAATGAAACTGATGAGGAATCGTCTACACCCTAGCCCGCACATTTCCTTAAAATGTCATCCAGATCAGATGAAAACTGTGGAAAATAAGCTTGATACAAGGATTTCATATAGTAGTTATTAACGATACAACCATGTTGAAATTGGTATAAGATGATCGAATTGTCACCCCCCAGCTATCAACCAAATTTGAGCGAGATCGAACGACTATGGCGTGAAAAAATGATGCTTTGTAGAATTTATGTTTGCGCATGCGCAGAGTGATGTATTGAATCAAGAACGATGAAACTGATAGGGGACCGTCCACCCCCTTGCCCGCACATTCCCTAAAAATTTCATACCGGTCAGATAAAAACCGTGGAAAATAAGCTTGTTACAAGGATCATGCGCAGTAGCAATTAATGGTACAACCATGTTAAAATTGGTTTAAGATGATCAAATTGTCATCCCTCAACTATCATCCAAATTTGAGCGAGATCGAACGACTAGGGCGTGAGAAAATGATGCTTGGTAGAATTTATGTTTGCGCATGCGCAGAGTGATGTATTGAGTCAAGAACGATGAAACTGATAGGGGACCGTCTACCAACGAGAATACAAGATACTAGAGTGGCCCTGTGCGCCCACACGATGTGTCACGCTTCCCCCACCCACTGGTTCCCCAACTTTCTTGGGCCTCGCTGCCTACTACGCAGTATTTGCCACTGTTTTCGTGCTGTTTTCGCCTCGTTTTCTTTGGTTCTCGTTAGTGTCGTTTCTTTTTCTTTTTCTTCACGAGAATGGGTGTTTGCGTAGCATATGGATGTACCAATAAGGAGCCTAAGAAGAAAGCATCAGGCGTTAGTGAAGAAGTACATTCCTTACCCATCTATCTAATTTGTACAATGGCTATTTATGTCGATCATTCCTGAGTTTGCTGCGATAGAGGAATGAGGAGTTGGTCGTTGGTGGAGGATTTTGTCACTGATGTCACAAAGGGATGAGGAGGGGTTTAGCTCGTCTCCATTACTAGATTGTTAATTTTTGGAAACTAATGGGAAATTGGGAAAATGTCAACTGACGCACATGAGGATCGCTTTATACAAAAGGCCATACAGTATACTAACACTGTATAGTATACTAACACTCAAAATGAATTGCAAAACATTAAATAAATGAAAAAAATTAAATAAAGGTGTCACTTGTGTGATAATAATTTTTTTTCTTTCAAATTTGTGAAAATTCATAGAAAATTGAGAACTTGTCAAGGGGTGCATAGAGCGCAAAAGCGAATAGTCACGTTTTGTATTAGTACCATCAAATTGGGACAAAAATCAAGAAAAATCTATGGTTTAGGGCTTCATTCGCGTGATATTGGAAAACTGTGTTTCGAATTTTTGAAAAATTATGTAAAGTTGAAAAATGGTCTAACTCCCAAACCGTCAGATTATCACTCTAGGATATATGTATAGGATATATGTATATTACGCATACATATAGATTCCATGAACTTGAGTTTTCAATGATTTATTCTTTTAGACCACGAAAAATACATTTATATGATAATGACCCAGTTAACAATTTCTACGCACTAAAAGTGCACATATTTTCAATTAAAAATCATTCAAATCAACATTGAAATTAATTTCATATTAATTCATTCATTTGTTTTCATTTATTTATTTATTTATTTTTTTTTTATATAATTCGATAATGTACAAAAGTTCGCTCCTACGATCATGTGGGAACTTTTTCTAATTTGCCTGATTGAAGATTTTGCTCAAACTGACCCTCCATGGAATCTTTAAAGATTATTTGAAACAATGCAATGTTCTAACCTGCGTTCATGTCGCTAAAACGAGGAAGCCAATTCACATCTAACTTGACAGACTTTTTTTACTATAAACTATACAGATATTTTTTTGACTTCAACACGAATCAGCCAAAACTCGGCCCTTTGGGCCTCGCAGGGGGGCTAACTTTCCGCCTTGAGCCTGCGGCTAAAATGCTAAAACATAGAACAAGCTTTCTTCCCGCTAATTCGTAAATGTAAATAAATTTAAAACTACGACATAAATGTTTTACTAATCGAAATTAGAACAGAGTACCTAAGTAGGTAATTTTCTGTTATGGTGTGCGTCTACAATTACTATAACCAAGATTAACTTCTCAACCAAGTGTCAACAAAGCAAGCGGCATTGTTTACTATATCAATTTATAACATAAATAAAGATAAAACTACGACATGAATAGAAGAACAAGTACAAAAGAAATGCGTGATAAATCGAGAGCTTTCCAACAAGTGTAGAACGATTTTCGTGGGATGAAATCTAACGGCGATACATTTCCCTAGAAACGGGTCGGTTGTAAGGTGGTAACGCTCCGCAGGGCGGGGTTGGGGAACCAAGGGGTTGGGGGGGCAGAGCACACTTTCGGCTCGGCGGCTTGCACGGGAGGGGCCGCTCTAGTATCTTCTATTCTCGTTGCCGTCTACCCCCTAGCCCGCACATTCCCTAAAAATTTCATCCAAATCGGATGAAAACTATGGAAAATAAGCTTGTTACAAGGATTTGCGGACACACAACAGACAAACACACGCAGATAGACACGAAACCAAAGTTGTTCAGAATGGTCTAAAACATAAAATGCGAGTGGAAATTTTGATTTTGGAGACCGCAAATTTGTTTTTCTCCCGAAAGTGAAAACAACGCTTCCGCTACCTATAGGTAGACTAGGAAGCAAAATCACCCATCTTTCTGATAGAGAATTGATTGTTCTTTCCAACGGTATCCTCAAATTTGAATTTACACAGCAAATTAATGGAGTTATGATCGTTCTAGTGACAATAGTTCGGAAACACGAAAAAAAATTGTAAAAATTGAACTACTCGGAAACTAAGCGTTTAGGAAGAAATCTCTAGAAGAAACTTTAGATCAGTAAGGATCGAGGATCGACCACTGGCCGGTGGTCCACCCTTAACGTCTACCCTGTATATGCCATAAAACTGTTTCTTAATAACATAAAAATTAATTTTTGGATTTGTCATTTATAAGTTTTTATCGATTTTCAGTGTTTTGATGAAGTTTAAAGACTTTTTCAGCATAATTTCAAGCACACATTTTTTAATATCATAGTTTACAGTTTGATGATTAATATTATGCTGAACGATACAAATATAACAATATTCAGCCGTTTTAGTGATTTTTCGCAACACATATTTTGAAATTTGAAGAGCAATTTTCTTACTTTTGGAATCCTTGGTTTTCAGCGATAAAATGAGCTATTTAGTCCAACGACTAAAGAAGTTCCAACGACCCTCTGTTGGAGAGCAAAATGAAAAGAACCATTTTATATTGCTGTAATATTCTGAGTTCTCATGTTTTTCTGATCAGCTTCGCAACCTCTGAGGATAATTTCTTTCCTTTTCAACCTGCCGTTTTACTATTTTCGTTTTGACATTTTTAGAAACTTTTTCAACATTCACCCTTTTGGGAGGCACGATACGCCAAGTTTTGATCATTTACTAGATTTATATGGGGCTTAATAATAATATTATAGACCAGTGATCTGCTTAGAAGGCTATCTAATACAGAAATAATAAACCTTTGTGTAATAATTTGCAGCGTTTTAATAAGTAAAATTCCATGATTTACGGAAATTTGCTCATAGATCATGCTGCATGACTGAGATTTTTGGTTCCATCGTTTGCTCGATAAGCAGTTACATGACTGTACAAATATCTGGTAATTAAATAAATTTGGATATGAATTTGAAATAACTCAACAAGGAGTGGAAGGGTTAATAGCAAACTATTGTTACTCCTGCTGATTGCAGCAGTATTATTGGCGGGTATAAATAAAATGGAAGCCTCCCACGTTCCATTTAAATTGAGAATTATCTTCCCAAACTAACTCGGTTTCCTTGAGGCCTACGTAATTGAGATATCGAGATTTGATTGCTTATTGATTGATTTGTCCAAGCGCTTAAATTTCAAAGCAGTTTTAAACAAGTAAAATGCCATAATTTACCGAAATAAGCTATTAGATCATGCGGCGTGGCTGGAACATTTTGTTTCATCTTTTGCTCGATAAGCATTTACATGACAGTATAAATATATGGTAATTAATTTGGATTTGAATTTGAAATAACTTTATAAGGAGTGCAAGGGTTAATAGCAAACTACTGTTTTGTTCTGATGATTGCAGCAGTATGATTAGCGGGTATAAATAAAATGTAATCCTCCCGCGTTGCATTTAAATTGAGAATTTCCTTCCCGAACTAACTCGGTTTTCTTGAGACCTACGTAATAGAGATATCGAGATTTGATTGCTGATTGATTGATTTGCACAAGCGCTTAAATTTCAAAGCAATTTTACGAGTAAATAAGTAAAATACCATGATTTACGGAAATCAGCTCATGGATCATGCTGCGTGACTGAAATTTTTGTTCCATATTTGCTGATAAGCATTTACATGACTGTACAAATATCTGTTAACCAAATAAATTTGGATTTGAATTTGAAATAATTCAACAAGGAGTGCAAGGGTTAATAGCAAACTAGTGTTTCTCCTGCTGATTGCAGCAATATGATTAGTGGGTGTAAACAAAATGGAAGCCTCCCGCGTTGCATTTAAATTGAGAATTATCTTCCCGAACTAACTCGGTTTTCTTGAGACCTACGTAATAGAGATATCGAGATTTGATTGCTTATTGATTGATTTGTCCAAGCGCTTAAATTTCAAAGCAGTTTTAAATAAGTAAAATGCCATAATTTACCGAAATAAGCTATTAGATCATGCGGCGTGACTGGAACATTTTGTTTCATCTTTTGCTCGATAAGCATTTACATGACAGTATAAATATATGGTAATTAATTTGGATTTGAATTTGAAATAACTTTATAAGGAGTGCAAGGGTTAATAGCAAACTACTGTTTTTCCTGCTGATTGCAGCAGTATGATTAGCGGGTATTTAAATAAAATGGAAGCCTCCCTCGTCGCATTTAAATTGAGCATTTCCTTCCCGAACTAACTCGGTTTTCTTGAGACCTACGTAATAGAGATATCGAGATTTGATTGCTGATTGGTTGATTTGCACAAGCGCTTAAATTTCAAAGCAATTTTACGAGTAAATAAGTAAAATACCATGATTTACGGAAATCAGCTCATGGATCATGCTGCGTGACTGAAATTTTTGTTCCATATTTGCTGATAAGCATTTACATGACTGTACAAATATCTGGTAATTAAATAAATTTGGATATGAATTTGGAATAACTCAACAAGGAGTGGAAGGGTTTTAATAGCAAACTATTGTTACTCCTGCTGATTGCAGCAGTATGATTAGCGGGTATAAACAAAATGGAAGCCTCCCGCGTTGCATTTAAATTGAGAATTTTCTTCCCTAACTAACTCGGTTTTCTTGAGGCCTGTGTAATAGAGATACCGAGATTTGATTGCTGATTGGTTGATTTGTCCAAGGGCTTGAATTTCAAAGCAGTTTTAAATAAGTAAAATGCCATAATTTACGGAAATTAGCTATTAGATCATGCGGCGTGACTGGAACATTTTGTTTCATCTTTTGCTTGATAAGCATTTACATGACTGTATAAATATCTGGTAATTAAATAAATTTGGATTTGAATTTGAAATAACTCTATAAGGAGTGCAAGGGTTAATAGCAAACTACTGTTTCTCCTGCTGATTGCAGCAGTATGATTAGCGGGTATAAACAAAATGGAAGCCTCCCGCGTTGCATTTAAATTGAGAATTTTCTTCCCGATCTAACTCGGTTTTCTTGAGGCCTGTGTAATAGAGATACCGAGATTTGACTTCTGATTGGTTGATTTGTCCAAGCGCTTGAATTTCAAAGCAGTTTTAAATAAGTAAAATGCCATAATTTACGGAAATTAGCTCATGGATCATGCTGCATGCTAAAATTTTTTGTTCCAACGTTTGCTAGTAAGCATTTACAGGACTGTTCAAATATCTGGTAATTAAATAAATTTGGATATGAATTTGAAATAACTCAACAAGGAGTGGAAGGGTTAATAGCAAACTATTGTTTCTCCTCCTGATTGCAGCAGTATGATTAGCGGGTATAAATAAAATGTAATCCTCCCGCGTTGCATTTAAATTGAGAATTTTCTTCCCGACCTAACTCGGTTTTCTCGAGGCCTATGTAATAAAGATACCGAGATTTGATTGCTGATTGGTTGATTTGTCCAAGCGCTTAAATTTCAAAGCAGTTTTAAATAAGTAAAATTCCATAATTTACGGAAATCAGCTCATGGATCATGCTGCATGCTAAAATTTTTTGTTCCAACGTTTGCTAGATAAGCATTTACATGACTGTATAAATATCTCATAATTAAATAAATTTGGATTTGAATTTGAAATAACTCTATAAGGAGTGCAAGGGTTAATAGCAAACTACTGTTTCTCCTGCTGATTGCAGCAGTATGATTAGCGGGTATAAATAAAATGTAATCCTCCCGCGTTGCATTTAAATTGAGAATTTTCTTCCCGATCTAACTCGGTTTTCTTGAGGCCTATGTAATAGAGAAATCTTGGGAAAGCGTTCCCGTTGCACCTCGAGGTCTTGGCGGGGAAGGGGAAGTTCGGAGGATATTGATTTTAGGCCTAATCCTCTTCCTCCCCCCACCCTCTCACTCTCTCTCTTCCTCCACCCCTTTCCCATCTATCTCTCTCTCTTACCCCCTTCCCCCCCTCCGCTTTCACCTTCCCCCTCCCCATCAGGCGTTCGGGCCTAAACTCCGGGAGGGATCCCCCCCCCCCTCCCTTTTCCGCGGAAAATAAGACAACGTCGCAGTTCCCTGTGAAAATCGTTAAAAACTCGGCCGGGAGTGTTGCAGGGGACACTTTACTTTGCTCGCTTTTCCGGGTGCCCTAAACAGGATTTTTAGACGTTTTTCATTTAAGAAACGTTGCCATTTTCAACGGTCAACCCTACCTGTGTTCCACAGATAAAAACTGCCACTGTAAAATGAACGCTGCAAATAAAGGGTGTCCCAGAAAAATTAGTTTTTTTGAAAACGCTATAAATTGCTTCCGAGACTGCAAGGCAGCGGAAGCTTTGTTTTCACTTTCGAAATGAAAAAAAATGTTTTGCTCCAAAATCAAAATTTCCACTCGTATTTTGCGTTTCAGAGCCTCCTGAACAAATTTGGTTCCGTGTCTGTCTGTCCGTCCACATTTCCGAGGAACAGCCATAACTTCCACAATTTTGATCCGATTTTAACCAAATTTTCAGGGATCGTGCGGGTTAAGCTCTAGATGGTCCCCTATCAACTTCATCATGCTCGAATCAACGGTAGCTTTTGCGCAGGCGCTAACGTGAATTCCTTGTGAGGGTCATAACTCGGTCAATGTTGAACGGATTTCGGTCAGATTTTCAGGGATGATGTGGGTAAGGTCCCTTGAAGTCCCATAAGACAATCATCCTAATTGCATTAGTGGTACGCTCTGCGCATGCGTGAACGAAATATTCTTGTTACAGTCCTTGCAACAGCCGTAATTTCCACAATTTTGATGCGATTTTCTTCAAATTTTTAGGGACCGTGCGGGTATAGCTCTACATGGTCCCCTATCAGTTCCGTCATGATCGAATCAACGGTAGCCTCTGCGCAGGCGCAAACAAAATTTTCTTGCAAATTGTCCTTATTAATTTCATTTATTATATGTACCATTCAGCTTCTAATTTCCCACCTTATTAATTCCCTGATGCCAGAACCGGTCGTTTCTAGTTTTCTGGAATTAAATGGTGACGTACTGTGAAGGTCACGAGGAAGCTCATGTGCCATTTCCTTGGCAGTGTATTTTTATTTTTAATAATACAGAGAAAAATCATATACCGCGTCGTGCTCATGAGGGTTTGAGGTTTAGGTGTGGAACACAATATCAGGCATATGCCCACCCCTCTTGCCCTACAGGCGGTCGCCCTGTCCATAAAATTCACAACAACTCGCGCGCACATTTCCCTGTCGATTTCCCCCATCACTCGCCGGATTTTTGCCTTCAGCTGGATCAAATCGCGGGGTTTGTTCTCATACACCTTCGTCTTCACGTAACCCCATTAAAAAAAATCACATGGGGTGAGGACACACGACCGTGGTGGCCAGCATTGGTCTCCACGCAACGAAATGAGTTTCTCCGGGAATTCTTTGCGCAGAATAGAGCGATTGTTTGACGAGACCCTCTCGAACGATCAAGTTTGACCCCACCCCAGCAACTACTTGGAACCGTTCCCTACAAGAAGAACTGTGAGTTCTTCAATTCCGTTCAACGCGGAGCAGCTCATGAGTCACATATGAAAAGTCACATTTACGTTTTTAAACTGTTATGTGATCGTGTTATGAGACCACGAAACTATACACTTCATTCTGATCTACATATCCAACTAATCTGCATTTTTACTAAGGGATTGACTACTTGATGTTATGTATTTTTGAGATGCGAGCTTGCGAGCATCCAGACAATCAAACTATGCACTTCCTACATGTCCACTAAACAGGTTGAACGGAATTGAAGAACTCACAGTTCTTCTTGTAGGGAACGGTTCCAAGTAGTTGCCGGGGTGGGGGACAAACTTGATCGTTCGAGAGGGTCTCGTGATTGTTTGTCTTGCAGTGTGGCAGGTTGCACCGTCCTGTTGGAACCAGACATTTTCCATGTTCATGTCCATCTCCATTTCTTCCAAATGAGGCCATAAAAAATATTGAATCATTGTCCGGTATCGTTCTCCGTTTACTGTGACGGTATTCCCATTGACATCTTCAAAAAAATAGGGCCCTACCAATCCACCACTCCAAAACCCCACAAAAAACTGGGAGTCGCTGAGGATGCATTTGTTTTTGATGGATGATTCTTGGATTTTCAGACCCCCAGACTCTGCAATTTTGATTGTTGACAAAACCATCCAAATGGAAATGGGCTCATCGCTGAAAATGATGTTGTTTATGAAACCTACATTCTGCGTTGATGAGGACTTATACTTGAAGATGCATAGATCTGAGATCAGCTGAGTGGCACTACTGAAATTTGGCATGCAGCCTCATTAGGACTTATAATCTTGAAGGTACACAGAGTGCAGATCAATTGATTTTAGGCCTAATCCTCTTCCCCCCCCCCTCTCTCTCTCTCTTTTTTTACAGTACGACCCAGTGATTAGCTTCTGGTTTGCTTGCGCTAGAAAGCCCTCTACATATTCGTACTACGACTCAGCTGAACGACTCAGACGGAGAACTGCAAAAACTCCCTATTGTGTGATTCGGTTTGACACGAACCTTCCTCATTCAAGGATATTGCGGATTCTCATACAGCCTGAGATTCTCCGACAGTGGAGGATTATGTTCGTTGGGGTAGGTCGATGTCTGGGGGCTATTGCCGTCAGATTTTCGTGATATATTTTTTTAAATTCAATTATTAATTTGGTCTAGTTTTGGAAATTATGTCAGGAGTTTCAAATATCGAACTAGAAGTTTTATGATAGGAATTTGCTGTCGGTGGAGGGAGCTAAATGGGGGGGGGGGGGTAAGTCCGACAAGTCGTGATATTTTTATTGTTCCTCTTACCTATTTTAAACCTCACCAAAATTATATAAAATCCTGTAATTAATGGATTATCCCTGTAATGCATGCACTATTTACCAATATGTTTGGCGTTCGCAAACGTTCATCGCGGCGCGGCGCGGCCTCATTGTAAATTGACTTCAAGTATGTGAACATAAATCTAGGGCCTACTGAAATTAAAACACCTACCTACGCTTCACAGGCTATTTTTTGTACATAGGTGACGAGTGTTACAACTCGATTTCCTGAAGTGAGAATTCCGTTAAAACTTTATTAGCTGATTCAATAGTGTATCTTTGTGTTCGTGCGAGAAGTCAAAAAAAGTTTTGTCTTTGTGTTGCGAGAAGTCAAAAAAGTTTTGTCTTCCGAAATCAAAATTTTTACTTACTTTTTGCGTTTTATAGCTTGCTGATCAATTTTGGTTCCGTCTGTCTGTCTGGGCCCAAACTACAAACCTTAACCGATTTTCGTGATTCTTATTTTGTTTCATTAAGAACTCGATCTGGTTTTGGACCGCTTTCCAAGAATTTCAAATTCCGAAATGGAAGAGGGGAAAGGACTGGTAAAACTGATCAACTGTGATAATTACACTATTCTGGTCAGATTCTCGTGATTAGTTTTTATTCATTTCAAATATGAATTTGAAGTAGTTTTGGAACACATGTCAGGAGCGTCAAATCGCATGATGGAAGGGGGTGAATGAGGGGCGTAATAGTAATATATCGTCAGATTTTCGAGTCTTATTTTTTTCGTTCAATTATGAATTCGGCCTAGTTTTGGAATGTAATGTAGATCACAGATGGACTGTGATGTAGTAATATTCTTATTCTACGTTTATGTTATCACATGTGAAATTAAAAAAAATAAATAAATAAAGAAAATAATAAAAAAATGCATAAATCTATTATTTCATTACCTAAAGGGTTTATACAAAAACGATTTGAACTGAATTTGGCTTGATACACATATGTTTAAAAAGAAATCACAAATTTTGAATGAATAGGTTTCAGAGAGGCGCGTTTTTCCAATGATTCTCACATGAGGTCACGGCGTGTCCGTTTCTAGTTTCCAATATCTACACCAAGTTCCGAACCAACCCAAGAAGCTGTGGTCCTTCAGCGATAAGGATCGCTGTGCTTTCTCTCGGAGCTTGTGATTATCATCCCACTCGAACAATCTCAGGTCCGAACGAGCCCCCAGCGAGCACCGCCTTCCGAAATGGGCGGAGTTCCTCCCATAAAACGGCTTTTGGGGCCCCCGGTGCAGTCGTACCTACATGTTCACCCAGCGGATTCGTCCGTGGGAGCCGGCTGACCGAGCGATCCTTAACTCTTGTTGGTTTTTTGCGGATACCTCCAACATTCGCCAACCTACCAATCACTGGGGTGAAGCCTCCCTTTATCTTATCTGAATAACTACTCGTCTCTCTGGTAGCGTACTCCGAACATAACGCTGGCCGTATGTGTTGAGAAAGGTGGATTTTCGAAATACGAATGACCTCTACCATTCATATGAAACCAGGTTGGGTGAAGGAAAGAAACATAGTATATTAGAGAATTCTCACTTCAGGAAATCGAGTTGTAACACTCGTCACCTATGTACAAAAAATAGCCTGTGAAGCGTAGGTAGGTGTTTTAATTTCAGTAGGCCCCAGATTTATGTTCACATACTTGAAGTCAATTTACAATGAGGCCACGCCGCGCCGCGATGAACGTTTGCGAACGCCAAACATATTGGTAAATAGTGCATGCATTACAGAGATAATCCATTAATTACAGGATTTTATATAATTTTGGTGAGGTTTAAAATAGGTAAAAGGAACAATAAAAATATCACGACTTGTCGGACTCCCCCCCCCCCCCCCCCCCCCATTTAGCTCCCTCCATCGACAGCAAATTCCTATCATAAAACTTCTAGTTCGATATTTGAAACTCCTGACATAATTTCCAAAACTAGACCAAATTAATAATTGAATTTAAAAAAAATATATTACGAAAATCTGACGGCAATAGTCAAAACCCCATGATTTATAACTATTACCCCCTCCGTTCACCCTCTTCCATAATGCAATTTGAAACTCTTGATATACCTTCCAAAACTAGACCGAATTCTATGTTGAACGACAGCAAAATTACGAAAATCTGACGATATTAGTTTAAAATCATGATTAATTACTATTACCCCCTCCATTCACCCCCTTTCATAATGACTGATATACGACCGAAAACTAGACCGAGTTCATAGTTGAACAAAAAAAGAATCATAAAAATCGGACGACAATGGTTAAACAATGCCGCTTGTTTTGTTGTCACTTGGTTGAGATGTTACTCTTGGTTATAGTAACTGTAGACGCGCACCATAACAGAAAATTACCTATCTAGGTACTCTGTTCTAATTTCGATTAGTAAAACATTTAAGTCGTAGTTTTAAATTCATTTAAATTTACAAATTAGCGGGAAGAAAGCATGTTCCATGTCCAGGGGGGCGAAGCCCGAAGGGCCGAGTTATCATCAAACAACGTCATTGTACCCCTCCTGTCTGAGTAAAGTAAAGTAAAATATTTTATTGTGCATAGGGCTTTCGCCCCTCATAGTGTACATTATTTACAGAAAAAAAGAGGTTGTTCGTAAACAGTTGTGCACAAAAATAAAAGTAAAAGTTGTGTAAAAGCACAAAAAATAATTGAAGAACAGAAATAGAACAAAATGTATAGGTATGCACATATACCTAGAGCAAAAAGAACAAAAAATATATAAAAACAGATACCTAGGTACAAGGTAGTACGAAGGAGATACTAAAGGGCAGAGAGAGATAACTGAGTGGGACCTCCCTGCCTAGTAAGACGTCACTTTTCGCCGAAACTTTGAAAAACTAGGAAAGTTAAGCCACTCATTGTAGTATGGATGGTGTCAAAATTCTCAGGATGAAATATTCTTTCATTTAAAAATAGTAAACGCAACATTTTCAGACCAAATGGGTACATATTCCTCATTATTATTGCTTCCTCACTACGGAAGGTATTGAAGCTTTGTGATCGTTATTGAAGTCGAAAACAAATTGTATCCTCCAAAATCAAAATTTCCACTTGCTTTTTTTCGTTTCAGAGCTTGCTGATAAATTTTGGCTCCGTGTCTGTCTGTCTGTGGTAAATCCTTGTCACGCCGAAAACTATACCAAGTTTCAGTCCGATTCCCATGAAATTTTCAGGAATTGTGAGGGTTAGCTCCTATACCGTCTCCTATGATTTCCAATTCCGTCGAATCAACAATAGTCTGTGCGCATGCGCAAACGTGAAATTCTCATAACGTTGATTTCTTATAATCTGTTGATTTCGTTCAAATTTGGTAGGTAATTTGGTAGGTATACGTTCTAAAAATCTGCCCTTTGTGTTATACTGCAATTGGTAAAGTGATAACCGTTGCGCATGCGCAGGACTACTATCGATTGACACAGGCAAAACTCCGAGTCTAGTGGAACGATTTTGATGAAATTCTCAGGGTTTGTACGGGATAGCTTCTAAACGGTCCCTTATAACTTTCATTTCAGTCAAGTTAATAGTAGTCTATGCGCATGCGCAAACGTTAATTTATCATAACGTCAATTTCTTACCATCTATAGGTCTGATTTCGTTCAAACTCGGGGAGTAGATGGGTAGGTATATGCTCCAGAAAAATTCCAGTGAATTATATCGCGATTGGAGTAATACGCGTGCGCTTAACTAAAATTGATCGACACAGAGAAAACTCCAAAACTAATGGACCGATTTTTATAAAAATTTCAAGGGTCGTGCGGTTTAGCTCCTAGACCAGGGGTGCTCAAACTTGCTGGCGATCTACCTCAATATTTTTAGACTACTTACGATCGACTCTGAGAGGCTGCAAGTATGTGTGATGCAGGGTTGTCGTACATACACGATTCACCCTACCTACCTTGAGGTAGGGTGTACCGTAGCATATATAGATATTAGCTTTCCGCACAATTTACATTATTTTAGTCAAGGTTTGGGTTAGGTTTACTTAAGTTCTTCTCTACAATATCAATGAAAAAACTCCTAGTTATTCAAAATTGCGAGTTTATTCGTTGTTACAAAACAAAAGAGTTACATATGGTGTTAAGCTCAACTAAGGAGTGACTTTGGATGTTGAAGCGTGGCACTGCATGTCCTCAGCATACTTTTCGTAAGATGGTGCGTAACCACTGAGTGCCAATCGCAAGCATGATGACATATGATCGTCAGTTAGTCGATTGCGATATTTTGACTTAATTAACTTCATTTCAGAAAATGCAGACTCGCACAAATAAGTTGACCCAAACATTGCCGTCAGTTGAAGGGCGATTTGCCTTAGATTCGGATATTTATCTTCAGATATAAAACACCAGAAATTTGTATCAGATGCTGTAGCTTTGAGATGTATATATGATATAATCTGCATCAACTCATTTTCAACAGAACATGAGTTCATATTAAACTGACTTGCTACTTCAGTAGCTAATTCCTCAATGTTTTTACATGAAAAAGGATAACTCATAAATGATGCTATATTTGCCAATTTACTGCAATCATAAAAACGCATTTCGAATTGTCCCAAAATATTTGATAATTCAGCCTCATACGTATCATAATTCAACTGAGGAATCCTTGCTTTCAAAGACGGAAAATGTTTCAGATCCTTTCTTTTCAGTTGATCTATCATAAGTTGCAATTTACTTTTGAATGCGTTTACTGCGCTAATCATCTCAATAATAGTTTTTCCTTCACCTTGAAGCTCCAAGTTAATGGTGTTTAAGTGCATTGTGATGTCAGTCAAAAATGCCAAATCAGTCAGCCATTTTTCGTTTTTCAACATATCAGTGTAATCACCTCTTTCGTCTAGAAAAGCTGTTATTTCGGGCAATAGTTCTTGAAACCTTTCTAGGAATTTTCCGCGACTCAACCACCTGACGTCCGTGTGAAGAACTAAATCAGTGTGTTTGACAAGTACCGCGCGTTCCTTTGATAAAGCCGCGTTTTGCCGGAAGCAGTGTTATTACGTAATAAATTTTTGTTGTTTAGTTACCTACTTATTAAAAATTTTTTTTCTTCTCGAGATCTACTCAAAAAGCACTCGCGATCGACTGGTCGATCGCGATCGACCGTTTGAGCACCCCTGTCCTAGACGTTCCCCTATAAATTTCATTGCCTCTGGATTAATAATAGTCTGTGCGCACGCGCAAACATTTGTTTCTTATAATGTCGACTTATCCAATAATTTCGACTCGTAATTTGTTCTTCAACTAATTCTATACGTCCATGTTACAATATGTGAGGAAGCTATAGTGCCCACCGACTCGGCAGACGTTCTTTTTATTAGAGAGTTCCGAGAGATCCGTCAGTCTCAATACGGCGTGCGGTAACGAGAAACTTTACCGCACCTTAAAGTCACGTCAAATCTTTAACGGATCTAGTTGTAACGCTAAATCCATGGAAGGAGGAAATTATCCCTAGGAGGTTATTTGAGTCCATGGAAGGAGGTTATTTTAGTCGATTACGTTTTTTCCGGATTGCGATCCGGTAACGTATGGAAGGTTCTGTACGGAAGGATGCGAACCGTAACTCATTGCGTCAGAGTTGCCGCGCCGGATTGTCAATACCGCACGACGTATTGTGTTTTACGGATCTAGTAGGAACTCTCTATTATTTACTTACTCACACCTCGGCACGATGATCCTTTACAGAACATGGTCATCATCCTACAACACTCACCCCTATCTTGAGACAGTTGACCGCACCATCTGACGTCTATATTTTATTATTATTTATTTTAACTAATTAATTAAATTTTCTACATTATTGAGGTGTCGGTAAGTTCATGGGTTGTTAAAAAGTTATATGTCGGCACATTTCACTAGGAGCCGACAAAACAGTCTCAATGCGTGCACATACACCATCCACCGCTACCGGTTCCGCGACCGAGCGGGAAAACATTTAAAAGGAATACGAAGAAAAAGAAGATGGGAAAGGAAGAAGGCAGAGTCGTTTAATGAGGTGGTTGACAGAAGAAACTGTTTCACCGCTACGTCCGGAGCTCGTTTTGATGGATGGTGGGTCGCTGGGTGATTGGAATACTAGGCTACCCAGGCCAATCAGCCTAACTCCAAAGATAAGTGGTGGGTAGGTACCAACTATGAATGGAATCCTGAGAAATCCAAACAGGTAAGTCCGCCATCGTGCGAAGTCTAAAAGAAACGAATCTAAATCGAACATCGACCACCGTTTTGGTGAATAAGGTAAGTAAAACGATCGACGAATTAGAAGAGAAAACGAGATAATTGACAGCGAAGTCAAATCCAAACTCTAATCGATTCTGGTTATGTTAATGGTTTTTTTTTTTTTTTTTTTTTTTAGTGAAATGACCTTAAAAACCTTGAACTACAAATCGAATTAATGCCTACCTACCGAGCCTTCTTCGAGCTCGATGTCTGTCTGCCTTCGTACCTTCACTTTCTCTACAGAACTGTCAAGTCTGCACACTGTCAACTACATATTCATTCTCTCCCAATTCCTGGAACAGAGCCCTGGAAACAACCTTGAACCAACATATACAGGGTGTCGCGCGTAAAATATTCAGTACTTCATGGGTCAATTTTAGAGCTAATTTCTGATCAAAAGTTCCTCCAATTTTTTTTTTAAATAACGAAAACTTTATTGTAACAATATTACATTCTAGTTGGGCTGAATAATAAATAACAATAAACATGTAAGGTCGTGTGAGGTTCCTACCCAGCGATAGTCCTCACTATAACATTAATGATTAAGTTATGATCACATACATATTCAGCAATTTATACGATTGATATAACGATTCATAGTGCCACTTATGGTTTATTATTTTCAATAATAAGCCTATGTGATCGTATAGCAAAAAAATTTTATAACCCCCCCCCCCCCCTCAAACTTTGTCATTTAACGTTTCAAAGTGCGTAGAATCCAAATTTGCAATGTCCGTCCGCCGTTCGCCGTCCGGGCCATAAAAGGCCTCAGAATTGACTTAAAAAATCCGTTCTTTCGCACATAGACTCCACTTGGGGTCTAGTTGGTCCTAACTTCTCGCCAGCTCGATCGCTCCACACCCATGGGTGCTATGAACCAAAAATAGGTGAAAAAGTATCTTTTTCGGGGTTTTGAGTGTTAGACTGACATACGCGCGCGCGCCTGGCACGCTTAGTAGAATGATGAAAACATTGACAGAGGGTCATGAGGGGGGAGGGGGAGGAGGGGCGGCGCCTTGTAGGGGCATAGCGGCACGTCACCAGGGGTGTAGCAGAACGGCGCTTATGACGTACGCAAGCCAACTAAAACTACGATCATACTCAATTGAAAAAATAATAAACCTTTGTGAAATAATTTGCAGCGTTTTTTTAGCCTTCGTGCGGAGGGAGGGAGATGGGAGAGTTTCCAGGAAGATCGGGGAGAGGATGGGATTCGGGTGCTCGTTGATTCTATCGAAGAAGCGATCAGCTGCTGTCTGTAGGACTTCCTTCACAGTGGGTATTTCCAGGTCCTTGTGAATGTTGTGATTGCTGACATACCACGGTGCATTGGTAATCAAACGAAGGGCACGGTTTTGGACGGTTTGCACTCTCTTGATTTGCGTATCACAAGCAGAAGCCCATATTTCGCATACATACATCCATATGGGTCGTGCAACTGAAAGGTAAATTCTGCGTTTGAGATGTAGAGGGACGGTAGAAGTTGGTTGAAGCAGGAATCGTAGTTTAGTGAGGCGCAAACGTAACATTTGGACTAGGTGCAATATGTGAGGTTCCCATAAAAGGTTTTTATCGAGTTTTACTCCTAGGAATTTGATAGTGTCTTCTTCAGGTATACTTGTACTGCTTAACATTAATAGTGGTCTTTCATAAGTACGTTTGTATGTAAAGAAGCACATCCTAGACTTTGCTGGATCTACCGACACTCTCCATTTCTTGCACCAGACATCTACGTCGTTGATGAAACATTGTAGTTCATGTACTGCTTCATTTGAGTCTTCTTTTGCTAACGCTGCCACATCGTCAGCAAATTGAGCCAGTTTCACGTCAGGTGGTCATAGGTAGTCATATGTGTTGAATGTTGAATGAGTTGTTATTCCTTCATGATAAACAGCATAATATAAAAAATAAAATATCAAATTAATTAGTACTTCCATACACAAAGAAAGTGAACTTTCATAGTTGAATGATAAATATACGTATATAGTATTACATTATAAACTAACAATTATGAGGCCTACAAGCATAGCTGCTGTGTACCTATAGTAGGTACACGATTGGACCCCAAACGCTTCCGTGCGCAACCGATGCTAGGATTTGTCGTGGAAGAGAGTGCTCCACTGCATTGGACAGAAAACGTGCTGTTTGACAGGTATGATAGGAGAATAAGGTAGAGTGAATCAGGCATATATGGCATTATCTTGACTAACAATCCTTCACGCAAGATTTTTATTTATTTATTGATTAATTTATTTATAAATTCATTATTTATTCATTCATTCATTTATTTATTTTATTTATTAACATGTATGATGTTTTAGCCCTGGGGTCCTAGCAATTTTTGCGAGTCAATTTTTTTCCGCGCACGAAACATATAGTGTTACAGTGATTTCCGCCTACAACCGAGTCGTTGCTAGGGAAATGGTACTTCGTCGTTTTTCATCCCACAAAATTCGTTGACCATTCGTTCGAAAGCTCTCGATTTATCCAACAATATTATGTTAACTACGGCGAAGTGCGTGTCCAACAAACTGAGTTATGAGCATGGTTATATAAATAATTGTTTACACACAGGTGATCATTCTCAATAATTGATATTGTGAACATAATTGCAACCGCTTGTTAATTTCTGATGTTTTCATAGAATTTCGAATCAATATCGAGGAGAAAACATGATACATGGTTGAAATTTTTGGTTCTAGAACAGAAATAAGTTATGTTTTTTTTGGCGCTTACTTTTCGAGTAATTGAATATTTAAGATTTTATTCGTGTTTTTCACTTTTTGTCACCAAAACGGTCATAACTCCCTTCATTTGCTGTGTAAATTCAAATTTGATGATACCGTTGAAAAGAGCATAAAATTGCCTATCGGATATATGCCTGAGCTTTTTTAAAAATTAGGGTTTGATGAAAAAGTCCTCTGAAAAGCAAATTTTTCCTAATTCGGGAAACCTAGAGTTTTTTAAACGGGAGTCGAACTATGAGAACTAAAGGTTTTCAAGACACTATAACGGTAAAAACTGCACCAAAATCTTAATTTTTTTACCGGTGTAGTCAATTTTACTTTTACTTTGCCAATTAGAGGAGAAAATTATGTTTTAATGTTGAAAAACATTGTTTTTTCAATGAAATCGAGTTTTCTTTTTGAAAAATCATCTTTCATGAAAATACGACTTTGGCGTCGATTTCTACGTATTTATTAACGTAGAATCGAATGGTACCTAACACATGCATACCTCTCCAACCCCGCTCTAAGCGATTTTTACACCATAGCGTTTCACTCTTAAAAACACTTAAAATTTATCACACCAAATCGACTTAAATTTGTGAGTTTAAGTTTGAAACATGGTTATAACGGATTTGGGGAAATACGCAAGATTTACCATTCGATTCAACGTAAGAAATACGTAGAAATCGAACTCGTATTTTCAAAGAAGGTAATTTTTCCAACAACAAAAAACCCTCGATTTCTTTTTTAGCATGAATATGCTTTAGCCGTGACCTAACTACCGAAAAATGTCCCACGAGAGTGCAACGAAAGTAGTGCCAATAATTGTGATGATTTCCGCTTACAACCGAGTCGTTGCTAGGGATATGATACTTCGTCGTTTTTCATCCCACAAAATTCGTTGACCATTCGTTCGAAAGCTCTCGATTTATCCAACCATACTATATTAACTACTGCGAAGTGCGTGGACAACAAGCTGAGTTATGAGCATGGTTATATGAATAATTGTTTACACACAGGTGATCATTCTCAATTATTGATATTGTGAACATGATTGCAACCGCTTGTTAATTTCTGATGATTTCATTGAGCTGGTGTTTCGATTATGTGATTCATATCAGGTGATCCGAATATTGCGAGAACGGTTAGATTTGTGAAGCGGTGGTTAAATTATTTTAATAGGTAATTTCTATACTTTACACTATAGGAAGCTGTAATTTCGTATGTAGCCTCTTTAGCCTCTTTCTATAATAAAGTGAATGTTTACTCGCGAGTTTCTATTAGGAGATCATCATCTCACAAGAGCTCAATCGTCGTGATCATTTCTATAATAAATTGAATGTTTACTCGCGAGTTTCTATTAGGAGATCATCATCTCACAAGAGCTCAATGGTCGTGATCATTTCTATAATAAAGTGAGAGCGAGGAGCTAAAACATGATTCCATGTTTTAGGATTGATGGCAGAATGATAAACAGAGTTCAGAGGCCGATGGGGGGTCGGGTTCAGAGAATCGACGAAGAGTGAGTCGTGTACGGCTAAAGCATATTCATGTTTTTTAATTTTAGCCGTCAGGCTCAAAGGAACTGTGGCTTTTTTTATTATTTATTTATTTATTTTTTATTTTTTATTTTTTTTTTTTTTTTTTTCAACTCCGCCCTTCGGGCCTCGCAAGGGGCTCTGCCCCTTGACACCGCTGGGGGAGACCCACAGACCCCCCCGGATGTTATTATACTTAGTGCCCGTGGCCATAGCTTAGAGCCCCAAGAAACATGGAACTTGCCTGGCAGAAGTGACCAAGTAACAAAAACCAAATTTTTCAGGAGCTTCATACGACAA
This sequence comes from Adelphocoris suturalis, assembly GCA_030762985.1. Lineage (NCBI taxonomy): Eukaryota > Metazoa > Arthropoda > Insecta > Hemiptera > Miridae > Adelphocoris > Adelphocoris suturalis. The sequence continues at coordinate 162,244,350 of CM061040.1, forward strand.
ATAGAATCGAAATTAGAAGGAAGTATCGAGGTAGGTAATTTTCTGTTATGGTGCGCGTCTACAATTACTATAACCAAGATTAACTTCTCAACCAAGTGACAACAAAACGAGTGGCATTGTTTACTGTATAAATTTATAACATAAATAAATATAAAACTACGACATAAATAGAAGAACAAGTACAAAAGAAATGTGTGATAAATTGAGAGCTTTCCAACAAATGGTGAACGATTTTTGTCCCATAAACACTAAAGGAGTTTTATTTCCCCAGCAACGGCTTGGTTGTACGTGAAAATCATAATAAAAATGGATCACCTGTGTGTAAACAATTATTCAAATAACCATGCTCATAACTCAGCTTGTTTGCCACGCACTTTGCAGTAGTTAACATAATATGGTTGGATAAATCGAGAGCTTTCGAACGAATGGTCAACGAATTTTGTGGGATGAAAAACGACGAAGTACCATTTCCCTAGCAACGACTCGGTTGTAAGCGGAAATTATCAGAAATTGAGCATATTTCGTTACGTAACGTAACGTGACATAACGAAAATTTGGTTGTGTGCCATAGCAAAGACATGAAATGTCAAAACTGGATTCTAGAGCCACTCAGCTGATCTGGGATCGGTCAGTTGTGTTCAAAAGTCCCTCAAGGGCCCACATACCAAATCTCAGAATCGTGGGATCATTAGGGAAAAAACTGGATTCTAGAGCCACTCAGCTGATCTGGGATCGGTCAGTTGTGTTCAAAAGTCCCTCAAGGGCCCACATACCAAATCTCAGAATCGTGGGATCATTAAAGAAAAAACTGGATTCTAGAGCCACTCAGCTGATCTGGGATCGGTCAGTTGTGTTCAGAAGTCCCTCAAGGGCCCACATACCAAATCTCAGAATCGTGGGATCATTAGGGAAAAAACTGGATTCTAGAGCCACTCAGCTGATCTGGGATCGGTCAGTTGTGTTCAAAAGTCCCTCAAGGGCCCACATACCAAATCTCAGAATCGTGGGATCATTAAAGAAAAAACTGGATTCTAGAGCCACTTAGCTGATCTGGGATCGGTCAGTTGTGTTCAGAAGTCCCTCAAGGGCCCACATGCCAAATCTCAGAACCGTGGGATCATTAGGGAAAAAACTGGATTCTAGAGCCACTCAGCTGATCTGATCTCGGTCAGTTGTGTTCAGAAGTCCCTCAAGGGCCCACATACCAAATCTCAGAATCGTGGGATCATTAGGGAAAAAACTGGATCCTAGAGCCACTCAGCTGATCTGGGATCGGTCAGTTGTGTTCAAAAGTCCCTCAAGGGCCCACATACCAAATCTCAGAATCGTGGGATCATTAGGGAAAAAACTGGATTCTAGAGCCACTCAGCTGATCTGGGATCGGTCAGTTGTGTTCAGAAGTCCCTCAAGGGCCCACATACCAAATCTCAGAATCGTGGGATCATTAGGGAATCTCCGCGTAACGCTCTCCGCGTTTCGCTCCCCGCGTGACGCTCCCCGCGTGACGCTCCCCGCGTGACGCTCCCCCGCGTGACGCTTTTTCATTTATGTGCCATAGTAAAGACATAAAATGTCATTGAGCATATTTCGTTACGTTACGTAACGTGACATAACGAAAATTTGGTTGTGTGCCATAGCAAAGACATGAAAATGTCAAAAATTTCGTGACACATCCGCGTAACGTTTTTTGCGAGTTAGTCCAAGTTTTCGTGACACCTCCGCGTAATTTTTTTCGCTAGCTAGTCCAAGGCTAAAGCATGTTCCATGCTAAAACTTGTTCAACATTAAAACATAGTTTCCTCCCCTAATTAGTAAAGGAAAAGGAAAATTGACTACACCGTTGAAAAGGTCACATTTTGGCGAAGTTTTTAACATTCTTGTGTCTTGAAAAAATAGATCAAGTACAGTATAGTATAGTGGTGCACATAGTTCAATTCCCGATTAAAAAAACTTGAGGTAAAATTTGCTTTTCAGCTAGGGTTTTTTTCATGTCTCAAACCTAAAAAATATATATATACAGGGTAATTCCCTCGCAGATGCAAAAAAAAAAAAAAAAATTTTGGGTAAACTACATCAAAAATGGAGTGAAATGCCGCCAACCGCATATTTTCATCTCAATCCGTACTCGAGATATGATTTTTTTAAAGGGTTTTTTTACAGGAATACCGTGTTTTTTCATTTTAAACTCGGATTTCTCCACTTTGCCTCATTTAATTGTAACTTTCAACCTCATTTTCGGTATCAGCATTAAATTTCCTATAAGAATAGTGTACTTGGGTTCTTAAAAAGTACCATCCGAAGACCCTCACATCAGCTCAAACATTGACGATTTTGAAAAAATAATATTTCTGAAAATCTTTAAAACTTTACTACTCTTCCAAAACGAATCCTGGAAACTGGCAAATCTCATGAAAACTGCTTCATCTAATATGCTTTCCAACGGTATTATCAATTTTACTTTTATTTTGTTATTTAGGGGAGAAAATAATGTTTTAATGTTAAAAAATGTGGGTTTTTCAATGAAATAGTTGGTTTTTTCGAAAGATGACCCTCCATAACCAAGGAGTATGGGGTCGGTATCTATGTTTTTTTTTTCTCGCTGGATCAAATGGAAACTCTTGCAGATCTCTCAACTACGTTATAATCGAGTTTTACACTTTAATTAACTAGTTTTACCCCTTAACACACATACATTTAATCGTAACAAACAAACTAAACATTTGCGATTTTAAGTGTAAAACTCGGTTATAACGGAGTTGGAGAGATTTACAAATGTTTCCATTCGATACAGCGTGAAAAAATACATAGAAACCGACCCCATACTCGTAGGTTCGTGGAGGGTCATCTTTCGAGAAAACCAACAATTTCATTGAAAAACCCACATTTTTTAACATTAAAACATAATTTTCTCCACTAAATAACAAAATAAAAGTAAACTTGATTATACCGTTGGAAAGAGTATTAGACGAAGCAGTTTTCATGAGATTTGCCAGTTTCCAGGATTCGTTTTGGAAGAGTAGTAAAGTTTTAAAGATTTTCAGAAATATTCTCTTTTCAAAATCGTCAATGTTTGAGCTGATGTGAGGGCCTTTGGATGGTACTTTTTAAGAACTCAAGTACACTATTCTTATAGTAAATTTAATGTTGATTCCGAAAATGTGGTCAAAAGTTAAAATTGAATGAAGTAAAGTGGAGAAATTTGAGTTTAAAGGAAAAAAAACACGGTTTTCCTGAAATAACCTTTAAAAAATCATATCTCGAGAACGGATTGAGATAAAAATATGCAGTTGGCGGCATTTTACTCCATTTGTGATTTAGTTGCACCCAAATTTTTTTTTTTTTTTTTTTTTTTTTTTTTTTTTTTTTTTTTTTTTTTTTTTTTTTTTTTTTTTTTTTTTTTTTTTTTTTTTTTGCATCTGCGAGGGAATCACCCTGTATATATACATAAAATATATATAAATTCTTTAAAATGCTCAGGCATCTATGCAATAGTAAATTTAATGATCTTTCCTACGGTTCCTCAAATTTGAATTTACACAGCAAATAAAGGGAGTTATGATCGTTTTAGTGACAAAAGGTAAAAAAACACGAAAAATTCTTAACAATTGAACTACTCAAAAACTAAGCGTTAAAAAAAACCTCTAAGAGGAACTTTCGATTATCCAGAATCGAATCGGAACCCTAAAATCGACTCCTGAAAAACTGACCACCTTCTGCGGGACACCCCGTATAAATAGTTACCTACTCAAATGTGAGTGTGCTGAACCGTTCCTCCGCCTGATACTATTATGGAACGCTCCGAACCCCTAAAAGAGTGCATTAAGATCGTCCCTTTCCGTAAAAATTTTCCTGCTATGAAAACTAAGGGACTTCCCTAGTAATGCATTGTTCGTACGTGAAAATCAATATTTTCGGCGTGACGTGACGGTCAGAAAAAGTGTTGTCTAATCTCACGTAGATCATAAAATAGGTAAATGATAAGTTGATTAAGTAACAGGCATTAATTATTATTCGAAAATAGAACAAATTCAAATGTTTAGAAAAAAGAAATCTATACAAAGATAATCATCAGAAACGCTTGCATACGAGTCTGCAACACATCGTAAGTGTTGCAGACTCGTATGCAAGCTCCAAGGGCCACTCATCTGATCCGGACCCTGGGCATCGTCAAGTAAATGTCCTAAAGGGGCTACATACGAAATTACAGCTTCCTAGAGTGTAAAGTATAGAAATTACCTATTAAAATGATTTAACCACCGCTTCACAAATCAAACCGTTCTCGCAATATTCGGATCACCTGCTATGAATCAAATCATCGAAACACCAACTCAATGAAATCATCAGAAATTAACAAGCGGTTGCAATCATGTTCACAATATCAATTATTGAGAATGATCACCTGTGTGTAAACAATTATTCATATAACCATGCTCATAACTCAGCTTGTTGGCCACTCACTTCGCAGTAGTTAACATAATATGGTTGGATAAATCGAGAGCTTTCGAACGAATGGTCAACGAATTTTGTGGGATGAAAAAGGACGAAGTACCATTTCCCTAGCAACGACTCGGTTGTAAGCGGAAATCATCAAAATAAAAAATAAATAATAATATAAAATATGTTTAGAAATGGATAACCAACCGTAACGCTTTTTTTAATACTTTTGACATTTTCATGTCTTTGCCCTGGCACATTGCACAAAAAACTGTCACGTAACGTAACGTAAATATTTTGACGATTTCCGCTGGTGTTTCGATGATTTGATTCATAGCAGGTGATCCAAATATTGCGAGAACGGTTTGATTTGTGAAGCGGTGGTTAAATCATTTTAATAGGTAATTTCTATGCTTTACACTCTAGGAAGCTGTAATTTCTTATGTAGCCTCTTTAGGACATTGACTTGACGATGCCCAGGGTCCGGATCAGATGAGTGGCTTTCGAAGATAATTCCTATGTTTTACACTCTAGGAAGCTGTAATTTCGTATGTAGTCTCTTTAGCACATTTACGTGACGATGCCCAGGGTCCGGATCAGCTGAGTGGCTCTTAGAGCTTGCATACGAGTCTGCAGGGGGGTAGGTGATGTAGCCTGGCTCGAATTCAATGAAGTACCCACGGGTGTCGGAACAATGAGTCAACACGATCGCGAATTCAATTAAGCACCCACGGGTGGGCGGTTTCTCTTATGGCCCATTTAATTGATTTGTACGCCCCGCCGTGCGATGCACGGGTGAGATCTGCCTAGTAATAAATACAATAAGAAAACACACATGAAAATGTCCCAATGTGTTGCAGACTCGTATGCAAGCATTTCAAGCTGCTTTGTCTTTCTTATGATTTTCACGTACAACCAAGCCGTTGCTGGGGAAATAAAACTTCCTTAGTGTTTATGGGACCAAAATCGTTCTCCATTTGTAGGAAAGCTCTCGATTTATCACGCATTTCTTACGTACTTTTAACTTAGAGTAATAAATCAGCATTCCTAGACACTACAATGGCTTAGAGGCCATGAAATGTCGTGGTAAAATGAGAGCATTCCAAAAAGTGGCGATTTGGACTAAAACGTGAACTGAAACGCAAACCAATAAATTGGGGGAGAGGGAGGTTTCTTGGTTGATTGCAAAGGTTCATTATTGAAAATAATAAACCGAGAATCCGTTTGGATTTTAAATCCAAAGGATATAAAAGGGATAAAGGGAGAAGGGATAAAATCGTCAACACAAATGTGAATCGCAACATGTGTTTGGCATGATGATTTGGTTGAACTACGGCAAAATCTAGGTATTTGACATTTTATGTCTTTGCTATGGCACATAAACTAAAAAAAGTCTCGGAAAATCGCTCACGAAAATTTTTTATTTAACGCTTTTTGTTAACGCTTTTTTTGTTTATGTGCCAAAGTGAAGACATAAAATGTCAAAAAGGGAAAAAACGTCTGCCAAGTTGGGTGTAGCACATAGCTTCCTCGCTTACCTATCATGAGTTGAAGTTAACAAGGAAGACTCCTTCTTCTATTTACAAACATTACCTAATTGTTATCAATCATGTCCAGTGACATTTTCAAGTGCAGACAGGATCCACAACTATCAACATCTGGCATCCAAATCCACCATGACACAATAACTTGTGATTTAGAGCCCTGAAGATGAGCAATAAATTTCTCGAAACGCTGGCCTAAACACGATCCCCAGGAAGGTACCTATTTACTGTCACGGTCGAGAACTTCCCCAACATTGTTCTAAATAATTACTTCGTAATGAGTAGGTAGGCTTGAAAAATCGTATCTTGAATAATAATCAAAGCTTATTTCCTCAATCATAATATAATTTCTGCTTTTGGTTTATTATTTTCAATAATAAGCCTATGCGATCGTGTAGCAAAAAAATTTTATAACCCCCCCTCAAACTTTGTCACTTTACGTTTCAAGGTGCGTAGAATCCAAATTTGAAATGTTCGTCCGCCGTTCGCCGTCCGCCGTCCGGGCCATAAAAGGCATAAGAATTGACTTAAAAACCCCGTTGTTTCGCACATAGACTCCATTCGGGGTCTAGTTCGTCCTAACGTTTAACCACCCTGATCGCTTTACTCGCATATATCCTATGGGCCAAAAACGGGCGAAAAAGTGTCTTCTTTTTCAAGGCTTTGAGTGTTAGACTGACGAACGCGCGCACGCCTTGCGGGTGGGAGATGGTGGGCGGGAGAGAGAGTGAGAGGGAGGGCGAGGCGGAGGGAGTGAGAGGAAAGGGAGGGCGAGGGAGTATGGGGGAGGCGGATGGAAGACAGGGGAGAGGGAGTGAGAAGGAAGGGAGGGCGAGGGAGTGTGGGGGAGGCGGAGGGAGTGAGAGGGAAGGGAGTGATGAAATTAATTCCAATTAGAAGAGATTGTTTATGAGTATGAAAATACTCATAATTGTATTCTACGCTTTATGATATAAAGCTTCGCTTCCTTCAGGTGTCCCTAGACGGCCCCATTTATTCATTTATTTTTTTTCCTCAACTTTACTATAAAGCGTAAAATTATGGGGTCCTGGAGCTGTAATGCAGTGAACGAGTGAACCAAAAATTGGCAGCACGAAGCCCCGAGTTTCGATACCTTGTAAATATACTATAAGTTAGTGAGGCTAGATAATTACGGTCAGTTTTCTACGTAGAAGGTCTGTATGATACAGAAATAATAAACCTTTGTGTAATAATTTGCAGCGTTTATATTTATGCTTCAGTGTTAAGTTCCCCGGCTTCCCTTGAATTTTACAAGTCGGCTCTGAAGGTCTCCTTTGATATTCATAGGAAAACTGTTTTATTCGCGGCTGCGATGCGGACGCCACTTTACGCAAGGCTAGATAAATTGGGAGGCGGCGAGTTCTTCTCGGATAAAGACTGATCCTAAATTAAACTCAACTAATGTCAAGGGACACGTTTGACCGTAACCAAGGGCTTCTGTGGGTGTGAAGTCCCACAGGGGGAGGCTCAATGCTGATATCCTCACCATAAAATAAAAGAATAGAAAGTATGCCAAGTTGGATGGGAGGTATAGCTTTAGTATATTTTCACTGATGGTAAGCAGAGCTCACAAAACTGTAGCTTACAAGTGCTAATATTGGCCAATACCAAACGTACAGTACTCTACTCTCCATCGAAATTCCGCGACGGTTTGTCTGTCAGATAAGGAAAGAGTCGAAGGAACTACCAAGTTATGCAATGGGTTCTGCGAACGTATGATTTACGTGTCTGTATACGGTGATATGACTTTTATTATCTATGCGACGGAACATTGGAACATTGGAATTGCTATGGCTCTATAAATTTTAAAATCAAAATTTTCAAAAGGTTTCTTCACTGAAGTCCGCTTTGAAACATTCTGGGACGAATCCTAGAGTTTAACGGTTTAACGCTTTTTCTTATGTAGGTATTTATACAGAATGATTCCCTCGCAGATGCAAAAAAAAATTTGGGTGAAACTACATCAAAAATGGAGTAAAATGCCGCCAACCGAATATTTTTATCTCAATCCGTACTCGAGATATGATTTTTTAAAGGTTTTTTCAGGAATACCGTGTTTTTTTTTCTTTTAAACTCAAATTTCTCCACTTTACTTCATTCAATTTTAACTTTTAACCACATTTTCGGAATCAACATTACATTTACTATAAGAATAGTGTACTTGAGTTCTTAATAAGTACCATCCAAAGGCCCTCACATCAGCTCAAACACTGACGATTTTGAAAAAATAATATTTCTGAAAATCTTTAAAACTTTACTACTCTTTTAAAAATAATCCTGGAAACTGGCAAATCTCATGAAAACTGCTTCATCTAATATGCTTTCCAACGGTATAATCAATTTTACTTTTATTTTGTTATTTAGTTTAGAAAATTATGTTTTCATGTTAAAAAATGTGGGTTTTTCAATGAAATAGTTGGTATTCTCGAAAGATGACCCTCCATGAACCAACGAGTATGGGGACGGTTTCTATGTATTTTTTCTCGCTGGATCAAATGGAAACTCTTCAGATCTCTCAACTACGTTATAATCGAGTTTTACACTTTAATTAACTAGGTACTTTTACCCCATAACACACATACATCTAATCATAACTAACAAACTAAACATTTGCGAGTTTTAACATTAAGACTCGGTTATAACGGAGTTTGAGAGATATACAAATGTTTCCATTCGATACAGCGTGAAAAAATACATAGAAACCGACCTCATACTCTAAAGGTGGGTTCACATCCATGCGTAAATGCGTAAATGCGGCTATGCGTTTGAGTAGTGGAGGGCGTTGGAAGTAGTAGAGGGGAGTGCGTAAATGCGTCAGGCCGTTCACAACCATCCGGCAACGTTATCACTTTATTTTATCACCAACACTTGAAGAGAAACAAAAGTTCGCTACCTTCTTATCTTATCTTTCATTATCAAACAAAAGAAAACTGCGCAATGGGCAACTGCGCACATGCGTAAATGCGTCTATCCGGTAAAATATCTAATTTTCAGATGTTTCAGTCTGTCCGTTTCTCCGTCAAGATTCACCCCACTCCTCCGACTGCCGCTAGCCAATCAGAAGGCCGAACGCATGACCGGATAGCCGCATTTACGCATTTACGCATGGATGTGAACCCACCTTTAGGTTCATGGAGGGTCATCTTTCGAGAAAACCAACAATTTCATTGAAAAACCCACATTTTTTAACATTAAAACATAATTTTCTCCACTAAATAACAAAATAAAAGTAAACTTGATTATACCGTTGGAAAGAGTATTAGACGAAGCAGTTTTCATGAGATTTGCCAGTTTCCAGGATTCGTTTTGGAAGAGTACCTAGTAAAGTTTTAAAGATTTTCAGAAATATTCTTTTTTCAAAATCGTCAATGTTTGAGCTGATGTGAGGGCCTTTGGATGGTACTTTTTAAGAATCCAAGTACACTATTCTTATAGTAAATTTAATGCTAATTCCGAAAATGTGGTCAAAAGTTAAAATTGAATGAAGTAAAGTGGAGAAATTTGAGTTTAAAAGGAAAAAAACACGGTATTCCTGAAAAAACCTTTAAAAAACCATAACTTGAGAAAGGATTGAGATAAAAATATGCAGTTGGCGGCATTTTACTCCATTTTTGATGTAGTTGCACCCAAATTTTTTTTGCATCTGCGAGGGAATCACCCTATATATATATATATATATATATATATATATATATATATATATATATATATATATATATATATATATATATATATATATATATATATATATGCGGACGCCACTTTACACAAGGCTAGATAAATTGGGAGGCGGCGAGTTCTTCTCGGATTAAGACTGATCCTAAATTAAATTCAACTAATGTCAAGGGACACGTTTGACCGTAACCAAGGGCTTCTGTGGGTGTGAAGTCCCACAGGGGGAGGCTCACTCTATACTCACCATAAAATAAAAGAATAGAAAGTATGCCAAGTTGGATGGGAGGTATAGCTTTAGTATATTTTCACTAATGGTAAGCAGAGCTCACAAAACTGTAGCTTACAAGTGCTAATTTTGGCCAATACCAAACGTGCAGTACTCTACTCTCCATCGAAATTCCGCGACGGTTTGTCTGTCAGATAAGGAAAGAGTCGAAGGAACTACCAAGTTATGTGATGGGTTCTGCGAACGTATGATTTACGTGTCTGTATACGGTGATATGACTTTCATTATCTATGCGACGGAACATTGGAACATTGGAATTAGCGAATTTTTGTAGAAAATGACGCAATTGCTATGGCTCTATAAATTTTAAAATCAAAATTTTCAAAAGTTTTCTTCACTGAAGTCCGTTTTGAAACATTCTGGGACGAATCCTAGAGATTAACGCTTTTTCTTATGTAGGTATACATATATATACATATATACCTATATATATATATATATATATATATATATATATATATATATATATATATATATATATATATATATATATATATATCCTTCCAGACGATAACTCTCCTTAGGACCATAGGATTGAGACACAAAGTCCGTTCTTGCCCCCAAAAATCTAAGCTTTCCAAACGAAAGGACGAGTTCGTTGGCTCGCATTTTTGAGCTCATTAAATTGGTCGAATTTCAAAAAATGTTCAAAAAATCACTAAAAATGGCTAAAAACGACTACAAATTGTTAATCTTATATTTTTTAGCAGAATTTTAGTCAAAACAGGTTTATCATCAATGAACTAGAACATAAAACAATTCATGAACAAATTTATGCTGAAAAATGTACTTAATTTAATTAATATTTGCCGAAAAATTGATAAAAGGACAAAAAACGCGAAACGTACCAAAACTTAATTGAGTCGCACAATATTATTTAGAAAGTTTTTTTGCCATGAAATTGGTGTTTAATAGTTTTTTTCACTCAGTCCTCAATTGCCAAAACAATGTAACACAAACGTCTGCCAAGTTGGGTGTGGCACGTAGCTTCCTCGTTTACCTATCATGAATGTATAGATCATTGAAAAGTTTTAAATGATCTTGGAAAATTCCACAGCGGAAATGAGTAAATCAAGAAGTAGCGTGAAATTTCATAATAATTGGTCAATTAAGAAACAAAAAAATTATATTCAATTTAATTTACGTTCGTGCATGCGCAGAATGAACTGATGAGTTGATAACAATGAAATAGGTACGGGACCATCTACAACCTAAAAATCGCATTCGTTGACAATTTAATCAAAATCAGATGAAAACTGTGGAAACTAAGATCATAACAAGTATTTCAAATTGGCGCATGCGCAGTAGCTATTAACGATACAATCTTGTTTGAATTGATATGGGATGATCAAATCGTCATCCCCCAACTACCATCCAAATTTAAGGGAAATCGAACGACTAGAGTGTGAAAAAATGGAGCATTTATAGGAATTTACGTTTGTGTATGCGCAGAATGAAGTATTGATTTGGCAACAATGGAACTGATAGGGGACCATCTACAACCTAACCTGCGCATTCTCTCATAATTTCATCGAAATCGGATGAAAACGGTGGAAATTAAGGTCGTTACAAGGATTTCACGTAGACGCATGTGCAGTAGTTATTATTGATACAATCATGTTGAAATTGACATGGGATGATCAGATCGGCATCCCCCAACTTTCATCCGAATTTGAGCGAGATCGGACGACTAGGGCGTGAAAAAATAGAGCATAATCTAATTTTCGTTTGCGCATGCGAAGAGTGAGGTATTGATTTGGCAACAATGAAACTGACAGGGGACCGTCTACCCCCTAGCCTGCACATTCCCTAAAATTGCATCCAGATCGGATGAAAACTGTGGAAAATAAACTTGTTCCAAGGATTTCATATTGGCGCATGCGCAGTAGCTATTAATGATACAATCTTGCTGAAATTGATATAAGATGATCAAATTGTCATCTCCCAACTTTCATCCGAATTTGAGCGAGATCGGACGACTAGGGCGTGAAAAAATAGAGCATAATCTAATTTTCGTTTGCGCATGCGCAGAGTGAGGTATTGAGTCAAGAACGATGAAACTGATAGGGGACCGTCTACCCCCCTAGCCCGCACACTTCCTAAAATCTAAGTCGGAGTAAAACTGTGGAAAATAAGCTTGTTACAAGGATTTGCGGACACACGACACACACACAGACAGACACGGAACCAAAGTTGTTCAGAATGGTCTAAAACGTAAAATGCGAGTGGAAATTTTGATTTTGGAGACCAAAAATTTGTTTCCCCCCGAAAGTGAAAACAATGCTTCCGATACCTTTAGGTAGACCCGGAAGCAATACAGTATCTACAATTATTTACAAAAATTCGCTCATAAGCTCATGCTGCATGGCTGGAATTATTTATATGATAAGCTCAACAAAGTAGGTACTTCAGCAATTCCTTTGGTCATAAAAGTATTTTTCAAAAGAGAATTTACACCCTGTATAAAATGTAATAGGTACCTAGTAGATCTAATAATAAAATGTATCCAACAGATTGTATAGGTACCATAATTTATACTCCTACTGCCTAACTCTGAACTACGAAATCAGGCCACCGCAATGCAATCTGGCGAATCCCTGATCAACTAAAAAAAATGAAAAAAAACGGCTCGCAGTGTGGACTTAGGAAAGTACCTACATGTTTGTGTGCGCTTTTACGTTTGCTCAGCATGCAACTACATGTTTCCGATTTCGCTTTTCCGATATAAAGAGCTAGGATCGAGTTATATAGAATTATAACTCGAACTGTGAGAAACTCATAATTCATTTCGAGACAGCGGATAAGAGAGTAGGTTTTACCGATTTTGACTCTCATTCTCGTCACGTTTGTGCTACCCACCTGGGCAAGGCCGGCTCGCTCTTTAGTAGTATAGTTGAAGAGCAATCTTAACTTAGAGCCCATAATTTCCTTGACTTTTTGTAAGGTCGCCATCCCTTAACGGGTGGGGTCCTCATAATGGATAAACGAAAAACGATATCATTCTTAATCTTTATTGAATTTTTGTTAAGCAATAGTCTTGTCCGCTTGTCCCCGCAAGTTGCGGGAATATTTTATAGCAATTCCGATTCCGAATTGAGTTTGAATTTGAACTTTTTCCATATGCATATGGATATTTAACCTATTCCATTCAGATTTAAAGTCAGGAAATTAGTATGCCACAATCTGAAAAAGAAATCACGTATGTGTTTTCTATGCTCAGAAATGTAATCTACCTATTTGCTATTTACCTAATTCTAGTTCGTTGCCCAGCGATTTTGAGCACATGGAATTGGTAACATTTCAAAAATAGTAATAAAAAAAATCACTAAAAACGTCCAAAAATCGTTAAATTTATGATTTTTAGTCTAAACAAAATTATCGACCATTAAATAGGACAATAAAAAAATTGTGCATCAAATTATCCTGAAAAATGTACTCAAATTTCATCTATATTTGCTGAAAAATCTATAAATACTGCAACAAAAAAAATCTAAAACTCCAAAAGAAATTCTATAAAAATATTTTTTTTAATCACCGAATTTTATATATATTACGATTTCTTTTAAACATAAATATGGTTTCTTAACATTTCATTTCCAATGAAACTGTTCGAATTTCAATACAATTTAATATATTATAAAACGATAGATAATTTAAGAAAATTCGCTCATACGATCATGCTGCATGACTGGAACTGTTTTCACTTCTAGCCTAATGACATTTGATCAGGTAGGTACTTACTTGCTATGATGGGGCTAACTACTGGCCTTTTGATGGAGTTGCTAAAAGGTTTAAATATAAACGAAAAAGGTCCAAATGGAAAAGGTTTAAACTTGAATGGATAAGGGCTAAACCTAAATGGAAAAGGTTCTATATATATATATATATATATATATATATATATATATATATATATATATATATATATATATATATATATATATATATATATATATATATTTAGCTATATATAGGTTCTTCTTTTTATTGTCCTATTTAATCGTCGATAATTTTGTTTAGACTAAAAATCATAAATTTAACGATTTTTGAACGTTTTTAGTGATTTTTGGTTTATTATTTCCAATAATAAGCCTATGTGATCGTGTAGCAAAAAATTTTTATAACCCCCCCTCAAACTTTGTCACTTTACGTTTCAAGGTGTGTAGAATCCAAATTTGAAATGTCCGTCCGCCGTTCGTCGTCCGGGATATAAAAGGCCTAAGAATTGACTTAAAAAACCTGTTCTTTCGCACATAGACTCCATTTGGGGTCTAGTTGGTCCTAACGTTTAATCATCCCGATCGCTTTACTCGCATAGATGCTATGGGCCAAAAACGGGCAAAAAGTGTCTTTTTCGACGCGCGCACGCCTGGCACGTTTGGCAGGGGGTCACGGTGGGTGGAGAGGGGGGGGGGGAGCGGGGGGGTGGAGTGAGAGGAGGCGCCGGCGCCGCGGTAACTTGTGGTGGGTACGGCGCCGGCGTTCCTTCGAGGCATGAATATGTTTTTTTCAAGATCATATTTGTGTGTTAATACCAAAGCTTTTCCTACGCATATTTAATAACATATCCTCTCGACTTATAGTAAGTACTTAGATAATGATATTATTAAGGCAATAACTATTTGAATAGATAGGAGCTCAAATCGAGAAATATAAACATGCGTATATAATTATAGAAGTATAGGTTGTGGCAACTCGAAGTAGGACACGCCGAGGAGTCTGGACGGGCCTTATGACGTACGCTAGCCAACTAAAACTACGATCATACTCAATTGAAAAAATAATAAACCTTTGTGAAATAATTTGCAGCGTTTTTTTTATTACTATTTTTGAAATGTTACCAATTCCATGTGCTCAAAATCGCTGGGCAACGAACTAGAATTAGGTAAATAGCAAATAGGTAGATTACATTTCTGAGCATAGAAAACACATACGTGATTTCTTTTTCAGATTGTGGCATACTAATTTCCTGACTTTAAATCTGAATGGAATAGGTTAAATATCAATATGCATATGCATATGGAAAAAGTTCAAATTTAAAGTCAATTCGGAATTGCTATAAAATATTCCCGCAACTTGCGGGGACAAGCGGACAAGACTATTACTATTACTTAACAAAAATTCAATAAGGATTAAGAATGATATCGTTTTTCGTTTATGAGGACCCCACCCGTTAAGGGATGGCGACCTTACAAAAAGTCAAAAAGCGTGGGAAACCAAATCCTCTTTAATTCCTCTTCAATTATACTAATAAAGAGCGAGCCGGCCTTGCCCATGTGGGTAGCACAAACGTGATGAGAATGAGAGTCAAAATCGGTAAAACCTACTCTCTTATCCGCTGTCTCGAAATGAATTATGAGTTTCTCACAGTTCGAGTTATAATTCTATATAACTCGATCCTAGCTCTTTATATCGGAAAAGCGAAATCGGAAACATGTAGTTGCATGCTGAGCAAACGTAAAAGCGCACACAAACATGTAGGTACTTTCCTAAGTCCACACTGCGAGCCGTTTTTTTTCATTTTTTTTAGTTGATCAGGGATTCGCCAGATTGCATTGCGGTGGCCTGATTTCGTAGTTCAGAGTTAGGCAGTAGGAGTATAAATTATGGTATACAATCTGTTAGATACATTTTATTATTAGATCTACTAGGTACCTATTACATTATACAGAGTGTAAATTCTCTTTTGAAAAATACTTTTATGACCAAAGGAATTGCTGAAGTACCTACATTGTTGAGCTTATCATATAAATAATTCCAGCCATGCAGCATGAGCTTATGAGCGATTTTTTGTAAATAATTGTAGATACTGTATTGCTTTCAGGTCTACCTGCGCAAAAGAAAATTCTGCCAAGCATAATTTTCTCACGCCCTCGTCGTCCGATCTCGCTCAAATTTAGATGATAGTTGGGAGATGACAATTTGATCAATTTCAGCAAGATTGTATCATTAATAGCTACTGCGTATGCGCCAATTTGAAATACTTGTTATGACCTTAGTTTCCACAGTTTTTATCCGATTTTGATTAAATTGTCAACGAATGCGCGGTTTAGGTTGTAGATGGTCCCGTACCTATTTCATTGTTATCAACTCATCAGTTCATTCAGCGCATGCACAAACGTAAATTAAATTGAATATAATTTTTTTGTTTCTTAATTGACCAATTATGAAATTTCACGCTACTTCTTGATTTACTCATTTCCGCTGTGGAATTTTCCAAGATCATTTAAAACTTGTCAATGATCTATACATTCATGATAGGTAAACGAGGAAGCTACGTGCCACACCCAACTTGGCAGACGTTTGTGTTACATTGTTTTGGCAATTGAGGACTGAGTGAAAAAACTATTAAACACCAATTTCATGGCAAAAAAACTTTCTAAATAATATTGTGCGACTCAATTAAGTTTTGGTACGTTTCGCGTTTTTTGTCCTTTTATCAATTTTTCGGCAAATATTAATTAAATTAAGTACATTTTTCAGCATAAATTTGTTCATGAATTGTTTCATGTTCTAGTTCATTGATGATAAATCTGTTTTGACTAAAATTCTGCTAAAAAATATAAGATTAACAATTTGTAGTCGTTTTTAGCCATTTTTAGTGATTTTTTGAACATTTTTTGAAATTCGACCAATTTAATGAGCTCAAAAATGCGAGCCAACGAACTCGTCCTTTCGTTTAGAAAGCTTGATTTTTTGGCGCAAGAACGGACTTTGTGTCTCAATCCTAAGATCCTAAGGAGAGTTATCGTCTGGAAGGATATATTTATATACCTACATAAGAAAAAGCGTTTAACCGTTAAACTCTAGGATTCGTCCCAGAATGTTTCAAAACGGACTTCAGTGAAGAAACCTTTTGAAAATTTTGATTTTAAAATTTATAGAGCCATAACAATTGGTTCATTTTCTACAAAAATTCGCTAATTCCAATGTTCCGTCGCATAGATAATAAAAGTCATATCACCGTATACAGACACGTAAATCATACGTTCGCAGAACCCATCACATACCTAGTAGTTCCTTCGACTCTTTCCTTATCTGACAGACAAACCGTTGCGGAATTTCGATGGAGAGTAGAGTACTGTACGTTTGGTATTGGCCAAAATTAGCACTTGTAAGCTACAGTTTTGTGAGCTCTGCTTACCATTAGTGAAAATATACTAAAGCTATACCTCCCATCCAACGTGGCATACTTTCTATTCTTTTATTTTATGGTGAGGATATCAGCATTGAGCCTCCCCCTGTGGGACTTCACACCCACAGAAGCCCTTGGTTACGGTCAAACGTGTCCCTTGACATTAGTTGAGTTTAATTTAGGATCAGTCTTAATCCGAGAAGAACTCGCCGCCTCCCAATTTATCTAGCCTTGGGTAAAGTGGCGTCCGCATCGCAGCCGCGAATAAAACAGTTTTCCTCTGAATATCAAAGGAGACCTTCAGAGCCGACATGTAAAATTCAAGGGAAGCCGGGGAACTTGACACTGAAGCATAAATATAAACGCTGCAAATTATTACACAAAGGTTTATTATTTCTGTATCATACAGACCTTCTACGTAGAAAACTGACCCAAAATAAACCTACAACTGAAAAATTTCGATCCCATCCGAAAAATTCAGGGATTTGATTCATTTGAAAATATTCTGTACAGCGAAAGCCAGGTGGTATTTATTACCCCACAAGTGAGGAAATCAATCGCTATCAAGGGCGTTATCCCATTCTTTCGCTGTTTTTTGTGATTTTTGGCACTTTTGGTTTATTATTTCCTATAATATGCCTATGTGATCGTGTAGCAAAAAATTTTTATAACCTCCCCTCAAACTTTGTCACTTTACGTTTCAAGGCACGTAGAATCCAAATTTGAAATGTCCGTCCGCCGTTCGCCGTCCGCCGTCTGGGCCATGAAAGCCCTAAGAATTGACTTGAAAAACCCGTTTTTTCGCACATAGACTCCATTTGGGGTCTAGTTGGTCCTAACGTTTAACC